>JAIVEN010000016.1:17500-620468 GCA_026686845.1 Adenanthera pavonina
TTCACAAAGAAATTAGATGAAAGAGGAAAACTTTAATACAATTATCAAGTTTTAGGAGAAGTAATCATTAGAAGAAACTTTTCCTTGAAATTAAATGCATCACATGATCAAATTTATGCTTCATTTTGTTCATGGAAGTGATTTTAAAGGAAGTGGAAGTGAGATTTAAAAGTTTGCTTAGTATGACAATGGAAGTGTTGTATGTTTTTTATTTAATATTTGTATTTATAATATGAAAAGATCAAAATGCTCCTCACAAATTTAAAATTACCTACAACAATCATTGTCACCATGAACCACCAAAAAGCCACCAGAAAAGTTACTAGCAAACATTAACACCATCCAACAATAATCCAACACCAACACCATCAAACAAACAAAAATCAAGATTTTAAAAAAAAAATAGATCTAAGCCTTAATTTTTGCAAAAGTGTATTCAATCTTTGAAGGTCAAACCTTGGTTTTTGCAAAACTAGATCTGAAGGTCGTGGTTGCAAGCGAAGCTTTGCTATCTCTATGAGAAGAAGATCAAAGGTGAGGGAAGGGAGATTGAGGTTGAAGGTCGAAGAGAAAATCCAAGCTTTGAAGGTTGAAGATGCTTTCACAAAAATTTGGAGGTCAAGGTCATTGACGACGCTTAGCCATCACTATGAGAAGAAGATAAAAGGTGAGGGAAGGAGGTTCAGGTCGAAGGTTACAAGAGGCCAAAGATCATAGGTGAAGGGGATGCAGTATTTGGAGGTTGAAGATTGAAGGTGGTGATGGAAGGAAGGTGGAGCTTGAAGTTGTTGGCAAACCTATGCTTGTGGTGACGGCAATGAAGGTTGAGGTCAAGGGCTGCCATCAAAGGTTGGAGAGGTTGTAAATGGGATGTGATCTATTCTTACAACTAAGAATATAACGATCTTTTCATACCCACTTCCATGGAAGTCTTGAGACTTTCATCCATCCTCCTATGGAAGTGAGTTTGCCATTTTGGCGGAGGCGTATTTTCATGGAGGTGTAAATTTGGTGTACTAAATATGCTAAAGTTTTGATTCCACTTCCATTTCTATTTCCAGACTCCAAGTTCCATCATACCAAATGGGGTATTAAGATAAACTAGAAATTTTAGAATCTCATGACACTATAAAGGCAAAATCCCTCCACATGGTAGTATTTTTTTTTATTTTAGTATTTTTCTTTTTAATTAACGATTTAAAAAATTAAGAAACGAAGACAATAAAACTTATCATGGTATCATATGTAGTTGCTCATAGTTATTATATATTTGTCAAATTTATTTAACATGAAATAACAGTACATAATAATATTAAAGAAAAAGGTACTGCATAAAATTGTTAATTAGTTTTAAAATATGGAAATATTTGAATTTGAATTTGACTTAAATTAGCACAAATTAGCAAAATAACTTAATAATAAGAATGAAATACACTAAATTACCAAAAAGAATAAAATAAACTAACTTTACCTCTATTTTATCTTAATTATGAATTCATTCCTTCTATTTTAAAAACCTCCTTAGACAAATGTTATGTTATTGTTTATTTTAGTGTGTCAAAGTGGCACATAAATGCGATAAAGCTAATCCATCCTGTTTTTGTTGTTGATAAATCAGAGAACATTTGTAATTGGTTCAACCTTTAAAGAGAAGTTTTTGCATTCGTACGTCTTGGATTAAAATTAAAATAGAGAAATGATATTCCCTTGTTACTTTCTGTGTCTCTCTTTCTCTCGTTAGGAAGTAATAAACATAATATATAGTTGAAGGACACAACTAATAATGGTATGTAAGTGACGTTTTAATTCAGGGGCATCACGGAAGAGTATAGTGAAGGAAATGAAGGGTATAGTATATTCTTGAAATTTTTGGCCTGAAATTGAACTGCCACACTGATTATAAAGTTCCTATTCACAAATCAATAATTAATTTGTTGATTATAATTAATTAGTGATCCGTTTTTGCAATTTTTGTTGAGAAGAAAGTAAGCTTAAGGGTCTTTTTGGTTGGAAATTTTTTAAATGGAGGGGAGGGGATTAGGAGTGATTGAATCCCCTCCTCTTGTTTGACTAATAAAATTGGAGGGAATTTGAGGAAATTTAATCCCCTCCCCCCACCACTTTATAAATCCCCCCAAATTAGGACTTTTTGGAGGGGAGAGAGTATTTGTTACTTAATCCTCTCCAATTTCTTTCTGAACCAAATAAGATTTCATTAAAATCCCTCCAATCTCACAAAATAAGAAAATTTTAAAACCCCTCCAATCCCTTCCCCTCTAATTCCCTTCATTAAAATCTCTCCCTTCCAATCCCCTTAATTGAACGAAACAAACCCTAAGAGGAGAAGCAAGGTGGACATACCGCCGTATTTCAGCATATTTAAGTGAGTCATAGATTTAATCTCCAAAATTTTTATGTGGTCTGCTGTGGCAAACAAAATCATGGTCGTCCGTGATAGGGGTTTTGGTGCACTAGGGATATCCCCCAGTTTTTTCCAATTTTCAAATTAATTTACATAGTTTTATTTTAATTAAATAACTTCTTATAATTTTATATCATCAAAGAGTTGATCATTAATATTTTAAAAACTCTACTCTAATCCCTATAACATGGCATTAAAACTGTTAAAATTAAATGATATGACAAATAGTTAACTAACTTAAATTGACACAAATTATTAAAACAAACTAAACTATTTTTTCAAAAATACATATACCTAACAGTTAAAATCTAAATCATCAAGTAGCTAATTTAATCACTATATGAAAACATAGGATCCAATATGAAAATTTAGGAAAACTTCAAAGATCAAAAGATCCTTTATCCCAATAATTTATATACATAAACAAAAGGCTCAAAATTGAGATAATAAAAATACATTATTTAAATCTAAATTTCAGAAATTGATCGTCACCAATCTGAATCTATGTGTAATTATTACACTGCTCCTATTTTATTAAAATAAACTCAATAAGCAATCTCGTATATTCATTACACTAGGCTCTGGAAGAACTAATATTAGAACACAGGTGAGAATGGGCCTCAGTCCAACCCAATATTCATTGGGTTCAAAGTTGCCGGGCCAGGCCGGGCCAAGCCAAGCTGTGGTTTTGGTATCCGGTCTTGAATAACCCAGGCCAGGCTGAGTTAGGGGAGTTAGGGTGAACCAGAGCCCAGTCCGACCCATACATACCCCTACCCAGATAATGAATTAACCAACCATTAATTCAAGGGGAAAAACGCATTCACATTTTTCAACCAAAAAAAAAAAAACTGATTCATATTTCAATATGGGTTTAACAACTGAGTAGTAATAAAGATAATGCAACCATTCCTAGGCATACAGGTGCTCATGTGCATGACAGGCGACATAATTGAGAAACAAAATCTTCAATACCTTGATCTCACAACACATTGTACAGAATATGTGAATGTTTAGATGTACTTTAAACCCGAGATATATTGTTGTCTAGAGATTAAATACTGGGCCAGGGAATATATAATTCCTAATAAACCCAATATCCTAATTTTGAGCACATCTCCCATTAAAATAGAAGGCAGATTAAGAGGTAACGTTAGCAACGGGGTCGCATCCGAATGCTTAGTATAACTCCATACGTACCTGTTAAAAAGTATATGACTAGGAAACGTGAGAATGAGGAGGGCCAAATTCTTCACCACAAAGGCCCAATCTGGCCCACCAATTTGAAGTCCCCATCCGGCATCACCATGCCAGACATCTTCTGATATGCTGTAGAGCGCAGTCAAAACCAGGTAGGCTGAGATGACAAGAGTCACAGGAAAATACCTTTGCTTGTCCCCAAAACCAGCAACAAAATCAGAATCCTGGTTGAGCAGCAGCAAGATAGGAGCCAAGAAAAATATAGCACGATTTGAGCCACCAGTAATGTTAACATTCAATATTAGGCATATAGCAAAGCACATTATTGTAGCAACATTTCCAACGGCAGGCATCCATGCTCCATCAGCAGCCATCCTCTTCACAGTAAAGGAGGGAACAGTAGAGGCTCGACGTTGCATGAATCTTGTTCTAGGTGCGAAGCTAGTAGATCCACCTGGACCAGAATAATTATGCCTAGTTCCACCTCTGTCAACTACCTTTTCCCGCAAAATTGTAGCAAGTTCATATTTTATCTCTAAGGCTATAAGCATAAAGATTGCCGCATACAAACCAAGAAGAGATGTCCTGGCACCCTCAACAGCCAGCAAAGTCGTAAATTTCTTCTCCTCCTCATCCATGCCTCCTATTTCACTATCTTGAAGGACATTTTTTATTCTCATTTGCCCCTCCAAAAGATAAGTAACAGGAAAGAGAGCCACAAGAAGCGCAAATACCCAGGGCAGAAGCTTAGTGCTTGAAGCAGAGGGAAAATGAGTGAAAATGACAAAAACAGAGGCACAAACCATAGTGACTACAATGAGGACATGCAAGACAGCTGCCTGGAGAAAGTACTCAGCAGAAATGTAGATACCTAGTGCAACCCCCATGGATATGGAGTAAAATGCTCTTAATTCTACAATGTACTTAATGGGTATGATAGACATGACAGATGCTAGAGTGAGCAAAATTGCAACAATAAGCAGCCAGGAAGGCCAGGTAGCCTTCTGAGCCATGTAGCCATAGATTGAGATATCATCAGCAGATTGACGAGCAGCTTTGATTAGATCAGAGCGATAAGTCAACAACAAAGGTATTGGTGGCTGCATCAAGATAAAAAGTAGACCTGTAGCCACAGCCAGCACAAGGCATCTTTTGCCAGACTGCAGGGAGAAGTAAAAGATCATGATCATTTGGTACCATCCATGCATGAACAAAACAGACATGATAGCTCATTCCATCAGCCGGAGATGCTTTCAAATCGATGATAAGGCATGCAACTACAAAAAATTTGCAATGCATATATAATTCCAAACCACCTCCCCCCCCCCCCCCCAAAAAAAAAAAAAACCAAACAAAAGAAAGAAGAAAAAGAAAACAAAAAAACTCCCCAGGGCCTTCCATGTTGCCAAACAAAGGAGATGGATAGAATAGTTATACTCACCACGACATGTGAGAAATGGAGAGCAACAATTGGAATACAAGCCAATCCTGTCAATAGCATACAGAAGCCCAAAAGCAAGCCATCTGAGGGAGATCTCCCATTCCACCACTGAAGCGCCTCAAAAATTGTTTCACGACAAAACCACACAGATGAAGCAACCACAGATGCATGCACATAACCTTGCCAAGGTTTCATCCTTGAAGCCAATCTAGATCTATCCCTACAAAATCCAACAATTGCAGAGTATAATAAAGCTAGGCTAAATATATTAAACACATTAGGAATGCTTCAAACTGATATTAGCAAGATACTGGAATAATAAATACCTGTAAAGAAGTAATGGAGGGGAAACAGCTAATAAGAGAATGGATGAAACCCAAATAACAGACTTCGATGCAATAAACAACATTGCCAGCTTTGAAGAATAAAGGCAAGTTAAAATCCAAACAGTTTTTGCTCCAATGCGGTGATCCACAGATAGCTTTCTTACCAAAGCCAGACCCAAAAAAGTTGTCATGATAACCATATAGCTTGGATACATCACCTCATCCTCAAACCCATAGTAGTAAATGCTGGAATAATTGAAAAATCGGTTCTCAATGTGGCATAATAGCAATGCATGGCTTATCAAGCTGATCTCAGTTAGAAAGTGAAACTTAGAAGGTAGAAGAGCTAAACCAGGAACAGCCATAGCCAGAGCGACATTTGCTATTATGAGTTTACAGAACGATTTCAACGACATGCCTGCCAACCAGATATTTAAATCCCAAAAGTTGTTCAGCACAAACCATGCAACCATCAAGCTCCCAAGTATAACAAAAGCAAAGTATGATGCCAGACTCTTCTTTGAAAAGAAACGAGCTAAATAAAAGCCAGCAATTGACGGGAGAGGAAGGAACTGCATATTAAACAAAGATGCTAACTCAATTCACGTAAGAGTTAGAAAATCCATAAGGTTTCATGAAACTTAATCATTTAATCACCTAAATAAGAAATAGAAATAAGCATTTACGGTTTTACAATCATCTACCAAAGACATGCTTTTAACTACTCCCTCCGATTCCTAATATTAGTCATATTTCAGAAATTTCACACATACCAAGGAAAGGAGTTAAAAGTTGATTAACTCATTAAATTTGTGAAAAAATTACAGTCCTTTCCATTATTACCCCATTGAATGCATTAAATTCTAATTCTTTTAATTAAAGCCAGGGGTAAAACAGGAAAAAACTCATTAATGTGCCCTAGAATACTTAACCATGACTTACATTTTGGACAAAAAACTTTTTTTTAAACCAAAAAAACTTTTTTAAACATGACCTGTAATATGGACCAGAGGGAGTATGTTATACTTGATATATTGGACGTCAGCTCAGATCATCTGTAGCATGAAGCAAAACAGAGTTTATCACACCAGATAAGAGACTTACCACTTTATAATGATCACAATATTACACATTTCACAACCATGTGATCAGATTATTAATATCATCTAGATTTGTGAGTTTTGATATCCTATTATCAGAAGCATGAATATCATTAGCAAATGTGGAACCAAGGGAGCATGAGCCCATTCACATTTATTGTGGAAAACAAATTTAATGTTCCCACAACAATAAGTGAAAAGATTGCAAAAAAGAGATAACAGCATCTTTACTGGTATGATTGAATTCGTACAAAGAGAAGAGGGAAACTGACTTCTGTTGAGATTGGACAATATTTAGCAATATTGTGCATGATTCACAAAATATTATATAGAGGCAAACAGGGAGTGTCAATGTTATCAGACAGTTTTATGATCATTAATAAAAGAACTTAAATTGCCCAAGAGAGCACAGAGATTGAGACAAAAGCTTCAATGAAGAACAAAGATAATTTTAAAAATAAAAAAAATCATGGGTACTAGAGCAGAAAACAGAGCAAAAACAGAGCACATTGAGGCCTTGATAGCCTACATCGAAAGTTATTCCCTTTTCCTAACACAAAATTGAGATATGCAACATCTATTATAAGCATGTTATCATTAATCAACAGTAACTATCTTTTTTTATTACTTCTTCTTGTGAAATTTTCTATTACTTCTAATATTCAGGAGAACAAAGAATATTTCTCACTCACAAAATCACTTTTTTTTTTCTCATTTCATTTCTCTTTCCATTCCATCATATTCTACATAATAAAATAAACCACCCTCCACCTTGTCATATGCTTAGTTTGTCAAGATTTGTGTTAAAAAAGGCCTCACTCAACAATAAATTTCTGAAAGTTAGCAGACCAAGAGTAAAGGTATTATATCAGAGAAGGAGCTGGACTGTATCACTGCATAATGAGTCGCTAATTTGCATTTACTAATTTCCCTACTTTCTTTTGACGGTTGCTTCCTAAGAAAATATTATACTTCTAACAGAAGGCATGTGATGACAGCCTGTTCTTCCATCGAAAAGCATCTTTGGAACAACAATTCAGATTAAGATAAGCATTATAACTAGTGTTTCAGCATGGTGTTCATGGTTTACCAAAGTCAATGTATTGCAAGGTAAAATCCCTCAAGGCGCACCAAAACTGTTATTGAAACTACACAAATACTCAAGGCGCACAAGAAAAGGTTTGGAATGCGTACCACCACTGGAAATCCCACAACAAGTGCTCCTGTAGCACTGACTATTACAGCCAAAGTCGTAAAAGCCACCGAGCTGAAGGCGTCAGAAATCATCCCCATAGCATAAGCACCTGCTCCAGCCGCCCCTCCAAGCATAGTTGTAGTCACAAGAAGATAATTCAGAGGCGGTGGCACCTGGATATACCGCCCAAAAGAATGGAAAATAACCCTGATCTCCAAAGAAACTACAATAAAAACCATGGCAACGGCACCATTAACAACCCGAATGCTCTGAAGCTGGTTCTCATTCTTGGTGACCCAGCAAAGCGCACCCCAGGTGGATGCGTAAAGTTGGAACAAGAATGGAATAAAGAAGAGAAGGAGCATATCACAAACAGAAGCAGCCGAAGAAAATATAATCGAGTAATGAGAAGCAATGTGAAATACAAGAGGGAAGAAAAGCAAATTCAGAGTATGGAAGCAGCTCTCGAGGGGACCCAGAATATAGCTGTCATCGGGAACCTCACCCCCGTGATACCGAGCTTCGTGCTTCGTCTTGAAGGACGAAACCCGAGGTATGGAGTATAGCCAATAAAAGAAGCAATTGAAGGACATGAGATAGTATGAAGCATTGTTCATACCAACGGCGGAGATGGTAGCCCAAGTGAAAAGAGATGAAGCGGAAATGGGGACACAGGCAAACAAAAGGCGCTCAAGAGCGAGGACGATAGAAGGGTTCTCAATCTGAATCCACTTAAACTGAAGGGAGGCCCAAACGCCGATCAAGAAGTTGGTTTCGGCGCAAAGGAAGGCGGCGAGGACTGCAAGAGCTACAGAATTAAAAGTGAGAATCAGAGGGGAGTAGAAGAAAAAGGCTATCTGAGCGAAGAGAAGGGAGAACCATACACCAAAGAAAGCAGCGGGCTTAAAATTGAGGGAATCAAGGATGTAGGCGATCATGAGGCCCACAATCAGGGTAGCCACCACAGGGGTGCCGCCAAGGTCAAGGAGGAAGGCAGCGCACGGTACAAGAGCAACGGCGATCCTCAAGTTGTGGGCAAACACAGAGGGCGAGAATCGAGAATTTTTAACAGATCTCGAGGAGCCATCGTCATTGTTTGCTGGGAAGCCACTGCTAGGGCTAGGATTAGGGTTGGGGTATGGGTTATGATCAGAGAAGTAGGATGAGCCAATTTTGGAGGTCGAGAAAGATGGGGCGCTGGTCGAGCTGGAAATGTAAGGACGGGATGAGCGTGCTAGGAGCTCCGGCGACATCATCTTCGCATTGCCCAGAGGGTCCTCACTTCAGTTGACTGGTAATCAAGCAGCCAAAATGCGAGGAGCTGGAACTTAATTAAAACCCAAAAAAAAAAAAAACAAAAAAAAAACAAAATATATATATATATATATGTATGTATATGTGTGTATATTTATAGACATATGAATTTTTTTTTTTTTACAATTGGTTGTTTTCTTTATTTTGCCTGGGAAAAATTCCAATCAGCAGCTGGAAGGGAAAATATATGTAAAATACGCTTTTACCAATTGATTAATTGGAAATATTTGGATATCAGTGGAAAATATCTTCAGATCAATTCTTAATTGCAATGGATTATTTTTGTCAAGTGGAAATGGGTTATTATCAATTGTTTATTATTCAGAGATGTTGTCCCTATTTTTAATATATTTTTAATTCATCCACACACATTTTCAACTTATCCCACAAATTTCAATTTATTCTATTTGAAAATATTTTCTTTCTGTGGTAACTGTTGGGAATTTTCCCTTTTTCTTATTTGAACATAATATGGTAAAAAAGGCCGCGATCCTGCGAACAAAGCCAGATCTTATTAAAACATGTGGCCCAGCCTTCTAAACTAAGTAAATAGTAAAAATATTTGATTGTGATCATGGCTAAAAAAAAAATCTATTGATGAAAAATACATTTAATTTAATAATTAGTATTAGTAGAATTCTCTTAAAAATAATATCATGATGCTTATTTAAAATAGTGATTAAATGAAAAATATAATTAGTTTAATGTTATAATTAGTAAGTTTTCACTCTTTGAAGATTGTATATAAAAAAAGTTATTAATAGAAAATATGGAAATAATCTATTTCTAACTAAAGACACCTTTTTTTCTATCACGTGTGTATATATGAATAATTAGAATTTACAATCTAAAAAGTTTACATTATGAAATTTAGACTTAAGCATAGATGAAGAAGAAAACGAAGGAGATGAGTGTTGAGTAATAATATATTTACCATTGAAATTTGTAATTTTCATTACCGCCAACGTTTTCCATCAAAGTACTAATTTATTTACCTGCTGTGGCTTTATCATTGTTAATATTATAACCTCCATTTTGTTATCTTAATATACCAAGTACAAACACTCACTCCTTAAGTGATCATCATTTCACCTATTTATTCACTAATATTCTAGTTTTTAATAACCTCCCAACATTCATTATTTTTCTCCTATATATGTTAGGGCTGTTAATCATGGCCCATGGCTTAGCTAGCCTGATATATCCTGGTCATTTTGGGCCAGTCGAGCAGAAAGAGAAAAACATTGAACTAAAAGGAATACCAAACTAGAATGGCAACGAGAATCAATATTGGGCCAAGCTAGGCTAGGCCGTATGCTATTTTTTATGGCCTAAGGGCACTTCATGCCAAACATTAGGCTAAAGTGATGTTCAAACTAGCTAGCCCATAAATACTCCTACATTATATATATATATATATGCATGTTGTTTCCTTATTTGTGACACACAAGCCAAGAGCAATACAAATATCATTTGTCTTACCAATTGATTATTCAAGCTTCCTTTCTTATACTTGCCTCTCTTCCTCTAGCTCTAAGTTACATATTTTACATTCATGTAGTTCTATGTCCTTGAGTTATTCTTAGAAATGATTTGTTTAATCTTAGGAGACACTCGTGCATATGGAATAGTTCTTAAAAAAAACGTCATATTGACGTAACTCAAGTCATTCTTATCTCTATTCTACTAACAAACTTAATGGCTATGGAATTTGCCATTGTTTCCGCTTCAACCAACGTCTCTGCTATTATAAATGTTGGTGTTTTTGTCAATGTCACCAACAATGATACCCATGTTGCTGTCCTAACTATCCTTGCTGCTATTTAGACAAAAGCTAAGGAAATGACTTCCAAAGCATATTTGATGGAGGAAAATTCGATCAAAAAGAGGTATGATAAAAAAGTATGTTTACAAGCCAAATGCCACTAACCACAACTTCAAAAAGCAAGGTGTTTGTTATGTGTGTAGAAAGTCAAGTCATCATGCTACATAATGCAAGAAGAAGGCCGGAAACAACAATCCTAGTAAGCCAAGTGCAAATTTGGTTCGAAGAGATTGCATAATTACTATGGTTATTTCACAAACTCTTTTTTTGGCCAATGTGAAAGATTGGGTGGTAGATTTTAGGTCTATCAAGCACATTTGTGATAATAAAGAAATGTTTACCTTCTACACTTTCTGTGGGTGATGGAGAAGAATGTGTGTGTATCTTGATGCTTTAAGAACTGCTAAGGTCTTAAAAAAAAATGTTCTTCTCACATTCACATTTGGCAAGATCTTGGCTTTGAAGGATCTCCTCTATATACCTAATATTAGAGCAAATTTAATTTCTATGATTTTATTGGGAAAAGCTAAGGTTAAAATGTCATCTGAATGACAAAAAAAAAGAGGCATTATATTATTGATTGTAGGGGTGGGGTTAGATTGAGCTCGACCAGGTTGGTTAGCAATCCAAAGCCCAGTCTTGTTGGGAGTCAGGTTCAATCTTTGAACCTATGGATTGGCTTGATCTAGCCAAGTTGGTTAGCTAAACCAAGCTAGATTGGTCCAACTCAAACTAAATTGGATTCTTGGATTGCCTAATATTTTTTTATTGGCTAGACACTTTTTTTTACCGAGCAATGTCTGGGCTTAATATCAACTTGACCATTTAGGCCAAAAATGACCATTATAAAAGAAAAAATGAGGGACATAGATATATAAAATTACTAACCAATATCTAGGCTGATAATACATTTGAAAAAATATGGGTTTTTTTAAACCAAGGTCCACATAAAACATCTAAAGAAATATGAAACAAAAAACATACATGCATATAATACATCTAAAAAGATCTAGAACAACCTAAAAAGTATACATCCATACTACTAGTATCATTATACACTAATCATTAACCTCGAATATATAATTATACACTTATACATGCATAATATATTCATAATACATGTACTTTCATAATAACCTAGAAAGTATATACTACTTAGTAACCAATAACATGGAGAAAGAACATGTATCAAAATATACATTAACTAGTCAAACAAGTATGCACATACCAATAAATTCATGCTACTACCACCAACATTCTCCAATCATTAGTAGTCCACTTAAGCACAAAAAACGCAAGGATGAACCAACAAGAAATAATATTATACTATAAGCTCAAATTACATGCAGCACAAATATCGACCTTAGTTAGATTAAAATTATCACAAGTAAAAATAGCAAATTGTGAGGAATATAAAGGATAATCGAGATTGAGAAAACTCTCAACAAAAAGGGCGATTATCTGCCCCTAGCAGCAAATAGCCAACGTTAAACAAAAAAGGTACGTATGCGTGATGGAGATGTAGTTCAAGGGGATGAAATAATGGTAGAGAATACTGACACTGTGATGACTGAGAATGGGAGCGCGAAGGTGTCTTCCTATAGAAACAAACTCTTAAACCTAGGAGGTAAGGGTTTAAATGAAGTAAAGGATAAGGAGATAAAGATTACTGATGCTGACTATACGATTGGGAAGGATGGTGTAATTCCCATGATAAACTTCTCTGAGAACGTTCGGGATTTGCTCATGAAGGGGACGGAGAAGACCTTAGTTCTCAAACCACTAGGGGCATTCATCCGATATAGGGATTTGTTGATGAAACTTCCACTCATGTGGTAATTAAAGGGGTCATTCCAATTAGTTGATGTGGAAGGCGATTATTTTTTCGCTAACTTTGACCTGGAAGAAGACTATATGAAGGTTTTGACAACAGGACCATGGATGATTTTCAGCTCATACCTCACTGTGCAGCCTTGGACACTTGATTTTGACCCTGTCATGACCAAGATTTCTCAGGTTATAGCATGGGTTAGAATTACAAGTCTATCGTTCAGATACTATCATAAAAGTACCCTGAGGGTGATCAGAAAATTGCTAGGTGATGTTATCAAAATAGACTATAACACAAAGGCTAAAGGTCATGGGAAGTATGCGAGGATTGTTGTGCTCATTGATTTAATGCAACCCTTAATTCCACATATCAAAGTTGATGGGAAATCTTATGGCGTTGAATATGAAGGTCTGCCACTTAATTGTTGCCAGTGCAACACTAGAGGCACCTACAACCTTTGTTGCTGACGTTACTAGTGACAGTAGTAGGTCGGAGAAACCTCAGTACGGAGAGTGGATGATAGTGCGATACCCCAAAAAAGGAAATAGACAGCAGAAAGAGAAAGAAGTAAAGGTCAAGGGACCGAGTAGTTATAGTGGATCATGCTACAACGTTCTATTTGACTATGAGGATCAGAATGGTAATGCGTCAATGTCAATTTTGGTGGGATTTGAGAAACAGAATTTTATAGGAAAAGGAAATGGTTACTTCATAGACAAATCTGAAAATGCGGTGGGACCGCTGACCAAACCCAAGAGTGAGACAAAGATATATAAGAAGAAGGTGCTAGTTGATATTGCTAAATCCAACCTAGAAAAGGGCATTAAGGCCCAAGGACCTAGTGAGAAATCACTTAAAAAGAACCAGACCAATGAAACAATTCTTAACACTACTGCTTATAAGGCTCTTGAAGCTGAGAATAATTTGGGCCCTATGATAAGATCAAAGATGGAGATTATCGCAGAACGATCAGCTTCGAAGGTAGATGACAACATGAAGGCGTCCATAATTGATAAAGTGCTACCTACACAACCAAGCCATGATGACAATGGGAGGGGGAAGGAAATCGGGTTTCCTAAAGCTCCAGACAAACGAACCAGTTCACATAGAGTTAAGCTTCAATCTTCTATTATGAAAAACTTAAAAGTCTGAAAAAAGTCAAGTGGTAAAACCATATCCAAGGACACCATGGAGGCTTTCAAGGAGGTCATAGAAGATTCGGTTAATAAAACAAAAAAAAAGGGAAGGAGGATGCCCAAGTGGGCAAGACGAATTGGTTTCATCAAGTTCCATGATTGATACAACCCAATAGATAAAGGAAGTATACTTGACTTCCCAGAATCAAACTGAGAAGAACGATCACGAACTAACTCCTATTGATTCCCCATGAATTGCATTTTTTGGAACTCTCAAGGGACAGGCTCTAAATCTTTCCCCAACCTAATTCATGAGATGAAGAAACATTATAGAGTGGACCTCTTGGCTCTCCTTAAAACTCGTTCAATTAGTGAAAAAGCCCAAAAAATAGCTAAGAAAATAGGGTTGACATTATAGAAAGGAACTCTCAGTTTGTCCATGTGGAAGTTAAGAACCCAAAACACAAAAAATGCTTCATGACTATTATTTATGCGAGCCTGCATCCTCTTTGAAGACGATCCCTATGGAGTAACTTAGAGAAAATTCAGAATAGGGTTTATGGGCCTTGGAGTCTTGCAAGAGATTATAACACTACTTTTTTTGATTGAGAACATAGATCGTGGTATCCTAATAAAACTTGAGTAGACTGTGAGTTTAGTCAATGGTTTGAACAATTGAATTTGAATGATGTCGGGTTCTACAGGCCTGAATTTACTTGGAAACGAACGGGGAGTGAGAGTCAGATTGATCGAGTACTAGCTAATAATGCATGGATTTCTAGTTTCCCCTTCATGTCCATTACTCATCTTCCTTAGATGAAATCTGATCATCGACCTATGCTCTTGAAAGTTGATAGTAGAAGTCCGAGAGAGGAGAAGAATCGCCCATTCAGATTTATTGCTTCTTGGGTCCTCTATGATGAGTTTGAATCCTTTGTTAAAGATAACTGGAAGACGGACTTGGAATGGCATGAGAATTTGTATCAATTTACCGAAGCTTGTTTGAATTGGAATCACGAGATATATGGTTTTCTTGATAAGAGGAAGAAAAGACTACTAAACAAGCTTGATGGCATTACAAGAGCACTATCATCTAGCCCAAATCGTCAATATCTAGAAAAGCTACAAGTAGAGCTCTGGAAAGAATTAGAGAGTGTACTGCTTCAGGAAAATATTTTGTGGGCCCAAAAAACTAGAAATAACTGGTCTCTTAATGGAGATAAAAATGTAAAACATTTTGCACTCTTTTGCTAACAGTAGGAGAAGAGTGAATAGAATAGGAGTTATTCAAAATGTAGATTGATGGTAGGTTTATGATGATGAAGTTATACAATGCATGGCAACTGAATATTTTACTTTTCTCTTTGAAGAGGAGAATCACATGCATCCCCCCCTCAACTGCATGGTCTCATTTCCCATTATTGAACGGATTATGTTAAACAATCTTGAGCAAGGAGGAGGAGGAGATAAAGGAAGCTATATTCAGTATGGGAGCTTTAAAGGCTCCTGGTCCATATGGGTTTAATCCTTTATTTTACCAAGTTAGTAGAGCAGTGTTGGAAAATCTGTTACGAGTTTCATTCAATGTCTTTGGAATAATCCAGCTGAGATTCGAAACATCAATGGCACCCTGATTATGCTTATTCCCAAAAAAGATACTCTGGTGAGTTTCTGTGATTTTAGACCGATTAGTCTATGCAATGTTATTTTCAAAGTCATTACAAAAATCATTGCAAATCGGTTAAAAAGTTTCCTTCCAAGTATCATATCTCCAAATCAGTGCAGTTTTGTTCCTGGGCGGCATAGTTCTGACAACATTATTGTGGCACAGGAAGTCATTCACTCTATGAAAAATATGAAGGGAAGGAAAGGCTTCATGGCTATCAAAATTGACCTGGAAAAAGCATATGATTAATTGCATTGGGGAATCATGCTCAATTGTTTGAAGGAGCTTAATTTACCCATGAATATTATCACCTTGATACATCATTGTGTTTCTTCTACATCTATGCAAATCCTTTGGAATGGTAACAAAACTAAAATGTTCAAGCTTTCTAGAGGGGTGAGACAGAGAGATCCTTTATCTCCTTATATTTTTGTTATTTGCATGGAGAAATTAGCTCATTTGATTCCTAAAGCAACAGAGGGAGAAGATTGGAAGCCCGTACGACTTAGTAAGAATGGCCCCTCTATTTCCCATTTAGTTTTTGCTAATGATATTATTCTCTTTTCTGAGTCTTCTTTAGAACAGGCTATCATCATTCAACAAAGATTGCAAGATTTTTATGAAAGCTCAGGAATGAAGGTGAATGCCCAAAAGACAAGAATTTTCTTCTCCAACAACACGAATCATAATAGGAGTGAGGAGATAAGTGAAATATTAGGATTTACCCAAACTACGGACCTGGGTAAGTACTCGGGAGTTATTTTTCATGATAAGCAACTTACAAAGGAGACGTTTCAGAATGTTGTTAACAAAGTCAAAAGCAAATTATCCAGTTGGAAAGCAAATAACTTATCTCTAGCTGGTCATACTACGCTAGTCTCTGCAGTTACTTCTGCCATCCCCTCCTATATGATGCAGACATCATTCCTCCTTATTAGTACCATAAGTGAGCTTGATAAAAATAATCGTAGCTTTGTTTAGGACAGCACAATGGAAAAGAAGAAGATCCACCTAGTGGCATAGAAAGATGTTTGTAAAGCCAAAAAACATGGTAGTCTTAGGGCCTGCTTGACAGTGTTTTCTATTTTCTTGTTCTCAAAATAGTTTTGTAAAACTATTTTTAAAAATAAGTTTTGAAAACAAGAAAACAAAAAAATCTGTTTGAATGATTATTCTCAAAATCATAACTAGTGAGTAATAGATGAGTTATTCAAAATTTATAACTTTACCATTAATAAGGTGAGTGTTTTTCACATTTTTTGTTGTTTTCTATAACAAAAACTACAAAACAACTTAAAGTTGTTCTGAGTTTTCTGTTTTTTTATTTTTTTGTTTTCTAGAACAGTTTATAAAAAAGAGGTTTACCAAACAAGTTTTTTTATTTTTCTGTTTCCGAAAACAAAAAAACTGTTTCAGAAACACAAATCAAACAGGCCCTTAGCCTTGGACATTCCAGAGAACAAAACCAAGCTTTCCCTATGAAAGTTGGGTGGAACATGATGGTGAAGAGGGATGAGTTATGGGTTAAAGTGTTGAAACGCAAATATAAATGTGGCAACGATATTATTCCTGAGATTAATAAAAAACGCCCTGGGTCTAATCTTTGGGCAGGGATCAAGCATACTTTGGAGAAAGTCAAGGATGGCATTCAATGGATTAACGGGGATGGAAATATTAGATGGAGGTGGAGTAGAAATGGCGAGTTCACTATCAAAATAGCATACAAAGCGCTGACCAGAATGAAGTGGGGACAGAAACCATTTTTAGGGGAATATTTGGAAGCTAAATGTCCCCGAAAAGGTTAAAACATTTATGTGGCTCGTGGGACATAATAAGTTGCTCACTAACGAAGCTAGAATGAGACTTGGAATATGTAGTACTGCATCCTGCTCAATGTGTGGTAATGAGACTGAAGACATTCTACATGTGGTTCGGGACTATCCATTAACGAAGCAACTTTGGATATATATACTTGCTGAGAGGAACAAGAAGAGTTTTTTTGAATTGGACCTTCGTGAATGGATTCATTAGAACCTGTAAAATAAGAAAAGTAGTAAGTATGAAGATTGGAAAGCGTGGTTCTGTATGATTTGTTGGTTGCTCTGGAGAAGGACGAATCAAAGCATCTTTGATAGCCATGAACTAACCAACAAAACAATTATTGCTTGATCATTAGCGATCTTTCACAACATGATTAATACACAGAAAAAGGTTAAGGGAGTAAATTGGGGAAGTCAAGTTACAGCAGATAGAACGTCATTATGGTGCCTCCTTCTATAGGGTGGGTTAAGATCAATGTGGATGGAGCTTGTTTGACTAACTTAAGTAGAGTGGGATGTGGAGGAATTATGAGAGATTCGGATGGTAAATTCATTATTGGATTTCACATGTATGAGGGAGATCATGTCACTACTGAACTCTGGGCTTGTCTCCTCGGGCTGAAGGTTGCATGGGATAGAGGACTCCGAAAGGTTATCCTCAAGTCTGACTCCAGGGATGCTATTAATCTGATTCATGGTGGAGATATTCAAAGACACTCGTATTGTAGCATCCTCTTAGAGGCTAAAGGAATAGTGAAATGAAACTGGGAAGTCTGATTAGACTATGTTCTTCGTGAGGCAAATATTGTAGTAGATTACCTTGCAAAGCTCTTGCTTTCAAGCTTTCTAGGTTACCATGCTATTTATGAACTCTCTAATGAGCTTCTGGACCTATTGAATAAGGACTTGTGTATGCCTCCCCAGTTAGGCAATCTGTAGACTGGGTTTATATCCTTATGGTATATAAAAAAAAAAAAAGAAATAATTTTATACTACAAAGCAAAAAAAAAATTGATTTTAAGTTTGCAAATTTAAATTAGAACAAAATAAAGTTGCCAAAATAAATTTTGAATAAAAGTAAATTTGTTGTAATGTGATTTATATTTAGATTTTTTTATTACAAAAGTTAGTTTAACAAATTGATTATAAGATAAAAGTAAGTTTGCAAATCCAAAAATATATTCTCCAATCCGTTGGCTAAATTTTGGTCCGGAGGCAAAACTTAGCTACCAGAATGAGATTTTTTTCCTGGCCAAAAAGCCAGAATGAGATTTGAAAACATGTCAAACAACTTTTTTCTTCTAACCTTAGTTTGCAAACCCCATTTGGAGTTGTCAATGGAAATCCAAATAGGCGCAAATATGTTTGGTCCTAATTGGCTTCTTTAAATTTTAGCCTTTTTCCCCTGTAATGTTTGGTTCTAACCTCTTGTTCCGTGTAAGATGGAAATGAAACCATAAGATCAGCTCAAAACAAAAATTAAAGTATACATTTACATATTTCCTAAATTTTTTTTATAAAATTAAAGCTTCTAATGTGTTAATGAAATAAAATAAAGCTATATATTAAAAATAATAAGCATGAAATTGAATTGGAATAAATTAGAAATAAACATATTTATAGAACATTAGCAATAGTTGTTTGAGCAAATATTCAAGTACAATCTCATCAACGAATTAATAACATAAATTAAAACAAATTTCATGATTTAATAAAAGTTTCAAGATAAATAATATTGAATTGTTAATATATCATTTCCTACAAATAAAACTGGGGATAGAAGCCAAGCTTGACGGGCTAGCACAATTAACCCAAAAAAATTAGTGAGCTGGGCTGTATAATCAGTAGCCTATATCAAAATAGGGTTTTTTTGACCCCAGGCCCATGAAGCTTGGATACAAAACAAGTTTGTTCATGTGGACCACGGTTTGGCCCATTTAGCCCTTTTTTAAGGTATTTGTCACAATATGAGAGAAGCAAGAGGCCAAAAGGCCAAAATGTAAAAGCTAAAAATCCTTACCCTAACTTTAGTTCAAGACAGCAAACAAGTTTAGTGCCTCTCACCCAACCTTACTTCAGTTCAATTTAGCATTCTCATTTTCTCTCCTCTGATCTCTCCTTCCCACCTTACTTCACCTTAGACTTCGACCTTGCAAATGAATGTCGACATGGCAGTAGCTTACTCTCAATCTCTCACCTACCTGCTTCACAAGTTCGTAGTGCAGTCACTCTCTCGATCTATTCCCCTTTGACCCTTACTCAAATCTTGACTCCCCAATCGATCTCATCGAACTCACTCACGAACTCATTCATCTCATTGTACAGAGTCATGGACACAATATGTATTAGCTCCCTCCATCACTCTATTAACTAGAGGAGAGTATCAATCTATCAAAGTAGTTGAAGTTGTAAAATAACTTAAGAAGACTGGTTTGGGTTGATTTAATTTGTCATTTTCTATATTATTTGGAAGCATTATTTAAGTATTATGTGTGCCAAATTAACATTTGTGTGTGTATGCATGTGTGTGAGGTTGTTTAATTTGTTCAATAATTGCCATAGTTATCTGACTCTAAGTCGCCTAATTATTAAGATGCAACTTGAGTTAGTTGGAATATATATATATTGATGAAAGCTTCTTTTAGTTACTGCTTACATATTAGAAACTGATCTAATTAATTAAGCCAAACAAGGTTATATATATATAATGGTAAAAAGTTGCAAGCCTATGGGCCAGGTCAGCCTGTAGCCCATTATGTATGGATTAGGTCTGAAAAAACATGACAAGTTTATAAATGTAGTTATTTGGCTCGACCCATGACTGGTTGGCCCATATAGGTTAGGCAACCATGTATTCCTAATGCCAACCATGAATAGCTGAATATTTTTTTTCTCATATATATATATATATATATATTAAGAGTCCGTTTGTTTTAGCTTTTTTTTTTTAGAAAAACACCTTTTTTCATTAAAAAAAGAACTTTTAAAACTTTTTAGATTGTTTGTTTAAGATTTTGAAAATTATTAGAATATGAAAAAAAATCATATTTCTGATTATTTTGAAAAGTTACTCTAAGTAGGTTTTCAAAAAAAGTGGTTGCGATATATGAGAGAGAAAAGATATAAAAAGGCGGAGGGTATTTTTTATGTACAAAAATAACCTTCCGAAGTCCATCCATCAATTACGAGTCTATCGTTCCTCTGCGTCTCTCTATCGTCACTTTACGTCTACCTAATCCTTGATAAATTTGAAACTATTGAAGCTTACGGCTCTTCCCACCATTGCTCTGTGTCCACCTTTTACAAGACTTGACAAATTTTGAAACCATTGAAGCCTATGGTTGTCTTTGTGAAGCTTGCTATTAGCCTATATCAATCGTCTCTCTTTGTTGCTTTGCTTCTACAAAGCTTGCCACCATTGTTGCTTCCAGGTATGTAAGTATTGATGAAGCTGAAACAATTCAATTGTCCATGCATCAGTGATTTAGGGTTTTTAGCCCTTTATTTTGGGAAAGGTTTTGGACTTTTGAGAATCTCTAGTTCAGGCCCATGGATAAATATGTAAACTTAAGAGTATGTAAGTGTATTTTCCCAAGAAGACATTATATATATAATATATAAAAGTAATATTGTTTTGCATCTATCTTTTCAAACTTTGACCAAACCCCAAAGTGGATGAAGAAGCCATGGCAGCTTTGACTCTCTTCTTTAATCCTTACTATTTCCTTTCCCTCATTGATTGCCATTTCTCTCTCTATCAACTTGTTTTTGACTCTTTGTTTTTGTTCGTTTCTATTTTCCAGATTTTTGGACTATTCTTTAAGGTTTTGGTATTCCTTTTTCTCCTTCACCCTTGTGCCTATAATTAGCTTGTATTTATCTTTTACAGAATATCTTACTTTCAAGTGGCTTAGGGTAACCATGATAAACAAATATTGGGACGGATATTATATTAGAAAGCCTATTGTACTTATACGTCAATAGAACTAAACACAAACCCTATACAGTAATCATGAAGCTTGCAATGTTAGATAATGATTTTATATGTTTATCTTTCCTATTTTATTTACTAATATATTAATTATTTCATTCTAAATAATATTAGAATGGAACCCAAAAAAGATACGAGAGGTGCTGAGGGAGATGGAAGAGATAAGGCAAAATGGGATGATAAAAAAATTGAAATATTTTTGAAAGAGTGTATTGAAGAGATAGAAGCTCGGAATAGATTAAATACACATGTTTCTAAAGATGGGTGGAAGAATATCCAAGAAAAATTTTGTGAGAGATCAATGTTTGCTTATGATCGCACACAATTGAAAAATATATGGGACTCTTTAAAAAGAGAGTTTACATCATTTGTGAAGTTGGTTGAAAAAGACGCAGGCCTTAGATGGAATAATAATAAAAGAACCATACAAGCTTCTGAACAATGGTGAGCTGAAAAGGGTAAGGTATGATTGTATTGATTCATTGTATTTTTTTTTACTTATATGATTGTTATGATGACTTATTTATTTATTTATCTATTATTTTTCATTTAATTATAGGAGGATCTAGAGATTTTGAAATGGAAGAATGAGGAACTGAAATTCTTAGATTTGCAAGAGAAATGTTTCAAGGGCATAGTAGCTATTGGACTTGCTGTTGTAATGCCATATCAAGATCCATAATTGTCTGAAGGAGCTAACATTCATGCTAATGATGTTGAACATAATAAATGAAGTCCAACTAGTGAGGATGAGGGGGATAGCTATGAAGTTGGTGACTAAGTTCAACAAAATGCAATTCTAAGTGCTTTAAGCATGAATTCAAAAAAGAGAAAGAGAATGGACAAAGGAGACAAAAAAAATTGGAATAGCTGAAAAACTTCAACATTCTCTTAATCATATTATTGATGGGATGGATCGAGTGTCAAATACAGATGTCATAGGATCAAAACCAGATGACCCTTTTAGCTATGAGAAGTGTTTGTCATTGTTAGATGAGGTTCCTCACTTAGTAAAAGGAACACATCAATATTTTTTAATTGGGAGAATCTTAACCAATAAAGAGAACATGATAGCATTTTGTCACTTCATGAACAATGATCGTGATATAACTAATGATTAGCTAAACACTTTTACAGAGCAGGACATCCCACACTAGGATAGCATTTTGTCACTTTATGAACAAATTTTAGATTAATTTTTCTTGGTGAAAATTGTTTACTTTATTTTTATTCAATGGAGTATTGGATATACAATTTTTTATAATATTTATATGAAATATTTAATATATTTGTTTAGCTTTGCTTATTGATTAAATTTATATTTGTTACAGAGGATGATTGATAGTTCAGATAAAAGTGATGATGGTTCTAAAATGGAAAT
This sequence comes from Adenanthera pavonina, assembly GCA_026686845.1. Taxonomy (NCBI): domain Eukaryota; kingdom Viridiplantae; phylum Streptophyta; class Magnoliopsida; order Fabales; family Fabaceae; genus Adenanthera; species Adenanthera pavonina. Next base: position 40,149 of record JAIVEN010000016.1, read on the forward strand.
TAAAGTCCAAAATAATTATATATATGGACTCCAGGTTGCAAGGAGTTTGGTTGCCTTTCTAGTTATAAATCATGTATTGAAATATGTTGTGAAAGAGAAAAAACTACTTCAATTCTCTTATGTCATAAGTGGCTATTAGAGTTGATAGAAGGAAATGAAAACAAGATTTTTGAGCAATTTAGAATGAGAAAACATGTGTTTCAACAATTGGTATAGGAGTTAACCAATAACTATAGACTGACACCTACCAAACACATTGGAGCAGATGAAAGTGTTGCTTTGTTCTTGTATATGATAAGCCAAGGAGCCACATACAGACACATTCAAGAATGATTTTAACATTTTGGTGAAACCATTCACAATCATTTTCATAAAGTTCTAATAGTTGTATACAAGCTAGGAAATCGTATTATTAGGCCTGTTGACCCTTTGCACATTGTTACTTCTCAACATATTAAAGATAATGATCAATATTGACCTTACTTTAAAGATTGCATAGGGGTAATAGATGGCACTCATATTGGTCTACATGTCTCGGCAAATAAGCAAATACAATTTTTTTAATAGGAAACGATATACCAGCACAAATGTGATGGCTATATATGATTTTAATGTGTTTTATATTTGCATTGTGCTGGCTGGGAAGGATCTGTTCATGATACAAGAATTTTTATGGACACCCTTCGTAATCCAAATCTGCGATTCCCTTATCCTCATGAAGGTTTGTATTATATAACTTAAATTATTTACATTTTATATTATAAATATTTTTATAATATTGTCTAATATATTTTCTATTTATGCATAGGTAAATATTATCTTATTGACTCGGGATATCCGTCATTCAAAGGTTTTCTAGGACCATATAGGGATACAAGGTATCATCTTCCACATTTTAAATTGGCTCTAGGTTTCAGATCAAAAGAAGAAATTTTTAATTTTCATCATTCTAGTTTGAGAAGTGTTATTGAAAAAATGTTTGGTGTTTGCAAAGGAAGATGGAAAATACTGTAGAATATGACCAATTTCAAGCTTGGAACTCAAATTTCCATGTATGGGTATGTTTTGCTCTTCACAATTATATTAGAAGGATAGACACAAGTGATTTGGATATTTTAGAAAATTTTAAGAATTTTAATGAGTTTCAAAATATAGAGCAAAATTTCAATGATAGGAATCATAATGATAAACTTGATCATGATGAATGACAAGGTCCAACACAAGCATATGTCAAATATATGGAAGAAATAAGAAATACTATTAAAAACCAATTGTCAAGACAAGTGTATCGGTAGTTTTTTTTTTTTATGGGAAAATTTTGACATTTATTTGACCTACAAATGGGTCTTGATACTATTATTGAGATGATAGTAACATTTAATTTTACATGAGTTTGATAGCAAAATGCACTCACGTGATTTGGATGTTCTTGAAACATTTTATAAAATATGAAATAAATTTATTTAAAGTGAAATTATATACTTTAAATAAGTTTAATTATTTAATTAATTAGATCATCTTCCCAAAAAAAATTAATTATAATAATTGTGAATTATTTATTTTAAAGTTTTTAATATGTACAAAAATATTTTCTTTTATTTAAACATATATTTTTAGGAAGTGTTTTTTTTATGTCCATTGTAATTTCATAATAGAAAAAACACTTCAATATTATTAATATTCAAATGGTCTAAAAACTAGTTTTCAAGTAAAAAGTGATTTGTATGATTTTAAACAAAAGCAAAATTTTACTTTCCATACAATTTTTAATCAATTAATTATTTTTCTAAATAATTCAAAAATCAGTTTGGTCAAAAGCTTAAACAATGGGAATCTTTCTTGGTTCTTGTGCTGAAAATCCAAATTTGCTATGTTTTCAAAATTTTGAAGGAGCATCGAAGTCTAACCGGTTATAAAAATTGGACCCTACTTGTGGTTCCGGATTGAATCGATCGGCTGACAAGAAAGGCACACGCTACGGAACGTTAGTATATAAACCAAGACGTCCGCTCTCCGTTTTCATTAGGTCTGGTCGTCCACGTCAAATTTTCTCGCCATCTTCACCAGCTCGCTTCTCTTCAAGCCAATGGATTTTAGTTTGATGTCATACTTCCATCGTTTCAGAAATTCGGCCAATTCATTCCTATCGCAATACGAACCTCTTGCTTTGCTTTTGTTTCCTCTGCTTGCTGTCATTGTCGCCCACACAATTCGATCGTTTTTTGAGCTCGTTGATGATAAAGGACTTAAACCCACTCTACTTGGGTTTCTCATCGACTCTATCAAGTAACTTAACTAATTAACTTTTCTGTAATTCGAATTTTAGCAATTGCTTTTATGAACTAATTTTAGAGAATTATAAAGTCAAATGGATATATGCTTAGTCCAAATTTGTGATCTGTGTGTACCAACAGATTGATCCCTGGTGTGGAGAGTTATGTCAATGCGGAAAAACAGAAGGTACTGTGTTTCCTCCCTAGATAATTTGCTTTAACGTGTTATCTGCATCTATCCTATTTTCCCTCCCTGCGAGACATCTATTTCTCACTTTTTTACATCGCTGTCGGTAAACATGTTAAATATAGAACGTAAGAAAAAGCCATTGGCTGTAGCGATGCTTTTGACACAGCTCGGATAATATGGGTTTTCATTCTGTTGAGATAATTGGCCAAAGGACGTATTCTATTGAGCGTTGTCAATTGCTTGGATAAATGGGCAGTCAATCTAATTTCCCTGCTTCTGTCGACAATACCACCCATGACAATATGATTAGGCAAAAATTAGCAAACTCTATTATCGAACTAGCTTGTCTTATAACTATAGGGCCTGTTTGTTTTCCTATCCAAGACCATGTTTTGGAGAAGCAGCTAGAGAGGTACTTCCCCCAAAACATGGTTTCCAACGGGAAAACAAACAGGCCCTATCTACTTGACATCGTGAAGCTTTTAAAGCCGAATTATGCTCTACACTAATTTTGTTTTACTGGATTATATTCAGTTAGCCACAATGAATTGGTTCCTAAGAGTTGCATTGGTTCAATTTTCCTGTTTTTGATATCACAAAACTTTTGGGATGAGAGGAATTGAATTTCGAAATTTCTCCGTCTAAAGGAATCGGTGCCCAATCTACCTACTAGGTTAGGTAAGTTTGGTCTGCTGAAGATATCCATGAACAATACAGTGTTTGAATGGTAAAGTGATTTAGACATCATATAATGGAAAGCCTTGCTTATTGAACATCCAAGTCAAATTCGTGGTCACCAGCAATTCGTATGTATACTTAATGTTATAATTTTATGGGCTTATGTGAACATCTCAATGCCATGTTAACCTTTGTTTAGTTTTGTTCATTAAATTATCTGCTGAAACATTGTCTTGAATCTCTGGAATGGTATTATTCTTGGAGAAATGCTTTTGTGGATTTGGTGCTTGTATACCCAATGGTCTGGATCTATTTCATACATGTGGGACTTTCAGTACAAAATAAGTCATTGTTGTTGGGTGTACATGCACCTGGTGTACCTCATAATTTTTTCTCATTCATGTTCCATAAGTTATTACATAGTATTGAAAGAATACTTCTTACAAATGTACAGTTTGCTTTAACCTCTACTTTTCCTCTGAGCCTTGGAAATTAAGTCGTTTGTGGATATCTGATTACTGGAAAAACAGGTTGTGGATAAGTTGCAGTCTGACAGTAAATCTAAAAAGGAAGGTTGGAGAACAGAGTTGCCAAGGGCGGGACTAGGGATGGAAGTTCTTGAGAAAATGAGGGATGAGAAAAAAAATGATGTGATTTGGCAAGGAAAATGCTCTGGTACAGTGTATGTTAGTAATTTTAGTAAAATTTAATTACACGTTCTGCTTATTTTGTACATGGGATCTTTCTTCCTTCTGTTGATTCCATTGTTCTTGGAAGTGAATTTGATGCACACTTCTTGCTTCTTAGGGCTGACCACTGACACTTCTGTTTCTTTCTGTTTCATTGCTTTGTTTATTTCTTTCAGCTACATTGGAGGAAGTGAATTTGATGCACACTTTTCTTTGATAAATGAGGCATGCTCAATGTTAGTATATGGCAGAGTTGTCAATTTTTCTTTTTATGTTTCTACTCTTGTTATTTAAGTTTGTATTTTGCATATGGATGGACTTATGCATAATTCAATGATTATGTGACTAAGTAAGTATAGGTAATTTGCTTATGGTATCCAATTTTGCATCATATGTTTTTGAAGCCGAAACTGTGTTTTGCTGTTTTGCTCTTCTAGACCAATCTGGCATGGCATCTGATATAACCTGCCAAGGCCTAGGGAACTTTCTTAATTGCTTAAACTTGAAAGTATCCTGATAAAACTTGTTTATAACTTTCAGTGTTTCCCATCTGATAGGAGGGAGAGCACTAGGGAAAGGGAGAGTTGAGTTTGGCATGTTTGGTAGGTTTGAAACAAAACATATCCTAGCTGCAAGAATCATCATCTAAAAGTTAATTTGGGGGTAAAATTCCATTCTTGAGCCTTTAAAGTTACGCATTTGCTCGCAAACGTAAGTTCACTATGACCAAAAACTCCCAAGTGACTCAAAATCAACTAGGGGAAGCCGAGAGACATAGCACAGAATATGTAGATCAAGCAATTGAGACGATGAATCAAAGGTTTGACACCATAGATCAAAGGTTTGAGGAAATAACCCATGGGATTGAATAATTAAAGAAGATGTATGAAGACCTCATACAAACCATTAAAAGGAAAGATAAACAATATATAGCAGAAGCTATAGTTGAAGGTTCAAAAGTTTGCTAAGAAATCAACTTAGGGGGTGGATACACTCCTTCCTCTAATGATGCAAGAGCCCCACCTATTGAGAATCATCAGTTTGCGAAAGGCAACGGAAACAAGAATCTCAGGGATCCTCCTTACATAACTTTTGACTCCCAACAAGTCTATGTAGAAGATCAGTGGGTTGATTATGAGCCCAAACACTATTATAACCGAAGGTATGACTCACCTCCTAGGAATCATAGGGAAGATCATAGACAGACTCAGCTAAATGACATCTCTAAGAAGATCAAAGTTGAAGCCCCTGAATTCGACGGCCAATTAGATTCAAGTACTTTCTTGGATTGGTTGGCTAGCATGGAGGATTATTTTGAATGGTATGAAATGAACAATGTGTACTGTGTTCATTTCACTAAGATGAAGCTTGTCAATTCTGCTAAGAAGTATTGGCAGAATGTGCAACAGAACCTAGAACATCTAGAACAACCCCCAATTAATACTTGGGCAGAGATGATATGGAGAATTGAGGCAGAAACCGATAATTAGTTTACTGAAACGGAGGGCTACATATAGGGATATGAGAATTACATCAAATCTGATCAAATCTCTTATCTTAGGCGCTAAATTAGTAAAAGATACAGATTTGATCCTAACAACATATAAAACAATTAAAAAAACAGTAAAAGAAGGATTATATAAAAATAATGGGTTTAGGGTAAACAGGGCCATTTCAATACTCTCCATCAAGCTGGAAAATAGATATTTATCATTCCCAGCTTGGCTTTTAATTCTTCAAACTTAACTCTTGTGAGCATCTTAGTCATAATGTCTGCTATTTGAACATTTGAAGACACATAAGATAGGTCAATAATCTTTTTCTCGATCTTCTCTTTGATGAAATGCCTATCAACTTCAACATGTTTTGTGCGATTGTGTTGAATAGGATTCTTAGCAATTCCTATGGCTGCCATATTATCATACCATACCTTAATGGGGCTGGATGTATCAATTTTCTGCTCTCTTAATATTTGTGTAATCCAAATTCCCTCATAAATTCCAAGAGCAAGGGCTCTATATTCTGCCTCAGCCGAGCTTCTAGCAACTATATGCTGTTTCTTGCTTCGCTAAGTTACTAGGTTGCCCCAAACAAAGGTGCAATACCCAGTAGTTGACCTCCTATCAATAACTAATCTTGCCCAGTCAGCATCAGTGTAAACTTCAACACCTCTTTACTGCCCTTTAGAGAATAGCAGCCCCTTGCCTGGTGTCATTTTTAAATACTTTAGAATCCTGTAAACAGCCCCCATGTGTTCCTCTCGAGGATTATGCATAAATTGACTAACAACACTAACTGGAAAACTGATATCTGGTCGTGTGTGTGACAAATATATCAGTTTGCCAACCAGTTTCTGGTATCTTTCCTTGTCCACGGGAGCTCCCTCTTGTTTCAACCCATTCTTAAAGTCAGATTCCATTGGCGTATCAACTGGTTTTGAGCCAAGCATCCTTGTTTCTTTCAAAAGATCAAGTGTATACTTTCTTTGTGACACACTAATCCCTTTATGGGACTTTGCCACTTCCATTCCTAAGAGGTATCTTAACTTACCCAGATCTTTAACTTCAAATTCTGCAGCCAAGTTTTGTTTTAATCTTTCTACTTCAACAATATCATCACCAGTAATAACTATATCATCAACATAAACGATAAGCATAGTCTTTTTTCCATTAGAGCACCGGATAAATAGAGTATGGTCAACCTGACTCTGTACATAACCCAGTTTCTTAATAGTACAAATAAACCTCTCAAACCATGCTCATGGTGACTGTGTAAGTCCATATAATGATTTTTTAAGTTTGCATACCTTTGTGCTATTAGATGAGTTTCTTAAGCCCTGTGGAATCTCCATATATACTTCTTCTTCCAAGTCTCCATTCAGGAATGTATTCTTGACATCTAACTGGTGTAGTGGCCATTCTAAATTAGCTGCAAGTGACAAAAGCAACTTAATAGTATTAAACTTGGCTACCGGTGCAAACTTTTCCTCATAATCAATGCCATAAGTTTGAGTAAACCCTTTGGCAACTAACCTGACCTTATATCTACTAATACTACCATCAGCATTATATTTAATGGTAAACGCCCATTTACACCCCACTGTTGTTTTTCCTTTAGGAAGATCAGTTATTTGCCAAGTTTCATTTTTCAGCAAGGTGTTTAAGTCTTCAACTATAGCCTCTTTCCATTTAGGAGCAGAAATAGCTTCTTGGAAGGTTGAAGGAGTTTTTTCTTCAGATATACTAGTAACAAAGGTCCCTAAACTTGGAGATAAATTGCTGTAAGAAACATACTTATGGGGTGTTGGGTACAAGTTCTCTTCCCGTTTCTTAGAGCAATAGGCCAGTGTAAATCATCAGAATTTGTCTCAGGTACAAATTCACGGTCTTGCTCCAGAATGGGATTGTCTTCTTCTTCATGTTGGATTTTTCTACACCTCGAATATGTTTGTATCTCCAGCTGTATTACCTGTATGTCAGGGGCTTCTACCCTGGCATCAATTACATTAGGATTTTCACTGGTAGTAGGTGCAGTAAGGGCAGGTTCAGATTCAAAAAAATGATTGTCAAGGGGTATAGTAGGACCATTTTCTGGTGTATGGGAATCAGGTTTGGTTGTGACAGGATCATCTTGCTTAGGTTTAGGATTATTATCTTGTGAGATTTGAGGTCCAAGATGTCCAGAATTAGATGACATAGGTGTAAGATCACAAATTAGCCATTTACTACTGTATTTCTCCCCCTGAATGGATAATTTGGGGTAATAAGCCTTATTTTCCAAAAATTTGACATCCATAGAAACATATAATTTGCGATGAACAGGAGAGTAACACCTATAGCCCTTTTGAGTGGAAGAGTAACCCAAAAAGATACATTTTTCGGCTCTAGGCTCAAATTTTCCAAATTTGTCATACACAAAGATAGCACACCCAAAAACTCGTTGTGGCAGGGAGGAAAACAAGTGATTGTTAGGATGATACTCACAAAATTTCTGAATAGGGGTTTGAAAATTCAAAACTTTTGATGGGAGACGATTAATAAGGTATAAGGCCGTGAGAACTGCATCCCCCTAGTAGAAACTTGGAACATTATGTGTGAATATTAGGGATCGTGCAACTTCTAATAAATGTCTATTTTTGCGTTTAGCAATCCCATTTTGTTGAGGAGTGTTTGAACAGGAAGTTTGGTGGTGTATCCCGTGAGTTTCAAGATAGTTTTGAATGCTGTCACTTAGGTACTTTCTCCCATTATCACTTCGAAAATTTTTTACAGATGTCTGAAATTGGTTTTGTATAAAAGCATGAAACTTTTGAAAAATGTAAAACACATCAGATTTTTGTTTCATCAAAAATACCCAAGTGAGGCGGGTATGATCATCAATGAATGTGACAAATCACTTAGCCTTGGATAAACATCCACTTTGGAAGGACCCTAAATATCACTATGAATAAGTGCAAAGGGATGGGTAGGCTTATAAGTTGAAGGAGAGAAGGTAGTGCGATTAGATTTGGAAATATCACAAATATCACATTGAAACTCATTAACTTTATTCAAGAGTTAAGGAAATAAGTACTTCACGTAACTAAAGCTAGGGTGGCCTAACCTATTATGCCACAACAATAAGTCTTTATTTGAATTTGCAAAAAACACATTAGTATCTTCTTTATTGTCTTGTGATCCTCCAAGGTAGTAGAGACTCTCCCATTCTTTAGCAATTCCAATCCTCCTCCCCAAAATCAAATCCTGAAAAAGACAATAGGCAGCAAAGAAATTAACACTGCACTGAAGTTGTCCAATAGCCTTTTTCATAGATAAAAGATTGCACTTAATTTCAGGAACATAAAGCATATTAGTGAGAACAATTTCAGCCGTAATTCTTATGGCGCCAACTCTATGTACCCCTGCACATGTACCATTTGCAACCTTCACACTAAAATATTCACAAAAAGTATGAAATTCAATTAATAATTCTTGGAAACCAGAAATATGATTAGTGGCTCCCGAATCTACAATCCATATATTTGTAGATTTCATAGTGGTTTTGAGTGCTACAATCAATGACGTACCAGCTTGTGCTAGGGTTACAGATGGAATAGATTTCTCACCCTGAGTAACATGTGCAACCTGACTTTTTGGCTTAACAATAAGCTTTTTCAGCGCCATGATATCTTCTCTGCTCAAGATTCCCAAATCAATTTCTGAATTTACTAACATGCCTTTAGGATGTTGTTTGGCATTAGGAGGTTTTCCATGGAGCTTCCAACATGTCTCTCTGGTATGGCCACTTCTACTACAATGGTCACACCATTTATTTTGCTTCTTGCCCCTTTGCTCTGCTGGAAAGTTTCCCCTTGGAGCCATGGCTAAAATTTCAGCATGTGGTGTTATTGGAGTAATCGACAGTAACTTTTTTCTGCTTTCCTCACATTTCATCATATTAACAGTATCTTCAAGTGTAGGAATAGGACACATACCCATGATTCTCCCTCGGATTTCTTCAAAAGTATTGTTTAGACCAATCAGAAACTTGAAGGCTCATCATCTATCCACAACCTTTTTGTAAATAAGTTCATCCTTATGACACTTCCATTCAATGATCTCATAGAGATCCACTTGCTGCCATAACTTTGTTAAAGAATTATAATAGATAGTGACAAACCTCTCTCCTTCTTTCATATCTTCCAGAAGTTGTTCAACTTGTATAAGAGCTGCATAATTCTCCCGAACTGAATAAGTTCTCCTTCCTAACTCCCATATTTGTCGTGCTGTTGCAGCCACCAAATAGCTCTCATCAATTTCAGGAACCATGCAGATGCAATGTATTAGCCACGGCATCACCATATTGTTTTCACTGAACCATAACTCATATCTAGGATCTCTAGGCTCGGGAACTTTTGTTTCACCAGAGATGTACTTCTCTTTACCTTTGCCTCTAATGAACATTAGAATGTTCCTGGACAATTGGAGATAGTTATTGCCATTTAGCTGATGAACTACCATTATCAATGTCGAACTTTCAGGCACACTCAATGTAGTTGATTGTACTACACTTGGTGTGCTCATATTGTTGCCGGAACCACCACGGATTGAGGAGAGAGGAGTAGAACCAGAAGTTTGTTCAGTTTGGTGCGATCCGGAGGTTTGTTATGGTGCCCCATTGTCTGAAGGTGGATCTCTGCCCCACCATCAACAGTATAGGGACGGTTCTTGAATGGAATCTGCCTAGGGTTCATGGCCAAGTGTCAACTCTGATACCATGTGGAGAATTGAGGCAGAAACTAATAATTATTTTACTGAAACAGAGGGCTACATATAGGGATAAGAGAGTTACATCAAATCTAATCAAATCTCTAATCTTAAGCGCTAAATTAGTAAAAGATATAGATGTGATCCTAACAACATAAAGAACAATTAAAAAAACAGTAAAATAAGGATTATATAAAAATAATGGGCTTAGGGTAAACAGGCCCATTCCAATAATGAAGATGAAGTTGAAAGTGAAATGTGTCTACTTATTACAAGAATCAGCTTTTCAATCAATGGGTGAACTTGAGGCAGGCCACCATAGTATCTGATTACATGACTCATTTTGACGATCTCATGATTCGGTGTGAGGTTAAGGAAGACCCTTGAATGACAATTCAAAAGTTTGTCAATGGTTTTCGAGCTAACATACAGCAAGAACTTAAACTGAATCCTTCTGAATCTCTTGAATAAGCACATCATAAGGCTTTAGAGGTAGAGTCTTGGTTAAAAGGCTCGTCTGCCAGGCATACAAATTTCCAAGGCATAAATTCTCCACAAACTCATACCTTCACATAATCCAATCACTCTACTGGGGTGCCTCCTTTTAAGACCAGTTCTCCATTTCAATCTAGTCAAACAACTAGTCCTAATGGAAGTATTTCTAAGAATACTGAGTCGACAAAATCCAACTTTCACTCTAGTGGTTCTGCCATTGAGTGTTTTTGATGTCATTCTAAAGGTCATATCGCATCAAGGTGTCCACAACATGCTCTACTTCTTGAATCCCTGGCTGAGCATAAGGATGAAGTAGTAGGTGCTAAAGTGGTGATTGACCTCGTTGAGTGTTCTTTAGACATGGACAAGGAGATTATTGTGGATGATTATGAGACAGGATGCATGGGTGTGATGAAGTGCATGTTATCTCTCTCCTCGCCTGATACTATTTCTCCCCTCGCCTGATGCTATCTTTCCCCTTGCCTGATGGCTCTTGGAAGAGAACAAGCACCTTTCAAACTTTTGTGAAATGCGGGGTTAAGTCATGCAAGTTAGTTATTGATAAAGGAAGTGTCAGGAATGCAATCTCCAACCAGGGAGATACTAGGCTTGGTCTTAAGTCAAAGCTTTATCCTAAGCCTTTTCAAGTAGTAAGGGTTGATGAAAAGACTTCTTTAACCATTACACATCGATGTCACATTCCCCTTCAACTGGGAGAGTATCAAGAAGAAGCTCTATGCGATGTCCTTCCTATAGATGTTGCTCACATTTTGTTGGGAAGACCATGGCTCTATGATAATAATGTTACAAGCCATGGTCGGGAGAACACTCATTCATTTAAATATAAAGGAAAAACAATCTTGTTGCGTCTTGCTAAGCCCGAGATTGAGAATAAAGATTCGAACAAACAAGGGGAGTCGAGGCCAAAGAATCAAAGCCTCTATCTTTTGACCAAGAAGTAATTTGTGAAAGGAAGTAAGGAGATAAAGAATTGGTTTAACTCTCTGGAGGAGAATTCTTTCAAATTGGGGAGAATGATGTAAAAGGGATAATTAGATAATTAGGATTTTAAATAATTATTAGAATTTAATTTATTTTGAATTTATTTTATCTTTTAGGATTTGATTATTTTGTTTAGATTTATTTTTATCTTATATTTTAGGATATAGTTTAGTTTAATATTTATCGTTTGTGTAGATTTAAATTATTTTATCCTTTTAGAACCCTAGTTAGAGTAGGATTTAGGGTTCTATAAATAAGTCATAGAACTTCTCATTGTTCTCAACTCTTTTCTTATTGATTGAATATTGTTTGAGACTTTATGAGTGGATTTTCTTTCCTCTTCTCATCTACCTTCTACCCTTCCCCCACCCTGTCCTACATCAGCAAGTTAGTCCATACTTACAGAATTGGGGGGCTATCATATTTCCTTGGTATTGAATTTTCTACTGTCAATCAAGGAATTTCGTTAACTAAAAAAAAGTACATTCATGGGCTGTTGGAAAAGATCTTTAAGCTTGCAGGAAAGGCTTTTCCTGCTTAAAGATCTTTTCCTACTCCTCTAGTGATAAAAGAAGAGAAATAAGACAAGAAAGGAAATCTTTATTTGCCGATCTCTCTCAAGAACAGAGTACAATTACTTATAATCCCCTTTCCGGCCTAAGATGCAACTAACAAAGCTAACAAACTAACATACCAACAGGTAGTAACAAGGACAATACTACTGTTATACCAGAACCACCACATATCATCTGGCTAAAAATGTGCAGCTTTCTAAACATGTTAGTGGAACTTTTTGTGATGCAAAGCAATGTCGCAGCATTGTGGGATCTTTGCAATATGTGTGTTTATACAAGACTTGATATTGTCTATACTGTAAATAGAATTAGTCAGTTTATGCAAAACCCATTATGGACTCAATGGAGGGCTATCAAAAGGGTTCTCAGATATCTTAGTGGTACTATAAACCATGGTTTACTTATTCATCCAGCTGCTGTCTTCACCCTTCAAGCACTCGCAAATGCTGATTGGGGAAGTAGTGTGGATGCTGAATGCTGCCATTCCCATTGCCGGAGAGCAGATCATTGAGCTCTACTATTGCTGTTGCTGCCCTCATCTCCATTTTCTATATGCATTTTCATCGTTGTTCTTCATATTTGTGTCCACCTTCCCATTGCCTGCTTTCTCCCATCCTGTTGATCATGAATCCATCATCCATACCCTTTGAATCCAATAGCTAAGGATGCTGTCTTCTCAGCTGAACCTTACCTTCATTGTGGATCTATTCCTTGTCTACGGTTGCCACAGTCATAATTGATGCCTTTATTGCAAGGAAAAACATTGAGTTTTGGTCATTGGCACTTGATTTGCAGAGCCTCTATGGATTTTGCACTTCCGAAGGAGGCTTTGATTGGGTATTCCACCAGTGGGTTTTTTGTTCACCATCTTTGAAGTAGAAAAAGAAGATGAAGGCAGCACAGTTTCTGCTGCCATTGTGAGAGGCCAGTGAGCAAGAGTGAGTTTTTTGGGTTGTAAATGAAAAGGAGGGGCATTTGTGTCTTTTGCCCTGAAAATCCTAATGTCTTTTTAGTTTTTTTAAATATTAAATAAGTTTTTAAGCCCAAAAATTTCATCCCAAGTAGAATTCATTACCTTTCCTTTTTCTATTCCCATTCCTTTTAAAACCTTTCCATTGTACCAAACATAGACTTATTACTCTGACCATAACTTTGTTATTAAAATCAGATTCTGGACTAATTCTATACCTTTTTGAGTCCCATGGGATTGTTTCAAAAATAGTTTTTGTCAAAAATTTCATTTATGGTGTTGAAACATTTACATAATTGACAGTGGAGGAAGTTTTACACGCAATTGGGATAATGTTTAGAGGCATTCCATGTTCTGATGTTGCTATAGATCCTTTATGTTCAATGAAAATTTGATTTTGATGAACTTTCAGGTTTGCACATACCAACCCATTGCATTTGGATGTATTTCAAAGTGTTGTACGCTTTGAGTCAGAAGTGGTTGCAATGACAGCTGCTCTTCTCGGAAGTAAGGAAAAGAGTTCTGGGGGACAAATATGTGGCAATATGACATCGGGAGGGACTGAAAGTATATTATTAGCTGTCAAATCATCTCGTGACTATATGAAGTCTAAAAAAGGAATTACAAGACCTGAAATGTATGTCACCTGTGAGCCACTATAACATGTTTGGCAGTTTGTCAATTATTTAAATTATCTACTCACAAAAAGTTTCTTTCTGTTCGTAGGATAATACCTGAGTCTGCACACTCAGCATATGACAAGGCTGCACAATATTTTAACATCAAACTCTGGCGCGTCCCTGTTAACAAAAGATTTCAAGCAGATCTGAAAGCAATTCAACGTCATATTAACAAAAATACCATCTTGGTATTAAATTACTTGATAAAACACAGTCACTTTTTGTTGATTTCATGTGTATGCTTTGGAGTTATGGCTTTTTTATTTGAACTAGAGTGGACGCTTTGCACAGAACTCGATATTAACTACACCATTCGTAGCTTTTGAGTAGTGTGACTTTTTATACTTTTTAGATTATATATTGTTCTAAAATTTTATTCAAAGTCGCATGGGTTTTGTGTTAAGCTCCTCACAACTCAAATTCATGCGCTTAAGTGTTAAACTGACTTTTGCATGATATTTCAGATTGTTGGTTCTGCCCCTGGGTTTCCTCATGGAATAATTGACCCCATTGAAGTAAGTTTCTCTGTTTTTCGTTTAATGCCGGAAAAAAGTATAGAATTTCAAATTGCTTGATCGAATTTATAAGACAGTAAATATGCCAATTTCTCCTACAGGAACTTGGTGATCTGGCATCAAGCTTTGGAATTTGTTTTCATGTTGACCTCTGTCTTGGTGGCTTCGTATTACCTTTTGCTCAAAAGCTTGGGTATGGTTAATAATCCAGCATAACTTTTGTGCATTAATTATTCATCTAAATTGCTATTGTTGTCATGTTATATATACCTTTGCCTTTACTTTTTACATGGGCCAAATTTATACTTGGTGCTATTTTATATATATATATATATATATATACTAATTTTGACATTTGAACTTAAGTCTTAGCCATTAATGAAGCCTTTGCATAAAAAAGGTCGAATTAATATTTTCCTCCTTCCAAGAAGTTCTTGGCTTTTGTTTGTTGGTTCAGCTAGCTAGTAGACTAATAATTTAGTTGTTTTAAGAGTTATTTTAAAATCTTAATGTGGTGCGATGCTAGCCGCACTTTGATGCAAACCAACTATTACTCTCTGACATGTATGCATGAATAGCCATTACATGTGATTTGCCCCCTAAAAAAGAGGCATTTTTATTCATGAGTTTTTGCTTTTATTGCCTTATATAGCTATTTTTTTTTCTAGGTACTCCATTCCACCTTTTGACTTTTCTGTAAAAGGAGTTTCTTCAATATCAGTGGACGTGCATAAATATGGTTTAGCTCCTAAAGGAACAAGTATAGTGCTATACAGGAACCATGACATCAGAAAGGTAACTAATTGGTTTACTGAAGAATATAAAGGCAATTCAGAGTTGGAGTATTTTGAAGCATACTGCTCAGAATGTGTGTGTACTGCTAGTACTGCTTTTCTTGAAGGCAATTTTTTTTTTAACTTAGACTGTTTTCACATAAAGCTGTAGAACAACCTAAATTTATTATTAAGAATAATAAATTGATGTCACTGATGTTGTTTTGTTCATAATTTGAAAGATTTTTGTTCTTGTCAGAGAGTCAGTACAAAGCTGTATATTCCACTTAGAAAACCCCAGAATGAGTTGTGCTTTCTCTAGGCTATCCCTTTTGGAATAGCAAGATGAATTACTGGAGCCAACATGCAATTGGAGTAGTCTGAGAGTTGTTCATCTCTTTTGAAAGAGAAATCATGAAGAGATGCTGGAAAAGCATCAAGGTTTTTCTTCTTTTGCAAGATAAAATGGTATAGATGGGAGATGGTAGAGAGAGAGGAATAGGGCAAATCCTCAGATTTTGTTTCTGAGTACGTCATAGTGTCACCTGCTTATTTAGCTAGAGTAATCTATTCTTAGATGGGCTGAATCCTGACTTCCTCATTTTTCTAGGAATAGCTAGGTATTCTGATTGGCTTTTATCTGAAACAAAATTATGACCCTTGTGACTATGTGGAATTATTTTGATAGGAAAACCTTAATGGATAACCCCAAGCTGCCTTGCAAAAGAAAGTAATTAAATTGAAAATAATGTCTAGGTGGAAGATAGTAACAAATATTGCTATTATGATCCACATCCCTTTTGTGCACCATTCCTTTCCCCTGCCCCTTATTTTTTTCTATTTGAATTAACTTCTCTGCAATATGTCATCATGGCAAATTGGGTGACTACTTGTGTGAAGCTGATCACTGATATACTGCTTTATGGGCCTCTGGACTCGACAGCATCAGTTTGTTGCTGGTAAGTCTACAATGTTTATAATTGTATTGCATTTTTGGTTTACAATGTATGATAGTATAAATAATTTAATTTGTTCATGCTTTTTAGTTTGATATGCTATTTTAGTGCTTAACGTCAATAGTGGAGATAATTATTGAAAGAAAGTCCAGTATCTGAAAGTGATAAAGAAAACAAAGGGCATATAAGCTTGTAGCATTTATAACCAACTAGCTTAAGCTATTTTGGTGATATGATATGAACAAATCCAAGCACATAGCTCACACAACAGAACATGGTATCAGAGTAAGAAAAAGAAATAAATAAATAAAGGCTTAACTGTTGCAAGATCTAGGACTGGAAAAAGAAAAGTTGGACCTAGGGCCTCTAAGGTTCAAGTACCTGAGCCCCACATGAGGCTTCTGAGACTTAAAAAACACAAGCCTATGCAAATAGAATTGGGCCCAAATGATATTCAGACTCAAAGAAGGGTGAGTCAAGTCCAGCTACATTTGAGGGGGAGTATTGGAAATAATCATTGAAAGAAAGTCCTACACCTAAAAGTGATAAGGAAAACAAAGGACATATAAGCTTGTGGTAATCCTAACCAAGTAGCATAAGCTATTTTGGTGATGTTGACAAGCCTAAGCACAAAGCCTATGCAACAAAAGAAATAGTTTTTCATAGGGAGAGACACCTTTAAGCACCTTTGTTGGCAACCTATTCATAACTGAAAGCTTCAAGCCAATAATAGAGACAACAATGCCTGAGCTAGAAGGGTGAGTCCAATTTCAATAATTTGGCAATGATGATGTTTAACAATCCTATTTTCTTCAGATATGTGAGGACATGATAGCTGATGTTGAGTGCCATTTGCATCTAAGAAATTTTTTAATGCCCTAAATTCTCCTTTGGAATCAATTTGCAGGCTCACAGATTATCTATTAAAGTGAAGTTCAACTTGATTTAAAGGATTTAAAAATAGTGAAAGCATCTGTTATGTGGTTATTGGGGGTAAAATTAACTAGT
This sequence comes from Adenanthera pavonina, assembly GCA_026686845.1. Taxonomy (NCBI): domain Eukaryota; kingdom Viridiplantae; phylum Streptophyta; class Magnoliopsida; order Fabales; family Fabaceae; genus Adenanthera; species Adenanthera pavonina. The sequence goes on from JAIVEN010000016.1 coordinate 57,198, forward strand.
AATTTAGGGGTAGTTTGGGTATTTATGTTATACTTCTTAGTATAAATAGGTGAATGTAAGGCTTATGTGAGTGTGAATGAACTACAATTGTGATTTTGGGTTTTCAATGGCTTGCCATGCATCAATTGGTATTAGAGCCAGGTTAAATCCTTGGCAAGAGAGGCTCTTGTAAGAGAGATTCTTGCAAGAGAGCTGGAGCTTTAGGTGAAGCTCAACAAAGCGGCATGATGGTGGAAGGAATTCAACACACACTTGAGAGAAATGTCTTTCACCTCTTGCTCTAGAAACTAAACTCATACCTCGTCCTCTAGTGATAGCACTGAGTTGTATAACCAAGACAATGGTAGATTTAGCATTTGAGCACAACTTGAATAAGGCAAATATCCTTCACCTCTTGCTCTAAAAACTAAACTCATACCTCGTCCTGTAGGATTATGATCTATAACATATGTCTCATTGGAGAACTCTATTGAAGTGACAGAATTGACATGATTCACATTGGAGGTGAGAAACATCTTTTGGTGAGCCTTAGAATCCATTAGCATCACTAACACCTTTTGAAGATTAAACGCCGACTATCTAATGTCTATAACGACTATGATGGCTTCATACTCAGAGGTCATGGATAATGTGTGAGATATGAGTTTGTTTATCAACTCATTGTACGAGAGTAGCTAAGTGGTCACATATGTTTGCTAGATACTAACGCATTGATAAATCACCTTTGCGCTGATTACTCAACAAATTCCTATGATGCACAATCTTCTGAAGATGACTTGGTGGCAAGCATTCAGACAAGTTTCAAGGGAGGAGTCATAGCCAACCAGATTCGGTAGCCATGCTGGACTGATCAACAAAAGAACCCACAACGCAAACACAGCAACAATTTGCTCATACAAAACAAACTTTGAATTTTCTACAGGTCTTCCTTGAGCTTCACGGACGATGGCCAAAGGTTTGACTATTGTTTCTTCAACAAGGACATGATGTCAATGCTGTTAAACTGAAAGATAAATCTGCCGCTTCGACACAAGTTAATCGTTCTTATCTAACTTCACAATCACCTTTTTATTGGAGCGGACTTTGGTAGACTCAGCGAGGCACTCATAGTCACAGTCGTTGTGTTGCATCATCTCCACTGGTGTGATTCACCAAGCTATCCTAAGACGAAGGACCACTCAACATCTCGATCACACTTGATTTACAAGAACGGAAATCTTGATCGAGAATGAGATCTCATGATTACTACTTAGCCCGAGCCTGGTGATTACCACCAATGATTAATCCATCTCAATCTTCATTAGCATTTCATTGGACTATAGATACACAACTGAGTCGTGAACCTGAACACAGTACAATACTGGGCCTGGTCCAATCTTTAAACCCATAATACTTTTACACTAATGCCTATCATATATTTACAGATGCAGAATATCCAGAAATATTCCTAACAATTTGTATGTTGCTTGAATATATGGAAAGTCATTTGTTTGGGAAGAATGATGATTGCCAATATCATATGTAATACTAGATATTGTGGTATCTAACATGGTTAATAGGGTGAAAAATCAGGAGTCCAACAGCAAGGTAGTAATAGGCGGGAGGCAGCCAAATAGAAGGAAAAAATCTAACCAGTATTGGTAAAAAGGGAGAAACAGAGAACAAGTTCTGAAAAAATGCCAAACATTATTGAAAAAGAAAAGGGCCACAAGATTGAATGAGTTGTAGGCAATGGTTAAAGAGAACCCCAAGGCTGAAAGAAGGTTGTAAGAGTAGACAAAGGTGCTGAAACAGAGCACTGGGTAGCCTCATTTAACAAGACCACCATTGTTGGAGCGTGGATAGGTACTAAATATGGTTCCATGTGCTGGCATTTGGGACGTGTTCCAGGTCTGCTATAGTGGTGTGTGAGAGAATGTGAAGCTGCCACCAATGGTCCAGTGAATGGGGTAATGCTCATTGTCAAGCTTTGGTGGTTCCTGAGATATTTGGGTCAAAAGGAACTTAAGAACATAGATTTTTGGTGATGGTAGTGGCTATGGACAAAAAAGGCAAGGCCCATAAGCACCAGAGGCCTATTGGAAAAGCTATGGAGGCTTAACCATGATCAATTTGGTTCCTGTCAATTTTTATTTCTCTCAATTTATCTCAATTCTAATTTTTAGCCATTAGATCAATATCTAGTGGTCCAAATAGATTATATATTCATTAAACAAAGCTATGACTTTTGAATTGCATATTTTTAGTAATCAATTTGATCCATTAAATGTGAATTTAACAGCCAAAAATTGAAATTGAGACAAATTAAGAGAAATAAAAATTGACAGGATCCAAATTCATAAGGTGATATCAGTAACAATGAAGGCTACTAAATTTCTTAAAATGAAGGCAATGATGGCTGGAGGAAATTTAGATTGAGCTCAAAGGCTCTGATACCTTGTTAAATGATTATAGAAAGTAGAGAATATGTTCTTCTCTTTGAAAGCAATGTTCTAATGTGTTTGCAAGGGTTGAGGGCCTCTATTTGTAGGCTAAACACTTAAGGGAAAAACCATTTTTTATCCTTAAGGCTAAGGGCTAAGTACAATAGTGTTTGGGGAAGTTGAAATATTTACAATAGAGTCAATAAATAAAGGGGTTTTTAACAGTGATTAGTGGCAAAAACAGATTGCACTTTGTGGAGGGAAACTATATTTTTCAGCTCTAGATCCCCAATCTAAATAGAGCCGCTAATATTATATGCAAAATCTTTTTTGTGATTGGGATTTCAAATTTGCTTCCCATGTTGGCGGTTGCCTATGTACCTTTGTGGCCTCTGCTTTATCATGCATAAATGTTGCAGTTATCTTTTTGCTTGATTTGTGTTGATTTTGCAGTTACTGAGTGGTCTGGTGGGTTGTATGTTTCTCCAACCATGGCCGGAAGCAGGCCTGGAGGTCTTATTGCAGGGGCTTGGGCAGCAATGATGTCTTTAGGGCAAGAAGGTGACAGTCCACAATCTCTCTGTAGCCTTGAGACGATTTTCATCTCTTTTTGCTACATGTGACATCTAATGCATGATTGATATTCAATTATTGGGCCATTTCATTCCATAGGTTACCTGGAGAATACAAAAGCAATTATGGATGTTTCGAAGAGAATACAGGAAGGGTATACATACCGTCTGTCTGTCTGTTTCTCTGGTTGTTTTGTGGCTTTTATAACTTTTGATCGCAGTGTTTAATGTGTGTGCAGCATAGGAAATATTCCTGAATTATTCATCGTTGGAAGACCGGACATGACAATTGTGGCTTTTGGATCTGATGTTCTGGACATATTTGAAGTCAATGATGTCATGTCATCCAGAGGGTGGCATTTAAATGCATTGCAGAGACCAAACAGGTCGGGTTTGATCCATGCAACACTGCTATAATAATCCCGCATATATATTTTGGAAATTCGGCTAGTAAAGTACACTTGCGGGATTTTGGCTCTCACTTCAAAGAAACTAAAACTGCTTTCTTCCTTGTGCTTGAATCAGCATTCATATCTGTGTGACCCTGCAGCATGTGGCGGTTGTTGAAGACTTCCTCAGGGATTTAAAGGAATCTGTGATAACTGTAAGTTTTTTACTTGGTGTGGAATTTTAAGTTTGATCAAATATTATTTCATGGGGTCATGTATGTTGGGATGCATTTCCTATGTTGGTGGGAGGATAGTCGGTGTATCATTTTATGTGATTTTGACCCTGCTACTACAAACAATAATATTCGGACCAAAATACTCTCACTCACTAAACTTGAGTGGTCTCAAATGCTTAGGCTCTGATTTTTTTTTTTGGTTTTGCCCACAAAATAAAACAAATAATATCTGTTATATACTTATATTCTTATTAATTATTACTCAATTTTTATAATGTTATTTTTTATCTTCAAAATCACTTTTTGTATTATATTCTATTTCATTTTGTATATCAAATAAAACTTAATATATAATGATGATGATGATTGAATTCATAATTTAAATTAGTAGCGGAGCATTTAATTCAATCATTATTTTGTTGAACGTAGTAGGGTCAAAATGTTTATACTTTCTTAATCTAATTTATCTTTTTCTGTTTGCCTATTAATTTAGTTTTTGGCCAAATTTAGGTGAAAGAAAATCCAGGTCCAGTAAGTGGAGGGTTAGCCCCTATATATGGTGCCGCAGGCAAGATGCCTGATAGAGGGATGGTCCAGGAATTGCTGGTAGATTTCATGGACGGTACCTGCTAGCTTGTTATTCTCATTCCGAAATTTGGTTGTCTGTGTTCATTTCCTAATTGTTCCAGAATTTTCAGGCACCGGTAAGGCATGTAGACCCTTACTAAATTCTATCGGTGGTTTCACCGGGCATTCTTGAAAACCTAGCCCCGTTATCCGTGAATTTTAATTTTAAAAAATTTTTATTTGTCATCTGAATTTTGAAAAATGAATTACGTTACGGTTATAACTTTTACCTTTCATTTAGCTAAAGAGAGAAAATTACAGAAAAGAAAATAAAGAGAAAAGTAGAGAGTGATTTTCTCTCTGTATCCTTGGATGAAAAAAAAAAAACTAATTTAAAATTGATAATAATATCTTTATTATTTAAAAAAATATTTCCTGTTCTTTCCATATTATTTATGTAATTTTCATATTATATTAAAAAATTAAATTAAAATATAATTTTAATTTTATTCTTAATTAAAAATTATTTTATCCAATCTTAATTTTTATAATTTTTAAAATTATTTTTTTATACATTGATTTTAAAAATTTTAAAAGAATGCTAAAATTGAAAAAGAAAGTGGGAAAGTGAAAAAAATTAGTGGGGTAATTTTGGGAGGAAAATTTTCTCTTCAAAATTTTTCCATTTTGAAGAGAAAAATTGATGGACTCCATGCATTATTTTCCCTTCAATTTTCTCTCCTCACTTTTCTCTCTATAGCCAAAGTAGGGGAAAATATAATTTTCTCTCTAGCTTTCCTCCCTAATTTTCTCTTCCCTTCTTTTCTCCTATATGGGTTTAGTGTGGATTGTTATAGCTTGTATTGTATCTAGATTTAGATTGGATTAGATTTATACACATTTTTTTTGGTACACCATACATAGTTTGAAAAAATGAACCACACTAATAATAGTTTATGAATAGAGTAATTTGTTATATATTTGATATATCAATATTAATGTCAGAATCAATATCATAGCATATCACTATAAAATATAAAATTTATAATAAGTTATATTATTTACACATAAATAATAACTTATTTTTCAAACTTTATAATACACAAAAACATATAAAGTTAAAATATAAAAAGAGTGAAAATAGAATAACTGAAAATTTTATTTTTATTTCTTATCCATTTCAAAAAAATTCTTTAAATCAGAATCAATTGATCTAAAATATAACATAATTCATTTCTTAAACATTCTACAATGTATAAAAAAATGTGAAATTTTATAAAGTTAAGCTGAAAACCATATCATTTTGAATTTGCCCGTCAAATAGCCAACTTTTTTCAAGGGCTAATTAGTTATTTGATGATTTTAAAATTATTTGTCATTTTACCCAAAAAAAATAGAGGGAATTATTGCATAGGATCAAAATTTCCAATTTATTAACTTTTAGGATCAAGAGACTGTAAAATTAGAAAAAGAGATCTTAGATCTTTAAAGTAAATTAAATTAAATTTCACATTACTAAAATACTCTTTTCCTATTTTGTAACTTAATTGTTTTAATTTTGTAACTTATGTTTTCAATTTTAACGTGAAAAAATTAAATTTTAACTTTATAATCATCAAAGTGGCTCTAGAAATTTGTAATTTTTTCTTCCAATTTTGCAACTTCATTATTATAAATTTGTAACTTATATTTCGAATTTCATTAAGGGTTATTTGGTAATGTTGATTTTGATTTAATTTACTTTAGAATTCAAAGTCTCTTTTTATAATTTCATAACTTCTTGGTCCTAAAATTTAATAAACTAGAAATCTTGGTTCTGAACAGTGATTTCCCAAAAAAATATCTTTATCAATTTCACTTTTCTCCTTTTAAATCAATTCAAATGGAATGTTGAGCTGGAGCAAAAATTAGGGGCCTGTTTATATCTTATTTTTAAAAATAGCTTTCAGTTTTTGAAAACATGATAAAATGTTTGATGATGTATTTTTTTTATCAACAATGCCATAGAATAAAAAAAATGTGTTTTAAATTGGTTTTCAGTATATCATACTGAGTCATGTGGATTTAACATGTGGCTTGAAAATAATTTCTTACATTTCCTTAAAAATTTTAATGAAAAAAAATTAATCCAAGTCCTTAAAAAGTTCAAAACTTCAAGGAAACGTTAGAAATTTTTCCCAAGCCAGATTTGAAAATCTATATGACCCAACTAAAAATTAATCTCTTTAAAATTTGGACTACTTTAGACTAATTTTCTTTTGATGAACTGCACATTCAGCTACTGAAAAATTAAAGAAAAGGTTTGAAATTTTTCTCAAGCCATTTAGAAAATCCCCATAACCCATTTAGAGATAAACTTTTTAAAGACTCGAACAATTAGTTTTTTGTTCTGAACAAAATATTTGACTGCTGGAAAAATTAAAAAGTTGAAAATTCTTACCAAATCACTTGAAAAACACATATACCCCAATTAAAAATGAACTTTTTAATTTGACTTACAAATATTTGATTATTGGAAAAATTGAAAGCTTGAAAATCCTCACCAAATCACTTGAAAAATGCACAAGCCAATTAAAAATTTCGTAACTTTGACTACCAAAAACTTGGATGGCGGTGTTTCCTGCCACAGCAGGAAAATTAGTTTTTTTTTTTAATTCAGAATTTATAAATGATAAAATATGTTTCCCAATGGATCATCATATATCTATTTTACTCATTCATACGTATAATCATGACTGTAAAGATTTTTTTACTATGTAATATTTAAATTAAAGGAAAAAAATAAAAACAGTACAATTTTAAAGTGTATAATTCTAAAAGAATTTATTTTTTATCTCTGAACTTAAATATTAAATAAATAAAAAAGAAAAAAAATGAAGGAGCAGGATGGAGGCAAGGCAAATTGGCATGAAAGGCCCCGACCCCCAAAAAGTTCAAAAAAAGTAATGAAAATGTTCTCAAACCACTTGGAAAATCTTTCATCCTTTTGCCAAAACCAGAAACACAGCCCGGCCACCCCAGAACACACCCCCCCCCCCCAAAAAAAAAAAAACCAAAAACCCGGGTCACTAGTGATTGGATGCTGGTGCTGAAGCTCCATTGATGTCCTCGATGACTGGAGTTCCGACAATGCCATTAATGAGGGAGGGAAAGAGGGGAGGATATTTTGATCCAACTAATTTAGTTTTTTTCCCTCCGAGGACCTAGACCCTTCTGAAAAAAATGTAAATACTCACAGTCCTTATCCATTTTTCTTTACCGTTTCACAGTTTCCGAAATGTGATTTTCCCAACAAACTACCCAATATCCCTCTACTCAATCTGATTCAAGTGACATATCATAAAGTTGAAGCAGTTTTGAAGATGCTCTTGTTGAGTCAGGTTCTCTTATCCATAGCAAAACACACATCATCAGCTTCCCCCGTATCTCAATTTCAAAAAATCCTTTTAAAAGTCGTGACACCATAGAAAGATCCTTTATACTAATATATATTAATGATTACCCACCAACGTGAAACCTGAAATAATAATAATAATAAAGCCCATACCGCGATCTTCATTCTGTGAGATGCAGAGGTGTGCATTTTGTCAGTGACAAACATTAAATATCCCATTTACCAGATAGTATGCACCGCCGACAGCGAAAGTCTAACCACCACTTACTTGCAATGATACTAATAATTTGACAACACCATCTTGTCCAAACATCCTTAGAAGTCCATCGCTATCCTAGGCCATTCAGATTGGCTAAGAAATTTTCTAACATATAACCAATTCAAACTATAATCCAAATAAAGATAGCCGGATAAAGTTTCTAGTCTAGTTTGGAGATTAAAAAAGGCGCTGCAGCACTCAAGACTAATGGTTTTTGGGAGAAGAAACTAATCAGAAGCTGAGTGAGACTAATGGAATATATGTAAAATGTCGTCAAGCTATTGGAAGCTCACCAGAGTCAATGATAACCACCTTCTTCCTCGGACGGTCGCCTCGGTCTGTCTCCTGTGACTCAATTAACCTAACAATGTCCATGCCTTCCAAAACTTGTCCAAATACAACATGCCTCTGATCCAGCCACGGTGTCTGTAAAACAAGTAAACTATGTCAAGACAAAGGATCATATTCAAGGCACCATTAACTTACAGCACGCTAAGAGTTCTAATTAGAACAGATGAATTTCATCAATAATAGGGCAGTACTTTGATCGCAATCATCTAATTTAAAATCAGGAGTCTCAAATTTTAATCCCCATGTAAACTTCATGGTCTTTTCATAATCAAACAAAGAAATGCACAAAATAAAATGCGGAAGTTGGCTAACGTTAACATGATTGCAGAACAGGCTTCTCAGTAGAGTTATTAAAGAGCATGTAGGAGGATTGTAACACCAAGGGCTCCAAAATGCTTAATCAATTTCCATCCTTCATCGAATGCATCATCATAATGATCATCAACCATATCACGAACACTAGAAAAGGAGGATGGTTTTGCCCTCTTTTCATGCTCTTGACAAGGGTAATAAATATTAAATTAAATTATTCAATATTGATTGCCAAGGATGGTCCCAGTGATTCTCAAGTAACAGCCTTTGCAAAATCATTTAAACTAGGCTTATTATTGCCTTATATGTAATAAAAGCTACAACTACACAAAAATAGCTCCTGCAACATAACTATAGTGAAGGAATTTGGATCCTGTCCATTCATTGTTTCTACTTTTTGTCAATTTTGGACAAAAATAAATAAAAATGAATGAGAGCTATAAATGATGGGTCCCCATCCCATTTGAATGTGTGAGACTCGCTTGAGCAGTGAGCCCCACATATATTTTTTTCTTTTTTACTACCAGAGGGAGGTATGACTTTATATCAGTCGAAACTCCAGTTTTCATCATTCACAGATTCCGTAGATATCTTTCTTTCTTTCTTCTTCTTTTCCTTTTCCTTTTGGAGGTGTGGGAAGGTGATTATAAAACTTATGTTTACTTTTCTAACCATAATAAGCACGGGGAATAAAAAATGCCAGTCTAACAATGAAAATATTGAAGAGCAACAGAATGATACCTTGACAGTGCACATAAAAAATTGACTCCCATTGGTGTTGGGGCCTGCATTTGCCATGCTAACAACTCCTGGTCCTACATGAGACACTACAGATATTCTAAATATCAGTATTACAATGAAACTTCTATAATAGTTGCATGCCATAATATCATGGTATAATCTTCTAGAGAAAATTGAGTGAGAAGGTGGAGAGAAGAGGGGGGGGAAAGCATACTCACTGGACTGTGTAAATAAGATTGAATCCAAACTGCATTTATACTAATTCAACAACCACATAATTACTCTTCTACTCTTTACTTTCAATGCACTACAACTGCATAATTTTTTTTCTTTAATATTACATTTCTGAATTCCTCAACAAAAATTTCTCCAAGATAAACCGATATATTAATCACATTATGCACCCCTTTATTTTCATGAAAGCTAAGCCAGTTCTTATTAGGCAGTGTCACCATGCTTAGCAAACAGATGAGAGTTACAAGCGACATAGAATTGGTTAAACTCACACTTGAAATTCTCATCTTTGAAAGTGCGGCCATAAATACTTTTACCTCCAGTTCCCTGCAACAGTTTACAGAACTCAAGGATCAGACTGACATACTAGCAAGTTCATGATAAATGAAAATAGAATCATTGAATAATATCAAAACATTAGGCTTGGACTCTGAAGAACAAAGTGCGTGATGCACCATGGACAACTCTAGTTGAGTGACAAAATTTATGGAAGACTGATTGAACAAGAATGAGAAGAAAGTGATGCTAATTGCCAAATAGTTGAAATTAGTTTTAAATGATTCAAGCAATATTGTCAGAACTAGACCAAACTACCTGATTTGACTGGTTGAACCAAGAATTGATACCAAGTCCAATCCAAACAAAGGGAAGAATCAGCAAATTCTAGAACTGATGGAAAATTGGTTGAACTGGCCATAAACTAGTCAAATTATTTTTTTATATTTTTAGTTTTTAAGATGAAATAGCATTATTTTTAGTACTAAATAACATTATTTTTTATATAAATTTTTTTCTTTCTACATTATAATATTGTATAAGCATTATTATAATATATAATTATTAATAATGATAAATTTAATTAATAATTAATATGATAATAGATTATTATTTTGAATTCAAGATGTAATTATGAATAAATATTAACTTATTTGGATTTTAATATTAAATTACAAAGCTTATTAGTAATAGTTTTATTTTTAAATTTTCTATATAATATATAACATATAAAATTAAAAATATATTAATTTTATTATTACCAGTTTAATTACGGTTTAACCACAATTGAATTACTGAATCTTAACTAGTTCTATGACCAGTACAATTTTGATAACAATGGAATCAAGTAAGAATTTTTGGCCGAATGTGTAGCAGAACCTAGAGCGTCTAGGACAACCCCCGACTAATACTTGGGATGAGATGAGGATAAAGTTGAAAAAGAAGTATGTGTCTACTCAGTACAAGTATTAGCTTTACAATCAATAGCTGAACTTGAAACAGACCGCCATGGTATCCAATTAAACGGCTCATTTTAACAATCTCATGATTCGGTGTGAGGTCAAAGAAGACTCTTGAATGACAATTCAAAAGTTTGTCAATGGTTTTCGAACTAACATATAGCAAGAGCTTAAACTGAATGCTCTTGAATCTCTTGAAGAAGCACATCATAAGACTTTGGAAGTAGAGTCTTTGTTAAAAGGCTCGTCCCCTAAGCATACAAATTTCCAAGGCACAAAATCTCACCAGACTCATACTTTCACACAATGCAATTGTCTACTGGAGTGCTTCCTTATACGATCAGTTCTTCATTTCAATCTAGTCAGGCATTTGGTCCCAATGTAGGTACTTCTAAGAATATTGAGTCGACAAGATCCAACTTCCGTCCTGGTGGTTCTGCCATTGAGAGTTTTCGATGTCATTCTAAAGGCCACATCACATCAAAGGTGTCCACAACATGCTCTATTTCTTGAATTCCCATATGAGAATAAGGATGAAGTGGTCAATGCTAATATGGTGATTGACCCTATTAAGTGTCCTCGGGACGTGAATGAGAAGATTATTGGGGATGACTATGAGACAGGACACATGGGTATGATGAAGTGCATGCTATTTGTTCCCTTGCCTGATGACTCTTGGAAGAGAACAATCACCTTTCAAACTTTTGTGAAATGCAGGGATAAGTCATCCAAGTTAGTTATTGACGGACGAAGCGTCAAAAATGCAATCTTCAGCCAAGGAGTTGCTAGGCTTTGCCTTAAACCAAAGCCCTATCCTAAACCTTTTCAAGTAGCATGGATTGATGACAAGACTTCTTAGTCATAATGCATCGTTATTGTGTTGCCCTTCAACTAGGAGAGCATCATGAAGAAGTTCTATATGATATCCTTCCTATGGATATTGCTCATATTTTGTTAGGAAGACCATGACTCTATGATAATGATGTTACAAGCCATGGTCAGGAGAACACTCATTCATTCAAGTATAAAGGGAAAACAATCTTGTTGCGTCTTGTCAAGCCTAAGACTCAGAGTAAAGGCTCAAATAAAGAGGAGGTCAAAGCCTGAGAATCAAAACCTTTATCTATTGACCTAGAAGCAAATTGTGAAAGGAAGCAAGGAGATGAAGTAAGAGTTTAACTCTCCTGAGAAAAGTTCTTTCAAGCGGGGGAAAATGACGCAGGATGAATAATTATTAGATCATCATAATAATTGGGATTTTAATAGTTATTAGGATATTTAGATTTAATTTATTTTGAATTTATTTTATCTTTTAGGATTTGATTATTTTGTTAGATTTATCTTTATCTTATTTTAGGAAATAGTTTAATATTTATCTTTATTTACATTTAAATATTTTATCCTTTTAGAATCCTAATTTGATTAGAATTTGGGGTTCTATAAATAAGTCCTAGAAACTCTCATTGTACTCATCTCTTTTCCTATTGATTGAATATTGTTTTAGACTTTTTCAATGGATTTCCTCTCCTTTTTAATTTTCTGCTTTTCTCATCTACCTTCCACCCTACCCCTACCTATTCTACATCACCTTCCCACTCAATTCTCAAGCCATCAAGAATGATCTTTAACCAAAGAAGTTTGCACAAGCCTTAAGCAATAGCCCTAAATTCTGTTTATTGTAGCAGTCTATGGTCAATCTTCTATCTACTAGGGAACCTACATAATCAACATCTAGTAGGCCTCTAAGGCAAGGGTATTGTTTTTCTTTAAAAAGATAAGCTTTCCTGGATTACCCTTCCGATAATGAAGCGCTCTATAAGCTACTCGTAGGTAAGGTTCTCTCGGATCATGCATTAATTGGCTGATCATGCTTACTGAGTATGCTACACGAGTGTGGGCAAGATAGATGGGCTTCCCTACTAACCTTTGGTACATTCATTGATCAACAGCTAGTTGTTCTGCAGATTCTCCCAACTTATGGTTGTGATCCATTGGAGTAAAAACTGGTTTACATCTAATCTTCCCTATCTCTATCAAAATATTAGTTACATACTTTGTTTGAGATATGAGAATTACTTATGAGTACACAACCTCAATACCAAGAAACTACTTGAGCTTTCCCTAGTTCCTCTTTTTCAAACTCTCATGCTAATCTCTGCTTCAATTCGACCTCCTTCCTTTCATCATTCCCAACTACTATGATATCATCTATAGAGACTAAAAGTGCAGATACGCCTCTTGTGGCTAAGTGCTTATTGAAGGTTGCATGGTCACTTTGACTCTATTTATATCCAAAATTCTTCATGACTTTTGCAAACCACCCTAACCATGCTCTAGGAAATTGTAAAATGCCTTCTTTAATCTGCATACCTTATCACATGAGTCACCTTCAAATCTAGATGGAATTTCATGTAGACTTCCTCATTTAGATCCCCATGAATGAAGGCATTTCAAATCATACTATAGGAACGGCCAATTGAAGTGAGCCGCAAATGAAAGTAGGATTCTTTCTGCATTCATTTTTGCAACTAGAGCAAAAAGTTGCTAATAATCTACTCCAAAAGTTTGGGCGTATCCCTTGACCACCAATCTAGCTTTGTACCTCTCAAGAGATCCATTGGAATTGTATTTTACTGCAAAAATCCATTTGCAATCAACAATGTTCTTTCCCATCAGCCTTTCAATAATATCCCATGTCCTGTTCTTCTCTAATGCACTCATTTCTTCTCTCATGGCCTCCCTCCATTCTTTCTTATCAATGCTTCAAAGACAACTTTAGAGATAACAATAGTGCGTAAACTTACAATGAACCATTTGTCAGTAGGTGATAGGTGATCAAGAGAGACAAAGTAAGAAAGAGGATAGAGGGATCTTTTGGTGCATTCTCTAGTACTTTTTCAAAGAGCAATGGGACGATCAATGTTGTCTATTGGTCTGGTATCTTTTGTGACAAGTGTTACAAATAGGTCTAAGTTTTTATCATGCTCTCATTCCTAGCCTCCATGCTAGGATTAGTACTTTTTCAAAGACATGGTAGGGCCAGTGCCAATTAGAGATTGTGGAACCCCAGCAAAAGATGCCAAGGAGGAGTTATCGGCACCAGCCATCAGGGTTCCAAACATGCCAAACAGGATTGAACCTCTAGGATGCATCAAGCTCTGTGCTCTCTAATACCATGTGAAAACACCCAGTGAATTCGATCTTCATATTCCTTGATGAATAGAGTATAAGATTTATAGGAATTGGTAGCTACTTAACTTGTAAAATAAGGAACAATACAATCAGCAAATTAATGCAAAGATAATTATGAAATTAAAAAGGCTAAGAATCCTCTACAAAATATAGTCAAATCAAACAATTAGGCTTACTAGTGAACTCTATCATTTGGGCTAACCCGCCAACACCCAACAAAGAGTAACGATGCATCAAATGGTACCAAGATCCGGCAAACAGTGCCAAACTCATTAAAACAGCAATGAACCCAGTACTGGAACTCATTAGTGTCGGGGGCAACTATTAAGGCTGCTGGAAGGTGCAGCAACGAAGGCCGCAACAAACAATTCAGAGCAGTGGCAATGAAGGCCTCTGGGTAGTGGATTGCAGCGATGAAGGCTGAAGCATAAATCCCTTGGAAAAATTCCTAGGCTTTGATACCATAACATGGAAAGGATAGAATCAGATAATCCTAATTATCACAGGATTATCTGATCTCCATCAATATGTGAAAAAGAATTGATTTTCACTGTGCATTCAACTATCACTTGTAAAGGTATTTATACATATTTACAAGAGAACATAACGATGAAAACTTCAATGAAAAACTACCTCAAATCAGCCCCCAATCCTTCTAAAACGGCTATGTAAAATATTTCCAAAATTATTCTTCTTTGACAGAGGGAATCTCAGCTTTTATATAGATTAGGTCGTGATTAGCTTACTCAGATATAATATGAGTTGAAGCTACTGTGCCTAGTCAGATTGATCAAATAACCGAACATTCAAGATTCAATTTGCTGACAAATAATACACAAGTTACAGAGGGTCTCAACAGAAACGTAAATTGTAGCAACTTAAAAGGAGTTGGCATTACACATGTCCCGCACATCTATGATAACAGATCCTATGAACATGTAAAATAGAGATCTTAAACATAGAGATTAGAGACAAGTAAAAGGGGAAACTCACTCTTATACCAGCCTAAAGTCAAGAGGACCTAAAACCATATCAAGGCAGCCTCCATACATGAGATTTCTCTGGCCACTTGACTGAAAAGATAACACTATTTAACATCCTTGACTGAGAGCTTCAACTAAAACATGATCTACAGCATCAATTTATGCAACATCACCACCCTTGCTGACCACACTGGTTTGCAAAAGAAAGTTAACTTTGGCAAACCATTTGGAAGATCTATTATTACTATATGACTCTGAGAACAGAGTACATGAGCTATTATAGAAAGCAGTACACATATAAAGTAGTTCTACTAGAAATCAAATAGCAGGACTTCTGAGCCATAGACCTAGTGCGCCTTATCATGTAATAAATCAACCCAATGTGCTGCCTCATGAAAGCTAATAACAAAAATGCATAACAAAAAGAGCAATAACTTCTAAAAATACGATGCCGCTCCAATCCCTTATAACTCTATTCCTAAGTTTACATCTAAGTGCCCATTTGGTTTATCATTCATCAAACCAAACTGTGATTTGTAAACATTATTTTTCCTTCTTTCATCTAAATAGATTTGTGGCAAACTTCAATAATTGACTTACTTTTATCCAAACTTCATTTTTACAAACAGTGGTTATTCTAACTTACTTTTTGTAAAACTGAAAACCAAATGGACACATTAAGAATTTACAACAAATTTACTTTTACCCGAACTTCACTTTTACAAACTTCATTTATTCTAACTTACTTTTGTAAAACTGAAAAAAAAAAAAAAAAGGCCCTAAACAAAGTAGAGATGTGGAGTTAAAGTATCTGAGGCACAGTAAACCACAACTCTTGGACTGTAACTCCATGAACATAAGAACAGGCACTCACATTCCCTTTGTCGAAGTCCCCTCCTTGAATCATGAAATCCTTTATTACCCGATGGAACATAGAACCTTTGTACCCAAAGCCCTTCTCTCCTGAGACAAAGTTGCAGTGACAAAGAAATCAGGATTTATTCAGACTGATCGAAGTGAATCAGACAGAATATTAGAAGCAAACAACAACACCATCTTTGACCCACGTCATAGAGATTTGACTGAGTTTTACATTGGCTGAAGCATATTAGAAGCAATGAAGTATTTTATCAAATGATTTGCACAACAACCTGTACAAAGGGCACGGAAGTTCTCTGCTGTTTGGGGCACGTCATCACCGTAGAGTCCAATCACAATCCTTCCAGCAAGCTTCCCCACAGGATTTCCAATACTTATGTCAAAATACACCTTGTGAGTAACCTTTGATTGTAGAGGTGCTTCCTAAAAATAAACAAAATACAAGGCAAGTTAAACTGATGGTGAAAAAAATAGTAGCCAAAGCTGAGCTATTTAAGCTTGGGAAAATCCAATGGACTACATTTGATAGCCCTAATTAAGATTCCTCGCAGAGAGGACTTTAAATCAATTACTGCCAGAATATAGACAACTCAAAATCACAAACCTACAACCGACTTCAATCTTTCCTGATATATATACTAATGCTGGTTAATATTAATAAAATTAACAGTCCAGTCTTCGATGAAAACATGTAAAAATAAATTCAGTTAAAAATCCCTTAAAACTTGTATTTTTGCTTTTTCTCAAGGAGTCCAAAGACAAATTAAGGATGGCTCGTTTAAGTATGACCTCTCGTTTCTAAACTCAACCAAACAGAGAGCAGAGGTATGCATGAAATTGTAATAACAATAAAAGAAAACGATAATAAAACGCCTGACCCCAGAACTGGCCCGGACCAAGCTGGTAAAACGCGTTCTTTCTGGGGAAGAAGCATTCCAAGAAGAAGAGGGAGGCTCCAAACGCAACGAACCGGCAAAGGAACTCAATGAGGAGCATATATTCGATGACGAAGGAAATGCCGCGAGCTTGAATGAACCAGCACTACTCATGGGATACAAAACTCTGATCTGAGAGCCGCTTCGCGGACTCGGCAAAGGCCCAACATTTGACTGCGCCAAGACAATGAAAAAGAGCAAAATGTAAACGAAACTAAGGGTTACGAAACGTTTACTTTTGTATTATATGGGTACGAGGAAAATTGTGAAGGACAAGGGAAACTTAGAATGCTAATTAATAGAAGATCCAGTTGTACCCAAAACAATAATAATAGAAGGCGCAGTTAGCGGGAAACAATTCCCCACTGATTTCAAGATTTTCTCGAGAAAACAAGGAAGGGGTTTACTACCGTTGAAAACGAAGCCGCCATTGATGAAGTGATATGCAGTTGGCTCTCTGGGTCCTGGTAAGGAAGGGTCTCATCTCCCAGGCTGCATATGATATGATGGGTAATATATTGGATTTGCGAAAAAGATACTAGAGGGACCAGAAATTAATTTAATTTCAAATAAGGATTTTAAAATTTAAAATCACGTTAAAAACCCATGGACAAAACTAAAATCACGTTAGAACCATGAACGGATGCCAGGGAGGCACTTTCCCCATATTCCCAACCTTAACCCCATTTTGGTTTGAAAGATATGAGAGAAAACTGAAAAAATATATTTTTCCTATTTCATTCAATAAATTTGAGTAGAATAAGAATTTTTTTCTCCTGTGAAATAAAAGTGTTTCTCCCCCTATTTGATTTAAAAAAATATAATTGAGAAAATCTCATTTTTTTTTGTAAATTTTTTAATATTTAGTTAACATTTTAAACTTATATTAATTCGAATCAAACAAGTCAACTCTAGATTGAGAAAAGGTTTCTAAAAAATATTTTTTACATTTATATGATTTAAAATCTAAAACATCATAATTAAATGTTCATGAACTCAATCAAACAAATTCTAACCATCAGGTGAGCTTTCTTGGCCCCATTCCAGCAACCTAATGCCCTCTTTTTCCCCTTTGTAGTGTTTTACGTTAGCTTCATTATATTGGTTCGATTTTCCTTCGGAATTGGGATAGCTAATAGGAATAAACACTTCCCCATATACAAGCTAAATAATTAACGGGGTCATATAAGGAGAATTAATATGTAATATATGTATTTATTGGAATCCATCTTGAATTTAAAGTCTTATTTATTTTCTTTTTTGGTAAGGAGCCTTATTTATTTTCTATTCATTCTTTTTTTCTACTTTTTCCGCTCTTTAAAGATTATTTACAAGCCTCGCTGGGTTATCCAAAATAAGAATAAATAGATACGCACATGCGTGATGTACGGGATAATTCAACAAAAAAAAAAGAAATTAAAGTAATATTAATGTGCAATTTTATTTTGTAAAAAAAATCATGTTTGAAAAATTGTAGAAATGACATTAAGTTTTAGGGATAATACATAAATTATTAGTTCAAATTATTAAATACTTCTTTATACACAACATTTAATATATTATCACTTGGATTGCCGTCCTAATCAATAATTAATATTTTCCATCAACGTTTAGACTATACATGGCACACAACAATATAGAGTTGATTGTGTGTAAATAGATCATGGTAAGTACAATTCAACAATATACAAACTTTAGCTCTAACTCTTATTTATGGTCATAGTAAAAGTTAACATAACATAGAAGAACTATTGTCTTTTCATATTGAATTATAGTTTAAAATCAAATGGAATCATAAAAATTCTTGGTATACAAACTTTCAACTCTTTAGTTAATCCAAATATTACATTGATTTGAAGTACATGCATGTTAGTTTGAGTACCAATAAGATGCATGTCATTACATAAATCCAATGACTTATTAATGGTCCTCATGAGAATGAGAATTATAGATACTCTTTTCTTTAGCCTTATTTCATGATTAGGAAGATCCTACATAGAAATTGAATTCAAGAACTCCTTAGAACAAAAAGAATATTCAAAACATATTTAAATGTAACAAAACATATGATAAATAGAAATAATATTATTAAAGAGA
Source organism: Adenanthera pavonina (assembly GCA_026686845.1). NCBI lineage: Eukaryota > Viridiplantae > Streptophyta > Magnoliopsida > Fabales > Fabaceae > Adenanthera > Adenanthera pavonina. Next base: position 75,997 of record JAIVEN010000016.1, read on the forward strand.
CTTAAGTACATGAAAACCAAAATTAAAAAATACTATTGTTTTAGCATGTGATTTTGTCTATGAATGTTAGTTATTAGAGTTTATAATTTTTAATTTGTGATTAGTGATTAATTTAGATTTATTTTGCTTAATCTTGGTCTAAGTTTGACTTTTCTTATTAACTATTGACTTTTTGATATTTGATCTTTTACTTTTCTATTTTCTTAGTGTTTTTCACTTTATTTTTTTTCTAGTGATATGTGCATTGTTTGATCATTCTGATTGAGGATTTGTGTTCCTTAGTTGTTTTTAGTAAGTTTTGTGATTTTTATTTTTTGTTCCGTGATTAGGGTTTCAGTCTAGTCTGATCGATCAAAATTAGGCTTTTTGTGTTTTTATATTTTCTTGCGTTGTCTTTCTTCCTTTGCTCCTTGTCTTTGTTTCTTAGCTTTATTTTCCTTTGTTTAATGTTGCATGAGTCAATCTTAATGTGATTTATTTCCTGATATTGATCCAAAGATTGAAAGAGCATTGTATCAACAAGAAAGGATTAGAACTAATTTTCCTTTAACTAGTAGCTCATCTAATTCTTTTAACTCTTTGAATATTGTTGAGTCATTTGATTCTTCAAGTTTCAATGATAGTCTTGATTCCATTAATTCATTTGATTCTTCATTTGAGATGGATGAACAAAACAAGCATGCTCAAGGTGTTAACAATGATTTGAATAATAGAACTTTTAGGCAACTAGCTTTTCTTGATGCACATTTTCATATGGTCTCTTAATTACCTTGCCATTGATGCTAATTTTGAAATAAAGTTTGGATTGTTAAACTTACTTTCTAAATTTCATGGATTGACAAGGGAAGATCTATACAAGTTCTTAAAATAATTTCACATTGTATGCTTTACCATGTGCCCAAAGGATATCTCGAAGGACCAAATTAAAATGAGAGCATTTCCTTTCACTCTTGAGGATGCAACAAAGGACTGACTATTATATTTTCCACCCGGTTTCATCACATCTTGGGATCAATTAAAGAGGGTTTTCTTGGAGAAATTCTTTTTGGTAGTCTGCACTTCATCCATAAGGAAAGAAATCAGTAGCATCAACCAAATGACTGGTCCTTGTATGAATATTGGGATCGTTTTCAATGCTTACTTACTACTTGTCTCCACCATCAAATCTAAAAGAACTTGTTGATTCAATATTTCTATGAAGGTTTCTTGTCACCTGAGAGGAACCTTATTGATTCTGCAATCGGTGGTGTGGGAATGGATTTGATTCCCGATGTAGCATGGGATTTGCTTGAGAGAATGGCACAAAACAACCAACAATTTGGTGAAAGGCAAAGTGTTTCCACAAGAGGTGTTAATGAGATTGTTCCTTATGCACCAGATAGTTTCATTAAGAGTAAGCTTGATAGAGTTGCTTCTCTTGTAGAGAAGATGACGCTTTTACATGTTCAAGGTGCTTCTCATTCTTCTGAACCTCACATCTTTACACCTTAGAGTTCAATTGTTGCTCTCATAAATTCTCTTGCTATGGTTGGTCCATTGTGCTCCATATATTCACTTACCACACATCCTATAGATCAATGCCCTTACTTGAATGATCAAGCTGAGTGTGGTGATGTGTTTACATCTAGAACAATGAACTAGAATTTTCAAAGATATGACCCATATTCTTCCACCTATAATATGAGGTAAAGGGATCATCCTAACTTGAGATATGGAGGTGGTTCACAATTTCAGCAACCAAGATTTTCTCCTGGAGCTAGTTCTACATCTATGACACTTATGAGACATAATGTTCCTATCCAAGAAGCTCCAAAGCAAGATGATGATATTAAGACTATGATGAGGATGCTTATGGAGAATAATCAGAAACTTGAGAGTTAGATTCAACAAAAAGATAAGAAGCTTGAGAACATGTTGCAACAAAAGGACATTCAACACCAACAAGAGATTCAAACACTTCAAACTCAAATTGGCCAACTTGCTAACTTGCCAATTCAATCAGTGATATCCATTCCCAAGGCTCAAGGAATCTTCCTTCACAAGTGGTGGTTAATCCTAAGAGTGCACAACCTAGTCTTGGTGCTATTAGTGGTATTCATGCTATATTCTTGAGAAGTGGCAAGAAGGTGATATTTTTTTATCCATTTGAGATGGGTCCTATCCTTATGGGCAAGCCTATTACTATTGATGCACCTATTGTCTCTTATGTTATTTTTGACACTCCTATTATATCTACCACTCATGTTGATAATTCTGTGGTTCATGATAGCGTTACCCCTTCTTCTACACTTGAGGGTAAGTTCGCTTTAGCAAAAATACAAGCGGCACCACTTGAGGACAAAGAGAAGAAGAAAGAGGAGGGAGGAAAGCAAGTATTGCCCTTTCTTACTAGGGTAACCAAGGAGAAGAAGAAGGAAAATGAAGTGTTCAAAGAAATTCTTGAGATTTTCAAGAAAGTGGAGATTAATATCCCATTAATTGATTTGGTGAGACAAGTGCCAAAATATGCTCATGTCCTTAAAGAGTTATGCATTACAAGGCAAAGACCTAAATTTGATGACAAGGTTGAGCTTGGTGCTAGTGTTTCATCTCTCTACCAGTTAGTCATACCTAATAAGTGTAGAGATCCTGGGAGTTTTCTTATTCCATGCACTATTGAGAATCTTGAGTTTTTTAATGCTTTAGCCAACTTGGGAGTTGCAATTACTGTGATGCTTGCTTCAGTTTTCTCTCAACTTCAAGGTGTTCAGCTGAAGCCTATAAGGCTAGTGGCTCAGTTTGCAGATCATCGATGTGCTTGTCCAAAATGAGTGCTTGAAGATGTCCTAGTAAAGGTAAAAGATTTGATCTTCCTAGCTGATTTCTATGTGCTTGACATGGTTGAGGATAAGACTAGATCTAGTAGTTCTCCGATTATATTGGGTAGACCATTCTTGAGCACTACTAGGGCATTGATAGATGTGCATGTAGGGACTTTGTCTATGAAATTTGTGTGAAATGTAATTAGATTTGATATTCTAGATTCCACTAGATATTGTTGGCAGAAAGTAAAGACAAATAGCAGAGCACCGAAGTATAAGAAATGCACAAGCTAAATTACTTTATTCATTTGACTGATGGTAATTTATAGACATCTCATAGCATCAGAATATCCGAAAAGAAAGCCCACTAAGATACTGGAGATAACAGAAAAATAATAAAATAAGAATCATGACCAAAAAACTAGGAACAAAATGACCGAAACTGAAGGAAACAATTTGACTAAGTAAACCACACATTAGACACGTGACCCATGCTATGTTGAATCAGTTTCAACACACCCCCTTGATTCAAAATCACATACTCCAAGTTGCTGTCGAAAATAATTATGCTTGAGCTGTGACACAGACTTAGTAAATAAGTCAGCAACTTGATCATTTGTGTTACAAAACTCAAGCAAAATTTCTTTGCTTGCTACCAGACTACGAATGAAGTGATATCGGATGTCTATATGCTTTGTCCTGCTGTGAAAGGCTGGATTCTTCGTCATTGCAATAGTAGCTTTGTTATCACACAGAATTTTAGTTGCAGTAATCTGTTTTTGGCCCAAATCAGCTAGTATTCTTCTTAGCCACACAGCTTGACATGTAGCAGCAGTTGCAGCAATATATTCAGCCTCTGAAGATGACAATGCAACAATTTCTTGCTTCCTTGAACTCCATGAGACAGCTCCTGACCCCAAGCTAAAAATATAGCCTGAAGTGCTCCTTCTATCATCCAAAGAGCCTGCCCAATCACTGTCAGTGTAACCATCTAATTTGAAATTTGATACACTTGAGTACCAAATCCCAAAATTAGATGTTCCAGCAACATATCTCAAAACTCTCTTAGCTGCTCCAAAGTGATGATGTGTTGGATTGTGCATAAACCTAGATAAAACACTAACAGAAAATGCAATGTCAGGGCATGTATGAGTTAAATAATTCAATCCACCAATCAATCTCCGAAAATAGGTGGGATCACATTTCTCCGTGCCATCTTCAGATTGCAATTTTTCACTTGAATTCATTGGTGTGGAGACCTTGTTGCAGTTCAACATATTAAATCTCTTGAGCAAATTGCTAGCGTAACTCTGCTGAGAAATAAAAATTCCATCTGCACCTTGTTTCACCTCAAAACCAAGAAAATAGTGCAACAAACCCAAATCTGTCATCTCAAACTTCTTCATCATTAAAGACTTAAAATTCTTCAACAAAGATTCACATGTCCCAAAATAAATCATATCATCAACATAGAGGCAAACAACAAGAAAATCATTTTCCCTCTCTTTCTTCAAATATAAAGTGGGCTCATTTTCACTTCTTTTAAATCCACATTCAACAAAATAGCTATCAATCTTACTATACCATGCTCGTGGAGCTTGCTTGAGCCCATAAAGAGCTTTTCTCAACTTAAAGACTTTGTTTTCATGGCCTTTTATAACAAAACCTTCAGGTTGAGAGATATAAACTTCCTCTTCCAATTCCCCATTCAAGAAAGCAGATTTGACATCAAATTGGAAAATAGGAAGAGATAAATGAGCAGCTAAAGCAAGCAAAACTCTTACAGTTTCAAGACGAGCCACTGGTGAGAATGTCTCTTCAAAGTCAATGCCTCTTTGTTGAGCATAACCCTTTGCTACCAGTCGTGCCTTATGCTTCTGTATACTTCCATCAGCATGATACTTTGTTCTGAACACCCATTTAAGCCCAATTGCTCTTTTCCCTTCAGGTAAATCCACTAAATCCCAAGTCTGATTTTTTTGGATTGCAGCCATTTCTTCATCCATAGCATTTCGCCATTCTTCCATTTGTACTGCTTCCTCAAAGCACATTGGATCTGAAACACATAAAGCAAAAGAACCAGATTCATAAATTTCCTTCAAGGATCTAAATTTCCTTGGAGGAGTTTCATCAGCTGAAGAGGAACTTGTGCTTTTAGGGGATGAAGAGCTATTTCTTGGAGAATTTGTTGAAGAAATTCCTGGATTCAAAGGCAAAGAATCATCCACATTATCAATTTGAATTAGAACCTGATCATTCTCTTGGGCACTTTCCCAATTCCATGCTGCATCTTCATTAAACTCCACATTTCTACTAATAACAATTTTGCCACTTAAAGGATTATATAGCCTATATGCTTTAGACTGAGGACAATAACCAATAAAAATGCATTTTTCAGACTTTTCATCAAGTTTACTATGAAACTGAGAGTTAACTAAAGCATAGGCTATACATCCAAAAACTTTTAAGTGACTTACACGGGGCTTCATACCTTTCCATGCTTCATATGGAGTTTTGTTCATGACAGCCTTTGTAGGAGAGAAGTTCAAAAGATAAACTATTGTTGCAATAGCTTCAGCCCAAAAGGAATTTAGAGGGCCTTTAGCTTTTAACAAACTTCTAGCCATCTCCACCACTGTTCGATTCTTCCTCTCAACAACACCATTTTGCTATGGTGTGTATGGTGCAGTAAGCTCCCTACGAATACCACATTCTTCATAGAATTCATTAAATTCAATAGATGTAAACTCGCCTCCTCTGTCAGTTCGAAGGCACTTGATGCTGCTGCCAATCTCATTTTCTACCAAAGCCTTAAACTTCTTAAAAAAAACAAGAGTTTCAGATTTATACTTAAAAAAATATACCCAATTCATGCGACTGTAATCATCAACAAACAATAAGAAATACCGATTTCCACCAAAAGATTCAGTTCTCATGGGTCCACATAAATCAGCATGCACTAACTGGAGACAATAATCAGCTCTTATAGATTTACCAACAGGAAAAGACTTCCTACTTTGCTTACCAAAGACACACCCTTCACAAAATTCAATAGATTCAATTATAGGCAACCCACTAACCATATTCTTTTGACTTAACAACTTCAATCTACTTTCATTCAAATGTCCATAACGCAAATGCCATAATTGAGACTCATTAATTTTACTAACAACAAAGGCAGAATTATTCATCTGAGAAACATCAAGAGGGAACATGTTGTTACTAGTTTTTGGAACAGTGGCTGTGATACGACCAGATTTTTTATCTAGAATTGTGCATACACCATCATCAAATACAATTCTATAACCACTATCCATCAATTGCCCAATGCTCAATAAATTATAAGTCAAAGCAGGAACAAACTGTACGTCAGACAGAAGTTTAGAATTACCACTTGTCTTAGTGGCAACTGTACCTCTCCCTTCAACATGATACAAATTGTTATCACCCAACCGAACTATAGACTTTTGCGAGTCATCAAGCTCTTTGAATGATGGTTTGTCTCCTGTCATATGATTAGAACAACCACTATCCGCAAACCAAATATCAGTAGCATTTTTATAAGAATGGGCCAAAATTAACATACTCTCTTCCTCTTCTATGAAATTAGCATGCTTCTCATCATTAGCGGTATTTTTCTTTTGCTTAGCCCAACAATTAGCTTCTTTATGACCCAATTTGCCACAATGATAACACTTAATGGACCGTTGATTATTCTGAAACTGCCTTTGCTCATTAGATCATCCTCCACGACCTCTGCCACGACCTCGACCACGATTATGGTTGCCACCATGACCTCCTCTGATAGAGAAATCACTTTTCACCTGAAAGGCCTTCTCTTCATTTAATGCTGAAGATTTGTTAATCTTGTCTTCATGAGCTTGCAAAGATCCCATTAAATCATCAAAAGAATAAATGGATAAATCTTTTGACTCTTCTATAGCAACAACCACATGATCAAATTTAGAAGTGAGACTACGCAAAATTTTTGAAACTAGAATCTGATCAGAAATTTGGTCACCATATGACCTCATTTGAGAAACAATAGCAGAAGCTCTAGATAGATAAGTTTGAACAGATTCAGAAGGACCCATTTGGAGTGTTTCAAAAGACTTACGGAGTGACTGAAGCTTTACCGTAATTACTTTTCTTGAACCTTGGAACTCTGTTTGTAAAATCTGCCATGCTGCCTTTGAAGTAGTTGCCAAAGAAATGTGAGAAAAAATCTCATCAGTGACTGCTTGTTGAAGAAAGAACAGGGCTTTTGCATCCCGTTTTCTGTTGTCACGAAGCCGTTGCTCATCATCTGGGTCTGTATACCCAGACTCCACCAAATCCCATAGCTCTTGGGAAATAAAGAGAGTCCTCATCTTGATGCTCCAAAATTCATAATTTTCACCTTTGAAAAGTGGAATCAAAGGTTGAGAGGAGGTTGCTATACCGTTGATTGCCATGAATGCCGTATGAGTGGCCGAAAAAGAATCTCCGCTTTCTGCCGCTTAGTTTTTGGTGCTTTATTTCAGGAAAGAGTCTGCTACTCTCTGCTTCTGGGTCGTAACAAGGCTGAGCTCGTTTAGCTTTAAAAGGAAACAAATTTGCTGCGGTGCAAATGATGTTTACTGGCCCTAGAAAAAGAATGGCTCTGATACCAAAAATATGTTGGCAGAAAGTAAAGACAAATAGCAGAGCACCGAAGTATAAGAAATGCACAAGCTAAATTACTTTATTCATTTGACTGATGGCAATTTATAGACATCTCATAGCATCAGAATATCCGAAAAGAAAGCCCACTAAGATACTGGAGATAACAGAAAAATAATGAAATAAGAATCATGACAAAAAAACTAGGAACAAAATGACCGAAACTGAAGGAAACAATTTGACTAAGTAAACCATACATTAGACACGTGACCCATGCTATGTTGAATTAGTTTCAACAGATATTCTAATGATGTTTCCAGGATAGATGTGTTGGTTGATGATGATATAGAGCATACTAATCATCTTGATGATATTCTTGATATTGGTATTAGTGTTGAGTCCTCCAATTCTAGGGATAATGGGGGTACTTATGGATCATTTGATGATATCATTGATGCATGCACTATTGAGCTTGATTTGGTTAGTTTTGCTAGTGATACTACTAAGAGTACTAATGGTTTTGTTGTAGTTTCTGATGATTATTTACATGTTGATTTTGTTATTGATGATTCTATTGAGCATGTCATATGCACTGAGGCTTTGCTTATTGAGGGTATTAATGAGATGCATGATTTTGCTATGATGCATGATTTGCTTGGATTGCTAGACACAAATGATTTACCTAGTATTGATGATGATATGCATGCTAGAGTTGATACTTTTGTACATGAGCTAAATGATTGTTTACATCCACACATTGATGAGATGTATGCTACCACTTTTAAGTACTTACATGATGACATTTCTTTGAGTGATTCATCTGGTGATAGTATAGTAGATAAGTGTGAGGGAGACTCCAAAATAAGCAAGCATGATGATGTTAATTTGTATGAGACTATTGCACATGTTAAGTTTGTATTGACAGATTCTCATGTTAACTATGTTATGGACACTTCTGTTATTAGTGATGCTTTGATTGATGATAGTACTACTGATGGTACTACAGAGCTTGTTTTAGCTGATGATTATATGCATGAGAATTTTTCTAAGTTCATTGCTTTTGGTGAGAGTTTACTTTGTACTGGAGATTATGCATGTGATTGACTAGATTGTTCTGTTATTGATTCATTCTTGAGTTTCCATGATAGTAACCATACCTTTGATCTAGATGGTTGTTTTGAGATGCATAATCATGTTGAAATTGGTTGTTCACATGATAGCTTGATCATTGATGAGTTTATTGAGGATACAGTTTTTGTTTTGGAGACTGTATTGATATAGAGCATTGTGTAGTGTGTTCTATCATCCATGATTTTCTTTGCTCTATTTCATGTCCTAATGATAATGCTTTAATTGATGATGAATATGTTGTTGCATGGCATGACTTTTTGGATTGCATTGATCATTATGATATTGATAGTGATAGCATGTCAGAGCATTTGCTGTTTGATTCCTATATCTCATATATCTACTTGTGCTTCTATTTTTGATATTTTTTGTTTTGAGGAAAGTAAAATGGATAGGAATTCACAATTTCATTGGTTGTTTTAGGTTTCTAGGATTAAATTGCATAGATTTGCCATGGAATTCTCTTTGATTTCTTTCTCATCTTTTGAGTTTATTGATCATATCCTTTTGATGAGAGGTTTACTTGAGTTATTTGCTACACAGAGGAGGAGCATTTACATTGTTTTATCATGTGATCTGCAACGAGATAAGGAAGTTTTGCTAGAGACATTGTTTTATATTGATGATTTGGATATCAGGTTGACTCTTTCCTTTGTCCACACTTTACCTTGTATTAATCCTTATTTATTACTGGATTACTGGGATTACTAGACTAGATTAGCTGGATTTACTGTTGATGATGCATTCATTAATAATTTTTGAACTAGTGGATTGTTAAGGTTGATTGATCATGATTTTGAATTGAGGACAATGCATTATTTAGGTGTGGGGGAAAGATTGATAGTCATCTTTATTTTGATTTCTTGTTTTGCTTTCTTTTCTTTGTCTTTAAAAAGAGAAAAAGATGAGTTTTTGCTTTTCTTATTAGTTTTTGAAATTTTCATCAATCTTTAAAAAAATATTCATAAAAATTTGTTTTTGGATGGTAGAAGTACATACTTTTGTTAGTTTTTGTTTAAATATCTTGACTTGCTTAAGCATTTCAATGTGTTTCATATCTTTCAAGCTAAGTGGCAAGTGTTTTAGTTTATGTTTTTTTAAGTAAAAGATCACATTTACCCTTGGTAAAGATTTAAGCCTATTGTTTATTTCTTGAGTATATCTTTCTATTTGGGTTCCGATCTAAAACCTGGCTATGCTTTTTGCTTGAGACTACATTTATGTTTTGTGCATTACATTGATATGATGGAGGCATTCTTTTTGTGCATTTAATCCATGGCCAAATAGCTAACATTTGTATCATGATTATCCGTTGTTTAACCCTTTTGAGCTTTGGTTATTGTTTTTCATCCCTTTAGCTATTTGTCATGCATTATTTCATTTCTTATCTTACCCTTTTCATGGTAATTGAATTCTCTAGCTATTACTACATATATCATTTATAGAATGGATGATTGCATACTACTTGTTTATCTTTCATGGCTATTAGTTTGTCTATTCCATTGTCTTCTTATTGTATTCTTATTAAAAAGTTGAAAAAAAAATTAAAAAGTTGAGAAAAAGAAAATAAAGAGGTGAATAAGAAGTTGGGATGGAACATTAGATGTACCCAACTCAAAAAAAAATGATGAGAAAAGCAAAAGGAAGATTATGTTGTTTCATTTGCAGCATAATTTTGGAATAAGGCCTAGGTATCATGTGTCATTCCATTCTATTTTCATTCTATGTTCTTAATAACTAGAGTAGCTTGACTAACATGCTTTTGCCTTATTTATCCATTTCTTTTCTAACCCTAGTCAACCCTAATAAAGTCCTCTTGATCATTGTATGCACTTAACCCTTGAGTAGTGGAAAGACTAGAAGATTGCCAAGCCTATGGAAAGGTACCAAATAGAAAGAGTTTGAGTGCAAACACCTTGCCTAGACATTTAAGTGAAAGTGATTCACTTGCATATATATATATATATATATATTTTATCTCTTGTGAGGACTATTAGCTTGGAAGACCTTGATTAGTTTTCTTGCCATAATACTTGAATTTTATAATTTGTGTTAATTTGTTTTGCATGGACAGATATGATAACATTGACTAGCATTTGTATGTTATCTCTACCAATCCTCCTTTTTCTTTGTTTTTCATAGGTTTTTCCTAGGATTTTAAATTGATTTTGCCCAGAGTGCACAAGCTAGGTGTAGGAGAATTGATGTAATCATATTTTACAATATTTTTATCCCCTAAATCTAGCATTTTTATCACATTAATTTGGTTTTTTTTGTGTTTCATTGCATATTTATGTTTTAACTGGTTTTGTGTACTTTGTGGGAAAATGTGTTAAATCCTTGGTTTTAAGTATATTTTATGACATTTTATTATATTGCATGGATTTGTTTGTTAATTCTTTCCATCGGTTCATTTTTCACATTAATTAGCTAATTAAGTGCTTATTTTGACTTTTTCGGATGGTTAAATTATGGTTTTCTATGTGATTTCAAGTAAAATTTTTCCAAAGAGTTTCCATCATCACTTTAATGTCAATAACCATCCCATGTGATTAAATTTTAATCCATGTTAGACCAATTTCTATTTATTATTCACATATTTTTCACTTTTCCAAAATACCCCTAGTTATAGTCCCACTTGAAATTACATTTAATTTTCATTAATAATTCTTGAATTAATCACATAATTATCGTCTAGCATACTTAATTAGAATTAAACCAAAATTGGCCATAATGATTAGGGCTTTAATTCTAGAGTCGGTTAAAGTTTAGTCAAAAGAAGGGCATTTTAGTTAACTTTCCTAGGAAGCCTATTTTCTAGCTATTTTCTTTCTTGCTTTCTTTTGCATCATTTTCTGGGTTATTTGCCCTTAATTTTGATGATAAAATTCATGCATAAATGTCCTCTAATGTCGAATTATTGAATTTATTTAATTAAACCATGGTTTTGTGCACATAGTATTACATTGTTATATTTTATGACCTTAGTGCTTTAATGTGTTACATTTTATTTGTAGGTTAATGTGCCAAGGGAAAAGGACATGCTAGACATTTCATTAAAAGAGGAAGGATATTTTTAAGAGCATTGAAAGAATATTTTAATTGCATTGGATTTTTTTCAGATCTTAAACCACCAAGCATGTGACTAAGGGTTAGGATTGCATCTAACACTTTTGTCTTTACTTCCAATTGCTAAAATGGATTGAGAGACATTATTTTCAGATTTGAACAAAGGGAATTTTGTGTAGAACCAGATCCTCCACCTTCTCTCTTCTTGTTCTTCCATTATCTCAAAAACCCTAACAAACTCTATCAATTTCCACCGATTCTTTTGTTTTCTTCCATCAATTTCCACCATTTTCTCATCTTTTCTCCACTTTTCCTCCATCATTCACACAAAATTCATCCTTCTCCTTTCTTAATCATGTCTGAATAGTGGCTGGACCCAAGTAGAAGAAGAGTTACAAATCATCAAACCCATTGAAGGATTAGTGTTGATCAACACTGATTTTCATTTTAATCTTAATTCTTCACGGGCATAGCTTAGAGTTCCTTCTTCCTTGGGGTTGCAGCACATCTTATGGCACTTGAGTGAGGGTTTTTGGTGGCTGATTCAATGAGGAGGAAGGGGAGAGGTGTTGAAGACTTAAGAGCTTAAAGATGCTAAGGGAAATAACTCACTACTTTACTCTTGTCTATTTTCTTCATGATTAGCTTTATTAATTAACTTGTAGGGTTTGTTGATTTAGTTGATTATAGAGGATTTGGGTCTGTAACTATATTGATTAAGAATTATATTTGTTAGACGTCTTATAGAAGAGTAAATTGTGGTAGTTTAAATTGAGGATTATGTTAATGGCAACTTGTTCTTGATTTTCAATCTTGAGCATTATCTTCTATTCTTAATTTAACTTGCTAGTTTGTATTAAATTCATGCTTGGGATGTTGAATTGAGATATTTAGGATAATGTTTGAATTGAAAATAGATTGTAATTGGGCTGAATAGATGATAATTGCCTATGGAAAGACATGACAATTCAAAGTTCACATGATAACTAGAATTGGAAATATGCCTTCACGGCGTTTGATCAAATGCTTGGCTAAGAATTTAATATCAATTATATATGTTCAAATATCATTTAAAGGATAATGAATTGGGATTGACTTGTGATTAATTCATACTATTTTTAGAGTGATTTTTTTAGGTAAAACATATTTGTTCTTATGATGCACCTCTCACCTAATTCCAACTTGAATCAAGCCACATTTTATTCCATTCATCCACACTTTTTTTTCTTTCCTTACTCGTTTTAAGGCTTTGCATTGTTCTTCCTTTGTTTATTTTGATTCCATTTCTTTTAAAAGCTTTGTAAAACCAAAAGCCCTCATTGCATCCTCAAATTTGCATTGTATTTAGTATATAATTCATTGCATTTTTATATAAATATTCTTTAAACTTTCCTAATCATTCTCACTCATTCCTCCTTTGTAAACACAACCTAGGTTAGTTGTTATGCTACATAATAGTTCTACTTAGTTATTAAATTGATACCCTCACAACACGAGCTATCAATTTTGTAACATATTTTCTTCATTTACATCAAATTGCTTATCTAAGCTTTTTGAGTGTTGTGTGGCCCCCTTTGAAGGCATTGATTCAAGTCATCTATTAGAAGGCAAAGCTGATCCTCCAATTGTTTGAATTTTTTACACACATTGGAGTGAAACTAAATCCAAGAATATCAAGCAAAATATATAATTTATATTTTTTAAAAAACAAGATGGTAATTTTAAGAGGAAGGTATTGGCCAAAATAAAAGGGAGAGAAATATAGAATTTCTCATTTAATGGTATAGCCAGAGATCATAAATTTATATGACATATTCTAAATATTAATGATAGATGTGCACAACTTACATATGCATCCATTGGATATATGTTTCCTTCATATCACTTAATGCAACTAACTTATCAATAAAATATGTGCCACAATATCAAGAGTACGGCATTGTGTTATTCAATATTAAAATATTATATGCATTAAAAAAATAGATTCAAGAATATTATTGGTGCACATACCCAATAAAGAGTTAACTACCTACCTTTTAAGAAGTTATATGGGTAACTGGCACAAAAAAGAATTCATATGGATCAATCTTTTAATAATCTCTTTGGATAGAAATTGTGGTGGAGTGACAGTCCTTAACTTACATATGCCTACATTGGATACATATCTCCTTCATAAAACCAACTTACCAATAAAATATGTGCCATAATATCAAAAGTATGGCACTGTGTTATTTAATATTAAAATATTTTATACATTAACAAGAATAGATTCAAGAATATTATTGGTGTGCATATCTACGAAATAATTCATGTATACCTTTCTAGAAGTTATGTGGGTAATTGGTACAAAAAATACTCCATATGGATCAATCTTTAAATCATCTCCTTGGGCACAAATTGTGGTGAAGTAAAAATAGCCTATACTAATGATTAATGGTTCTATACTTCCCATTACTTTGTCTTACATTAAATACCTTCATTTTATAAATCATGTCGTCCTTTATCTTGTCCTTCAATCTTTCAAGAAAGGACTATTTGATAACTACAGCGATTCAAACATTCTACATAAAGACAAACAAAAATCAAAATGGATAAAAAAGTTATAAAATTTTTTATAAGAAGCTATCCTCACACATATTAATACTGAGGCAAGGATAACTTACATTCATATCTTGTAGTACCATCTTGATTGTCTACCATTTTTTCGACCATTTTGTTCCGATGCCATCCATAAGCATACAACCTAAACCTTTGAGACTCCAATCATTGTGCTTTACATTTATGGCTTTAATAGCATCAACATATGAACCCATGCCAACTTTTTCTATAATATCCCCATTTTTACGGGATGTTATAAAATGAATAAAAAATGAGAAATGAAATAAGACGAAAAGGCTATATGTAATCAAGTTTTAGAATGAATTAATTTCTTATCTAATTTTTAGAAGAAGTTATATTTAATTCTTAATTGGAATTAATTTTTCATAAGGCTTTAAACAAAAATTAATTCTAAAACTTACCTTGAAAAATATGCAATACCATTTGAATAAAAGCTCACTCCAAACTGAGTGCAATGTATAAGTATTGAATAGTTAAGAAATCTAGATTGAGAGATAGACCAATTTGAAAGTTAATGTGAATAGTGAAGAAGAAATTATAAAAAATTGATCTTTGGGTAAAATTGTAAGAAAGTACCCGAAAGAATGTATAATTACATTTTTTACCTGGCTTAAGGGCAAAATGGTCATTTTTTAAATTAAAAGTAAAATATGAATAATGCATTTAAACCTCAAAAATGAAAAATTTGATATCACAAAATGCATAAGAAATTGGAAAAAATAGAAAGATATTAATAAAAGTGAAGAATGACAAAAAGGTTATTTTTTCTGATTAAATAAAAAAATAAAAAAAATTATATTTTGGTCTTAAAAATTAAGAATTTTTGTAATTTAGTCCCTGAACGGGGAATTCATGAAGAGTAGAAATGGAAAGAAGTTTGGGGACAATTACAGCTAATGACCCAAAAGTTTTAAAAATTATAAATTTATCTTGAATTAAGGGTATTTTTAGAAATATGAAAAATTATAGTCAAAATGAAGCTCTCAATGAGTTAAGTCCAATGGAATATAGTATGAAATTTATTAAGATCAAAATAATATTTATTGGATAATTAGGGTTTAATATTAATATTTTATTCGATAAAAGTTAGTTTAGACTGTAAAAAAAGGCAGTATCAATTCAAGGACACTGAATAGACCTTGATAAAATATATTTAGGACCAAGATAGTGATTTTGGATCAAAAGTAATTTTTGGGTAATCTTATACCAATTTAGTGATACTTTTGGCAAAAATACTTAATCGGTACGGGTAAATTTAATTGGTAAAATGTATTTTAGTCTATAAAAATTATTCAAACAATTTTTGGCCAAGAATAAGACAAAAGGCATGCTGCAACTTATTGGGACATAAAGGGAAGTTTTACTAAAACTTTATTAAAATAAAGTAACTCAAGTTAAACATTAAAGTAACTAAAGTTGCTTTTTATGACTTAAATCCCTTAATCACCTTGGTTAGTCACATAACTCATTATCTTCAGCCTTCCTTACGTTTGAACAAGTGAAGAAAAGAGAGAAGGTGTAGGAAAAGAAGGGAAAAGAAGACCAAGCTAGAGAACTTGTTTGAACCTAAAACTCTCAAAGTGGATTTTTATGGTTATCCTCTTGTACATACTTGAGTATTATAATGTTTCATGAAGTATTTCTCTCCATTTTTCCACTGAAATTTTCTGCTTAGAGAGAGAGTAGAGAGAGAAAATGAATCCATGAAGAAATTAATCCATGAAAAGTAATGTATAGGCTTCAAGATGCAAGAATATGCCATTGGTTTGCAAGTTTATTGAGTAGTTATTTTTCTATAATTTCTTTAAATTTTCTGCTGATTTAGGGTTTGAGATTGGAAGAGAATTTCATGATTTTGACCTCAAAAATGGATTAATTGGGTCCAAAATAGGTTAATACAAGTGGGTTGTACAAGAGATTCCAAAAGAACAACTATATAGAATTTTAAGGTTCAAGTTGTCACTTTGTGAAGGAAGTGATGGAACTAATGGATTAAGACTTGATTTTGTGATGCTATAGGGTTCCAAGAAGGATTTAAAGATCAATGAAAGAGTGTTCAAAGTTTGGAGGAATTTGGGTAACCCCAAGATAGTTATCTTTCTATTTATGTCCAATGTTATCAAGTTGATTTTCCATGATTCTGTATATATACCATGAATTTGATTGTATGTTTTGTGATGTAAATGTGTTGTTGGCTGGTTATATGAAGGATTTTATGACTCTAGGATGTCCGTTTTACAAAGTGTTACCATGCCAAAATTTTTATAAAATTGTATGGCATATTTGATTTAATGATTTCCATTGATGAATTTATAAAATAATATGATAATATGTGTGCATGAATGGATATAACTATTGAGATTCTTTGAATCTCATCCCTCCAAATTAAGAACATGTCTAGGAACAAGATATGACAATGGTGCAATGGTGAACAAGGCAAGGAGGTGAATAGTGAAGACTAGAGATTATTATACTATACTTTTCAATAATTTTGTGCAATTTGTATAAAATGGTATGTGGAAGTATGGGGTGGCCTCTTATTGTTGTTTTGTTCTACAAGTTTCCTTATAATGATATGTATGGATTTGGATCAATGAAGGATGATAAAATGGTGTTATGAAGTTGATAATGTAATGCATAGTATGAATTGGTTTAAAGTGACCAACAGCAATTAGGATGGAGGTATTTGATTTAAAACAGATCAATTGGTAGGAGTATTATATATGCTCTAAAATTAATTGAAACAAGCTTTAAAAGAAGACAAATAACATTTAAATTAGATAAGTATGCAATTTATAGTAAATTTTTGAAGTTAGCGTTCAGAACTGGACAGTAATAGGAAAACTGGAATTTTCACTAAAAATACTGAATGCTTCAAAAGGCAACATAAAGTCTTGTAGAGGTCCAAAAATTCAGTGGTTTACATGCATGAAAAGGCATATGACTTAGGTTTAAAATACCACTGGTTTAGAAGTAATTGGAGCTATATACTAAAAGATATGTATGTTTTCCTAAAACTGGTCCAATTGGAATTGAGTTCTAACCTTTAGAGGTTTAAGTTAATGTTGTGCCCTGTACAAAGAGAATAAATGTATTAAAAAATAGGTTCAAAATTACACACACAGGGCTTTCCAATGACATAAGGAATGCATGAATTGACTCAGGGTAGAGTGAAATATGAATTTTTAAAATTAAGGCCAAAATTTTGGGAAAGAGAAATTGACCAAATCTATAGTAAATGTTTGAGAGATAAACTGTATGAATTGATTTCAAAAATGCTCTATTTAATATTTATTTCATAAAGAGAATCTTTTTATCTATTTTTAGAGACTTGAATCACTATGAGATGATTTTTTTAGAATTAGTTATAAATTTTCAAAATTTATCGGGTACAATGGAAAATGCACAATGAACAGTACTCAAAATATAAAAAATATATTTTGATATTTTTATGCAATCAAATATCTAATCATGTAATAATGAATATAATTAGAGTCTAATACATGAAATATGGACTTAAGTAAAGTGTGATACATTTTTCCTATGCATGAAAGAAGGAACAAGATAAAGAGAAGGATAAAATTAAGTAAGCATGAGGTGTTTATGCTATGCTGATAAGATTGAGAAAGAAATTTGCTCAAAATTAGAAACTCGAAGTAAAAGTTGTTCATTGTTTGAAATGCAAAGCCAGAGGGAAACACATGAGTAATGATTTTGAATACCATACAAAGATTTATATAGAAAAAGAATAGCAAAAATATTTTGGAAATATATTAAATTTTTCTCAATTTAAATGAAATAGACTTTAAAAATTAGATATCCATGGATTTTTAGTTATAGCTTAGCGATTTTTAGAAGATTTTTTCTGAAAAAATTCATATACATAAATAAATATAGAAAAGATACAAACAAATAAATAAAATTGGTTAGGGTTTAGTGCTTATAATATTAAACTATAAAAACCTAAACATGTTACAAACTATTTGAATTTAGTTATTTGTAAGGAGAGATTTCACAAGAACATTAAACACATAAATAGTTATATAAATATAAAATCATATAAATAATTGGGAAATGGATTAAACATAGGTGGCTGATTATAAATTATGAATATTTAAGTTTAATAACATGGTTCAACTTGGTCGATCGTACAAGCAAAGATTTCAACTTCAAGTTTGCTATAAAAAAAAAGGTCAAACACATAAATAGATATATAAAAAAGTTTAAAGTTTGATATATTATGAATATTAAGATTATTATTAAGAAGTTTTTTCTGAAACAAATTAAAGTACAAAAAATAAATATATAAAAAAATTGAAATAGTGGATATACTAATTTTAAATGAAATAGGATGTATATTTGACTGTGGAAAAAATTTAAAAAATGTATATTTCCTCAATCCATTTGAATTTGGAAGATTTTTAAGAAGATTTTATAGAAAAAATTGAAACAAATGAGAAAAAAAAAGATAAATATTAATTATGATTAAAAGAATCTCATTAGATTTGGTGTTTCTAATTTTAAAATATAAAATAAAATAATAGGCCACAACTCTAAACCTAACTCTAAAGCAAAAATTTTGAAACACAGAATTACAGCAAATCTTATTTGAAATGCCAGAATCATTCAAAAAATATTCATACATGTTACTTACTTTTGTATATATAATAGATATACTAAAAGGCATTTAATTTATTCTCCACAAGTAATTCTTTTGTTATATTTTATCTTTCAATTAGTTTGTAATAGCATTGAATATAATTTATTTAATTTTTACATGAAAATGTTTGCTTGATAGAAAATAAAAGCTTTAAATTTAAATTTTTATGTATTCAATTTTTCTATGCTTTGATGGATGACGTAGAAAAATAATAAATATTTTTATTTTCTTATTTTTCTACATATAGTATATATTTTATTAAATGTAATAAGTGAAATGCTACTTTGTTGGCAAAAAAAAAAAGAAATGCTACTTTCAATTATAATATTACACAAAATTAAGAAAAAAATAAACAATAATTTCTTGCATATTATATACTAATTAAATTTAAAGAGTAATTTTTTAAAAAGATTGATATAAATTTATTAATTGGTAAATTTTACAATATGAAAAAAATTAAATTAACTTTAATAATGAATTAAAAGTATATTACATATTGTACCAAAAAAATATATTACATATATTTTTAGATTAATTTCTTTTAATATAAGACATTACTCCTTTTTTTTTTAAATCCCCCCAAAAATAAACTAAATCCTAGATCTGCCCCTGTGAGAAATATTCTATCAGTTACTTATTGAAACCTTTGTAGTACCTATATTTGGCTATCACTATTATTATTATTATTATTATTATTATTATTGTATTAAAAACTGGATAAAATTGACTAGTTCAACTGGTTAGACCAGAAATTAGTGGTACATTCAATCTAAATGAAGGGAGGAATCAGATGATTCCAAAATCGATGCAAATTGATACAAGCCAGTCAAATTGACGGTAAACCGGTCTAAATTAGTAATGAATCAATAGAAAACTGGTTGAACTAACCATATTTTTTAAACTTTCTAAATTATTTTTTAGTTTTTAAGATAAAATAGAATTATATTTAGTACTAGATAACATTATTTTTTGTATAATTTTTTTATTTTTATACTATAATATTATATAAGTATTATTATGATACATAATTATTAATTATTAATAATGATAAATTTGCTTAACATATAATATGAAAATAGAATATTATTTTGAATTCAAAATATGATGGATCAATATTAACTTATTTAGATTGTAATATTAAGTTATAAAATTTATTACAATATTTTTTAATTTTATATATAATATATAACATATTAAATTAAAAAATTATAGTTACACCATGGTTGAACTATTAAATTTTAAATGAATACCTTGGCCAATTCAATTATCAATCCAATTTTTAATAATTAATTATTATCATATTAAATTGAGTTAATACAAAATGATTCTGCTTTGGTTCATATGAACAATTCCACAATTTAGAAAATTTTCCTCTTTGCTTCAACTCTTGTAACACCTCCTTTATAGGCTCATTTCCCACGTATTTAACCTTGCTAAAGTCTATTTATATCATAGTAGGATCTTAAATCACAATAAATGCCATAACAAAATTTTTTCAACTTTGGCACTATTCATTTAATCTAGTTCATTTATTCCAATTAAACTTTGAAAATTTATAACTAAATCAATAAAAATCGCATACATGTGATTCAAGTCTCCATGTGTAGTTTAAAACATTATTTACATGGGAAAAATATCAATCAGTGCAATTACTTGGCCAATTTGTACAGTAAATTTCGTGAATTTCTACCATTCATATGGTCAATTTCAGAAATTCCAGTTTTCTGGGCTAACTTTGAAAATTCACTATAAATCTTACACTCATCCTATTTGAGTGATCTTTGGACCACATGAAAGCTATTTCTATCTAGTTTTTAAACATAGATAACATTTATACTTTATCCATCAACCAGCCCATACTGTAGAACATTAATTTGGTAGTGGTCAGAATGACCATTTGTATCCTTATACTTACAATACAAAAATTGTAAGATATTTACATGGCCATAATTCAACTTCATATCATGCCACACCTTAGCTAGAACTTAAAGGAATATTAAAATCTTGAAGAAACTCATTTATTCTCACATTTACCAATTTATGTAATAGATCAAAACTCATGGCCGATGCCTTATATATCACGTTAATGGCCAAAGTCTTTCTCCTTTCCTTTCTCTTCCTTGGTGGACTTGCCATTGTTGCTACCTATTCATGGTTAATATTTGGGAGGGTGAGATTCAAAGAATCTCAGTAGTTAACACCCAACATGCCATCACATCATCACATTAAACATAAAAATATCAAGATAACACATTTTGCATACCTTAACACACTTTGAATGCATTATCACATTTGTGTCATATGAATTCATAAAAATTTCGGCAGAGTTTCGTTTTGACAAATGGACATCCCGGGGTCTCAATGCCCCTCCAACAACTTAGCCAATACACATAAATCATCTCAAAACATCATTGCAATCATATGACAAGGCATAAAACACATTGAGACAAACATGATAACATAATGCTAGTATGGGAAATTAACTACCTTATGATGCTCCCTTGCTTTCCAAACTTGGTCCACCACTTTTTGAGCTTTCCACAACCTTCTTGAACCTATCCACATCATCATTGAACCAATTTAGCCATTGGTTTTTCGGAATTACACAATACCTTATACACTAAAACCCAAATTTCACACTTTGTTTTCCTTTGCTTTTTCTTTGTACAACATACTTGTTCCTAAGGTTTTGGACCATGGGGAATCCATTTTTGAGGTCAAAATCAGGAAATTACAACTCTAAATACCTCCCCTGTTCTGGCCGAAATCCTCTCATAGTGATTAAAAAAAATTTCCTTCAAATCACTTCAAACCTTCCATGGATTCATGCTTCTAGTGTCTAGTCTATGCTTTCCCTTAAGTTTCATGGTCCAAAACTCATTCCTATGCTAAAACCCAATTTGGATGAAACCCTAAGGGCCTGTTTGGTATGTTAGAAAGATTTTTAATGGAAAGGGAATAGGAAAGAGAATGAGAATAAGAATAGGAATGGGAATGAGAATGGATTTTATAAGTATGTTTGGTATGAAAGAAAAATTTAATGGAATGCTGATATGAATTTTGTTTGGTATATGGATTTTTTTATATAGGAAAGGAAGATATATTATTAAAAGACTTTAATACCCTTAAAATAAATTAATAAAACTAATCGTAAAAATTGATCAAACCAACACCGAAGCCCATCTCATCTTCTCTCCCAAATCACTTGACTAGCTTCACCGCACGGAGGACCTCATCGTCAAACGGCCTCAGATCTCACCGCCAAACCACCTCAAAGCTCGTCTCCATCATTCTTTGGCCAGAATCCTATTACTGAAGCCCATCTCATCTTACTCCCCCAAATCACTTTGCCAGTTTCACCGCACGGAGGACGTTATCAGTGAACGGCCTCGGACCTTGCCATCAAACCACCTCAAAGCTTGTCTCTGTCATTCTTTGGCTAGAATCCTATCATAGACATTGGCTTTTGTGTGGCCTTTGTGTACTGCTGTCTCAGTTCGCAAAGCAAATTTTTTAGGGCTGTCAGAAATCTATGTATCGTTTATTTGCTTGAAAATTTGGGTAAGATCTATCTTAATTTCAGAAATCTTCTCATGTTTTCATCGCTTTTTTCTGATGATATGGCTGTTAGGTTGAGCTTGGATTGTAATTTGTCTTCTCTTGTTGTTCTGATTCTTAATTTCCCTGATAGATTACAAAATATTTTGTTATTTCAGATTTTCTGTTAAATTTTGACGATAGGAGATCTCTTCTTGGGTAGATAGTTCAATATTTTGGTACTATCCTTTGCTATATTTGAGAGAAGGGAGACAATTTTGTTTGGTTATGGTATTCAGATCAATTATTTGAATAAATGAGAGAAAAGAAGAATCATAAATGATCTTCCATATTGCCGCTCCTTTGGTTCATTACTCGGAAATTCTGTTTTACTACTGGGGCCATTTTAATTTACAATTCCTTTGCTTTTGATATTAATCTTTTTGTCTAGCTAGTCTTTTGGTATCAATCTTAAAATGGTTAATTATATACCAAGCATTTTTTCATTTTAAAGTTAATAATTCCTTATTGCATGTAATTATCACTTAGTCGTTCCATTTATACACCTGTTAATCTAAGGAAAATGCTTTACATACCTGATACAATGCTCCATACATATATGCCTCTCAGGAAGCACAACTAAGGAAAAGTCTTGTATTTGAACTTGTGACCAAATCATTGCCTCCGTTCACGTGGTGTTACTGGAAAATGAATGATATTGGTGGAGTAAGTTACTTAATCTATCTAATATTAAGATTCATGATATATATGTATTCATAATATTTGTCATAGTATTTTGATTGTTTTGATGGAAAAGAAATATATTCATAAGTCATGGATCAAAAGGTATATGTGGAAGACTTGGTAGATTTTCCTCTATGTCATTACATGGGTGAGGATAAAATTGCAACATATTTTAGATTTCTCTTCCCTTCTTCTGTACCATTTCAAATCTAAAGTTGTGGTTATATATATAGCAATTTCTGTGATATCTTGATTATTTGGAAGGAAAGGAAAAATATTCATAATTCATGGATCAAAATGTGTCTGCATAATATATTTATTATTTGTGAATCAAGTCATGTCTTTTGTTATTTGTTATGTAAGACCATGGCTGGGGTGGGAAACTCAAAGTCAAAGGTGCATGTGTGGACTTCCGAGGAGGATAATTTGTTGATTAGGTGCTTGTTAGAGATCCATGAGGAAGGAAACTCGGATGTAGGAAATGGTTTTAGCTTTCGATGGTTAAGCAAATTAGAGAAAATGTTGGATGATAAACTTCCTGGATGTGGGTTGAAAGCTACTCCACACATTCACTCACGTTTGAGGAGAATGAAACAAATATGGCAACTTGTGAATGATATGGTCTACGGTGAGGATAACCTCGGTTTTGGATGGGATCATGAGAGAAAGTGTGTTGTTGCAGATGACGTTGTGTGGGATAACTATATCGAAGTAAGTACTAATTATTAGAATGAGTTATTTTATTAATTGATATATTTTTGTTAGTAATTGTTAGTTTTTGTTGTTTGTAGATCCACAAAGGAGCTCTACATTTGCGTTCAAATTCTTTTCCCCACTTTGATGCTCTTTGCAAGGTATATGGGGAGTATAGAAGAATTGATAACCATCCAGAGATCTATGGAGAGGTTGTTGATGAGCTAGAGCACTTGTATGATGTACTTTTAAAGATTGAAGAACTTACTGATAGAGATCGACAAGAGGTTTATATGAAGATGGTTAGAGACAAAGAGATGCATGCTGCCTTCCCTAGTCTTCCACATAATGAAAAAGTTCAAGTGGTTCGCAAGCTTCTGCATTATGCTTGAACTTTCGGGGCCCCTCTTGAAAAGATATCTTGTAGTTGTTAGTTGATAGTCATTTAGCTAGTTGTCTTTGTATTGAACTTCTTTTGTTTTGATAGTATGGATGATACATGTTCTGTTAATGAGACCTGATATATTATGAAGTATGTATGAAGATATGTATGCTTTTTCTTTATTATGACTTTTGTGTTTGGATTCTGTTTTATTCATTGTGAGCTGTGATGGATTCTGAATTGACAAAGAAAGAAAGCAGTCATGTGGTTTGGCCTAAATTGACTCAGATAATTAGCATCATGTTTGTAATTTATTTCCTCCTCTTTTAATGTGTTTTTGGTAATAGAAGTCTTTAAGAAACCCAGTGCAATAGTACTGATCCTTACGTTACTACCATTGAGGAGTAATAGAGATATATGGTTTGCTGGGATTTTCATGACAGACATAGTTTTTGGAGTTATTAATCATTTAGTGTCTTTTATTTGGGGTCTACTTCTTGTTATATTTGTGGTCTACTTCACTCACGTTTATTACTCTTTTAGTGAAAAGGCCATCATCCATTCCAGAATACTCACTGCTAGAGCATCAAGTTTGTGATGGTATGCTTAGAGGATGAATAATTTTGCTGATTAATTGTGGAACATGTTATCTGACACACCTCATTGTCCACTATTGGAACTTGTCTGGAGAATGTTGCAGTGGGTACATAATTTAATACTACTATACTGTAATGAAGAAAAATTAATTACATTATTAAAAATATTTTTTAAAAAATATTATTTTAATCTTTATCTCCAATAAAGTAATTACATATTTTTTATGGAAAGGTAACGAGTTGAATCACCATGCATTAAAGTAATAGAAGTAGAGGTGGGTAGTTGAAATCTTAAAAGAAAATTAAAGCTTCAAGTTGCACTAACTGCTACTAGATATATATATATATATATATAGTTGAAATTTTAAAAGAAATTTAACGTTGTAAGTTGCAGTGACTATCCTCAGATATATATATATATAATTATAAGTTCAACTATGATGATAAATTGTAATTGAAATGAAGTTTATCGTAAATGTTATGATTCAATACAATTATCATTATCACTTTAATATAATCACAAGTTATAAAATTATGATCATTTTGATATAATTTATAGCAAACCTGAAAATCAAGATAAATAATTTATCAACCAATTACTGAAACAAGCCATCATGTTCCAAATACAAATAAATCACTTTTGAGACAATCTAATAAAATGACAAGAGTTTAAATAAGCCATGACGTTCCAGTTGTTCCAATTCAAACCCAAGAGTAGAACCAATTTTTGAATTGGAACAAATAACTTCATTTCATGCTCATTGTTCCAAACATATATATTCCATCTACAATTGTTAGCAACCAAAATTATCCACAAAAGGCTTGCTAGCATATATACCATATTCCTAACAATTGCTAGCAACCTGAAATATCTATTGAAGTTTTGTCAACATCTAAACCACATTCCTAACAATTGATATCAACCAAAAATATGCACAAAAAACTTGCTAGCATCTAAACCACATTCCTAACAATTGCTATCAACCAAAAATATACACAAAAGACTTGATAGCATCTAAATCACATTCTTAACAATTGCTAGCAACCAGAAATTTCTACAAAAAACTTGCTAGCATCTGAACCACATATGTACCATCTATTGCAACAAATCACGGATCACTTCTACCTTCTCTTCATCTGGTAGGCTGCTGAAAACAACAATCAATGACTCATCAGCAAGTATCTTTCGATATGCTGCACGTCGTTCTTGCGGAGTTATACCTTGCAACTTTGACATCTCTCCAAACAAAGCCACTCTTTGCTCATCCAACATAGACTCTCGAGCTAGCTTATCAAGACGAGTTCCCAAGTTGTCTGAGACATTCTGCATGTGATTACCCATGGTATTCCATAGCTCTTTTAGAGCACCCACCATCAACTCATCCCGATCACGGCTATTCCTCTTCCTCTTCCTTGAGCATGAGACCTCACTTGTATTGTTGACTTCTTGCTCTGTAAATTGCTCTAGAGGGTCTGTTTCTAGGCCCAAATCTACCTCTTCATAAGCTTCTTCAGGTTGAGTCTGATTGTTACCTCGGTCCATGTCATCAACAAAATCATAGTCAGTGCGAGCTTCTTTCCCTGTAGCTCTGTCTTTGCCAAACACTATGCATAAAGACTCAAAAAGTGGGAATGATTTGTTCCTACATTTTGCAGCATCCTTGTGACTCTACATGTAAAATGGTCAATATAAGAACATACCTTATTAACTTAAACAAAAATTAACAAATAATAAAGTATATAATGATACCTTCACATATTCATCCCACACAGCATTTTCAGCAAAAGCACATGCATTCACAGGATCCCACCCAAATCCAGATGAATTTGGACCATATAACATATCATATAAGGTAAACCAGATTTTTTTTAAGGTTTTAATTCGAGATTGGATGTGAGGATTTCCCTTCAACCCACATCCAGGTTTCTTGTTTTCCAACATTTTCTCTAGGTGGGCTAAAAACCCAGGTTTGAAGCCATTGTCTGCAATGTATGAGCCTTCAACTCGAAGCTGAAGGAGGCACTCCACCAGCAACGAGTCCTCTTCTGCGGTCCACACATGAGACTTTGGCTTCGAAGGGCCCTGAGATGCCATCACCCAACTTAACATGCAAATAACCATTAGTGTAAATCAAGGAACATAAATTCAAATCCAAATGCAATCAAACCACATATGGGAAATTATATACCACATACAGGAAATTATATAAGTCTAGGAATATAATATCACATAACAATAGTTAGCACCCATAGATATCAAACATACTCCAAGATATGATCCACACAAAATTACAATCAAGACACCCTTAAACTATGTATCTCCTCACTTTCATCTATAAGATCTATGACTAAGAAAATCCACAAACATCTCATTGGCCAATGTCTCACGAAAATTGCTCCATGCATCAGAAGTTTCGATGGTTTGGATGGGATTGACATCAAGATTAGGATTATTTGTCTCCATAGCATCAAACTCATCCTCAAGTGGATCTTCTCCTTCTTGTCGAATGAGGTTATGCAATAGACAACAAGCTAATATAACCCGATTATGTGTTTGCACAGGATAAAATGATGGACTTCGAAGAATTGCCCATCGTAACTTCAACATTCCAAAGCACCTTTCAATGACATTACGTGCTGTTGAATGTCTCATATTGAAACATTCACGTGGTGTTACTGGAACTCGACCCTCTCTCCATTCATTCAAGTGGTATCTTTGGCCTCTATATGGTGCAAGGAAACCTTCACAGTTAGTGAACCCAGCATCTACCAAATAGTATTGACCTACATAGTTTATAACAACATTAATCACAATTAGAACAAAGCTAGTAGCTTTAATTGACATATATAATCAAACTATAAGACATAAATGAAGTCGTTATATACAACACAATTGAAAGATATCATCTCACCCTGTGGGACTTTCAACCCATGCCTTCTTGTGATTGCATCACGCAAAACTCTTCCATCAGCCGCAGAACCTTCCCAACCAGGCAAGACATAAATAAATTGTGCATCTTGGGAGCAAACACCTAAGACATTGGTTGTAATTTCGGCTTTACGGTTTCGATATCGAGGTTTATCAGCCATTGGCACCTTTATTCTTATGTGTGTTCCATCAATGGCTCCCAAACAATCCTACACATAAAAGACAAACCCATGAGTATATAAAAAGACATGGTATAGAGGTGGATGTGAATAGACAAGAAGGTTTAAATTACCTTAAACCACTTCCATCTATCGTCTTCTGAATTCTCAGCAACAGGCTCTGGTTTTTTCCATAACTCTCTACCCAATCGCATCATAGCATTCAATACTAAATTAAAGCACCTACTAATAGTTTCCCCAGACCTTCCAAAATAAAATTGTATAACTCTATTCTTGACATGGTGTGCAAGAATGTGTAAAAACATTGCTACTTGTTCATCAACAAGCATATTTTTTGTTGGTTTTAGACCACCTATACTCTCAAGCATTTGACATAGCCTATCAAATGTGGCCCTACGCATCCTGAGTTGATTATAGCAAGTAATGTCATTGCTATACACCAAATTACGGATGTGGGTTCTTCTAGCATAGAAGTCTACGGTATATGGCCTATTACTAATACGATGCCTACGCATGGCTACCATAACACAAGTGGTCATAAAACATTGGTACATTGTGTTGACCATAGTTAGCCACCATATCAACAAATGAACTACAATTTCTCTTCTTGCGGGATCCATCACTGTATAGTTAAAATAACAACACCATATCATCAAATTCCCAAACCATATTAATCCTAATTCACCAAGAGTAATTAATACCAATATTAACAAAACACCATGCTATATGAATAAAAATAAAGCATGTAATCCATCAATCTAAAAAAAAAAAAAACCTTGGCAACTTATTGCAAAATGAATTTAGCTAGCTCATACATTGGATTCAAAAAATTTAATGCTGAGAAGATGGTAATTAGAATATCCTAATGCCATAGAACATAACATATCATAATTCTCCCTCTTTTAAAAGGTAAAACACAACATCATATTAGAATCTTAAACACAGCCTATCAGTTATCCAACTTAATGTATTACAAAAGTCCATAGCATGAGGTTACTTGAAGAATGGAAAAGCAAATCTGCCCAACTAGAGCATCCTAATAGGGAATATCCTATCAAATAGTTTTTGAAGGTTTCTATGTTAATAACTGCAAATAGATTGCATATACCCAAAGTCATAGCACTCATGCTTGGGCCAAATTGCTAGGTAAAGAAAAACATGCTTAGAGGAAATACAAACACCCTCATATTAATTATATGAAAGAATTTATCCAACAGAAGAAAAGTCTTTCTCATATTTTGATGTTATACACAACATTGCTTTTAGCCTTCCAATAAAATATATGGCAAGCACACTCAAACACAAACTTCCTTATTGGCTCATGGATTCGTTTTAACAAACCAACTAAGATGTCATGAATCATCTAAGTAACAAAATTCTAGTTCACGTAGAAACCCTCAAAAACTTCACAGATAGAAACAAGCATTACAAGTAGCAACTAACAAATTCCTTACACAAGCATTTAATCAGAAAGAAAAGTTCATGTTAAAACCAACAGTTTATAACCCAATTTTGCCAAAAAGCATCTAAATCCCGAATTAAGTCATCTTTGCCGCACAAGAAAAATAAATGGCAAATACCCATCAAGGAAGAGGGAAACAAATGGCGAATACCCATCAAGCAAAAATGAATAAATGAATACAAAAGAGATTTAAATTGAAAAAAAATAGAATCCTTGGGTGTCGTTAAATTGAATGTCCAATTTAACTGAACAATTCATTAAGCTTAAAGAGGGGAATTCCATTGCTTAGGCATCATGAAAGAAACAAAAAAGAAAGAAATTAGGAACGGTGGTTTCTTAATTCTTATTTCTTGTTTCCTTACTTGTATGCCAAAAATAAAATATAGTAGTAGTTTCATTAATTGGGGTTTTCTATTCCCGATGTTAAAGTTTAAACACAAGGAGCACCATCGTACATAATTTAGCCAATACAGAGAAATCAAATATTGCAAGATTTTCAAAATAAAGGAACCTACATTTAACTTGATATAAACCCAGTTATGTCTCTAGATATCTCTTACACGCCATGATCAACATCATGAATGCCAACACTAGTCTGTAAATTAATTATTAATAACTTTATTATTAAATATTATCAAGTAGATCAAGTGAACCCACGATACGGCTTGCCCCTACATTTTTCCCCTATATCACAAACATTGCAAACTGAATGTATAAAGAAGGACATTTATCAAATGACCGACAATGGGTAAGTAGTCTCTCAGCCCTACACTCGAAGTTATTTGAGCATACCAGAAAAAAAAAAGCTTCCAAAGCTTCAGGCCAAAAAAGAAAGTTTCGAAAGCTTGAAGGGAGAGAAGAAAAACACATATTGGAAGAAAAAAAACATAGAAGATCAAGCTTGCCAAGTTTCTCTCGCATAGATGGTTGCAAGGGTTCAATCATATGAAGAAAAAGAAATAGCAGGTGGAGAAGAAGACACAAACCTGAAGATTTGTACCGTCAGTTAGTGGGTTTTGCTACCGGTGAATGTTTTCCGAGCCGTTGTCGTCAGTGTCTCCCGTCGCAAAGCGTTCTCTTCCCTGGGCAAGTGAGAAAGCCGAATTAGATTTGTTAGGGTTAAGTAGGTGTAAGCAGTAATAATGTTATTTTACCGAGGGCAAAATGGTCTTAAAAAATGGCTTCCCAGGAAAATCTCCTTTTTCTCTCGGACCGCAGCGTGAACGACTCTTCCATTGGGTATGGGAATGGGCCTTTTCTTGGAACAATATTTCAGATCTACCAAACCAGGTATTTTTCATATTTCCTCTCCCTCTCCCTCTCCCTAAGCCAATTTCCTGTATACCAAACAGGCCCTAAGGTGTAAAGGAAGAAAAATAAACCATAAATCATGCTTTAAAAACCATGGATAGTAAGCTTAGGGTAGTAACATAAAAGCTTACCGATTGGTTTTTCAATTTTACTTTGACTCCTCTTCCTTTTCTTCCTCTTTTTCTCCTTCCTTTTCTTGCGTTTTCTTTCTCTGGTTTGGCTACTGGTTCACGCGTGAAAATGCAGAGGAAAGAAGGTAATTAAATGGCTTAATCATGTGGTTAACATTATGGCTAATCATGGTTAATTAACAAAAGTAACCATGATTACTTTTTGGTCTCCTTCTTCAAGAAGTTTGTCTTCAAAAATTATTAAATAATTTGGACAATTGGCTGCAGCAAATCACGCATGAGAGAGAGGAAAATGTGTCCAAAAATTGTCCAATTTTCCTGATCCAGATATACCTCAATCTGGATACTTTTTAATCGTACCGATAAAATCGTCTTTACAGTAATTTAACATTTTTGGGATACAGGACTATTCTAATTTTATTTTTATATTTTCATAATTATCCTGTCCCAAATGGTATCTGTGTATGGCCCATATCCAGACCCGATTTCTTTTTAACCATCGGTAGGGCCCACAGTTTACTTTATCAGTTTACTGTTACTTTTGGACACTCGGCACTAATTATTTCTTTATTCTTGAACATTAACCCTCAGTGCCATATACCATTGGACTTCTCTCGTCAAGAGCTTCATTTTGACAGTAATTTTTCATATTTACAAAATTACCCCTGACCTGGGATCAAATTATAATTTCTAAAACTTTCGGGTCATCAGATGTAATTTTTTCCAAGATTTTTCTATTTCATTCTCCCCGTGAATTTTAAAGCTTTTAGGACATCGATGTTCTTTCTATAATTCTTTAGGGGTAAAAGTATAATTTTCTTATTTTTCCATTCAACTAGGAAAAATAACCTCTTTACCCTTTTTCACGCAAAACGGTATTTATCCATTTTTACAAAATTTCTATATATTTCTACATATTTTAGCTTTCTTGGGATGTTACAACTCTCCACTACCATGGACCCATGACAGCTTATATTGAACTAGAT
Organism: Adenanthera pavonina; assembly: GCA_026686845.1. Taxonomy (NCBI): domain Eukaryota; kingdom Viridiplantae; phylum Streptophyta; class Magnoliopsida; order Fabales; family Fabaceae; genus Adenanthera; species Adenanthera pavonina. The sequence goes on from JAIVEN010000016.1 coordinate 107,865, forward strand.
ATTTTTAGTGCACGCATGAAAAACTTTTTTTTTAATTTATGTAGCAAAAGTGATAAATTTTTTGTGTGAAAAGAGTTTAAAAAAAATTGTGATGATTTTGCTAGAATTTGTGCAAAATTTTGTTTTGTGAATGAAATTAAATTCTTGTTGAATAGAATAGCTCAAAGAAGGAAGCTGAAATAATTGAAAAATTGAATAAGATCATGTTATTGTGACAAATATTTTTTGTTAAGAAAATTATTCATATTCTCTTTTAGAACTTTTTTGGCCCATTTGTCTATTTTTTTTGTGATAGGTTTTGATTTTTTTGGTCAGTTTGAAAATTTGGGGTAATCAATGGATATTATGCTTGCCAAATACGAGGGAAATATTTGTCAGGAAAATTAATTTGAAATAAATTATTGTGATGATTTTGTTTAGAAAGGAAAATTGCGGAGAATTCCACTGTGAATAGATGGAAGCCTTGTTCAGTAGAATTACTTTCAGAAGGATTGAGATTTTATTAAGAAAGTTTGTAAGTTTATATTGTGTTAAATAAACATTACTTTTTATAAAACTAACTTATAATACTGTCTAAAGGTTATGATATAAACCAATTTTGAAGCTTATTAGCCCATTGTTGAAGAAATAGAAAAGGGGAAGTTCAAGCCCATCAGCCCATCTTATTCGTCTTTATCATAGTCTGTCACTATATTTAATTTTGAAGCTTATTAGCCCATTGTTGAAGAAAGAGAAAAAGGGAAGTTCAAGCCCATCAGCCCATCTCCTTTGTCTTAATCATAATCTGTCACCATCTTTATTTATTTGCTACATCTGATCATATTAGAATCCTAGGAGATAGTGTGCATGATTTTCGTAAGTTAGTTCCTCTCCTTATATTATAAATATGCACATCTATAACCCTAGAATATACATAATAATATACTCTTTCCCAACTACCTATCTATTTCTTATCTTTGATTTGGTATCAAGAGCTATCTAGTTGCTACCAGGGAAAGCTCTCTTGGGTCCTCCGGTTCATTATCCCAAAACCCCACTATTGCCACATCTCTCTCGAAGGGTCTTACTGGCTCTAATTTTGCTTCCACCTCTGTTAAGTTGGAGAGAGGTAACTATCCTCTTTGGAAATCTATTGTTGAGTCAGTGGTTAAAGGATATCGCCTTGATGGTCATCTCCTTGGGACGGAGTTGCATCTACAAGAGTTCATTGTTGAAGACGATATGGTCACACCAAATCCAGATTTCAGTGATTGGGAACCCGATGATTCGATGCTTTATGGCTGGCAATATAGGACCATGTCAATAGAAATTGTTATGCAACTCTCGAACCATCAAACAGCCCATGACTTGTGGCAAGCAGCTCGTGACCTCTGTTGTGTCAACTCGAAGGCATGTTTAATGCTGTTAGGGAATGAGTTTCAGCAAACAAGGAAGGGACCCATGAAGATGGATGAGTAGCTTGCAAAGATGAAAGCCATTGTAGATGCCTTAATGCTTGCTGAGAATCCTATTTTAACTAACGATTTAAATACACAGATTCTTGCAAGTTTGGATGCTGAATACAATCTAGTGGTTGTGCAGCTTTCCAACAAAGAAAATGTTTCTTGGGTGCAACTTCAACCCACTTTAGCAAGACTCGAGCAACTCCAGCAGTTTATCAACCTAAATCTTGGCTCTCCAACTGCTAACATGATTATGTGGCCTCGTGATCCTAGATCTAATCATGCTCAAAATTTTCCCTATTTTTAACATGACAGATTTGGTTGCGAAGGCAGAGAAATTCTAGAGGACGAGGAAGAATAGGACGTAACAATAACAACATTAGACCCACTTGTCAATTGTGTTTGAAAATTGAACATACTGCAACTAATTGTTTTATGGGTTTGATCAAACCCTTACTAGTGGAATAGCTGAACCTTAATGCAACTCATCCAATCAATCTCTTTATTATTTTCCAAACATGGCTGCTACTCCTGATGTTGTGAATGATCTAAACTGGTATCTTGATAGTGGTACGAATAATCATGTGTTAAATCGTTCTACACCCCTTCAAAATCCTTTGCAATATTCAAGTAATAAAGGATTAATTGTTGCTAATGGTGAAGAGATTTCTATTATTCATGCAAGTCAAAATAATCTTTTAACTAATAAAGGACAAAGGCTAAAGCCCAAGAATGTTTTAAGAGCTCCCGTTGTTGCTAAAAAAGTGCTTGAAAACTCGCTCTTGATAATGATATTTTTCTTATGCTATACTCAGAATTGTTTTGTAAAGGACAAGAAGATAAGGGAAACATTGCTTCGCGGTACAATTGAGAATGGAATGTATAAAATGGAGCCATATGGTGAAAGAAGTCTAAGTTCAACTTGCTTTGCTATTAGCCTAGAGAATAAAGAAAAGTCTTCAAGTAGTCAATTTGAAGTATGGCATCGTCATTTGGGTCATCCGTCATTTAATATTTTGTCCAAAATTTTGAGTAATTGTAATTTTTGTCTTTCAAATAAGCCTTCATTTTGTGAGGCTTGCCAGTATGGTAAAATGCATAATTTACCTTTCAACAAGCCTGAGTCTCATGCAAGTTGTCCTCTAGAACTTATTCATATAGATATTTAGAGTCCTTCTCCGGTTTAATCTATGAATGGTTTCAAATATTATGTTTACTTTGTTTATGACTTTAGCAGATTTACCTGGATTTTTCCTCTCAAAACCAAAAGTGAAGTGAAAGGAATATTTATTCAATTCAAGAAAATGGTTTAAAATCTTTTTGAAAGAAGATTAAAATTTTGCAGAGTGATTGAGATAGAGAATTTAGGAATTTACAAGATTTTCTAAATGAATTTGGAATTCATTTTTGACATTCTTATCCTTATACTTCTGCTCAGAATGGAAGGGTTGAGGGAAAATTTCAACATATTGTTGACCTGGGATTAACCTTACTTGCTCAGGCTAGCATGCCTCTTCATTATTGGTAGGAATCTTTTCAAACTGCAGTTTATCTTATTAATTTATTACCTACTCCTGTGCTTGCAGATCAATCACCCCTTCAAGAGTTTTTCAATAAGATGCCCGATTATAAAAATTTGAAGATTTTTGGATATGCCTGTTATCCATGTCTGAGACCTTACAATCAACACAAATTGTAGTTCCATACTACTTGGTGTGTGTTCCTTGGCTATAGTGGATAGCATAAAGGTTATAAATATATGAATACCGATTGCAAAATTTTGATCTCATGGCATGTTTTTAATGAGCAAGATTTTCCTTTCTCCAATGGTTTTCTTCACACAGAACAATCTTATCATGTTGCTGCAGCAAATCAGTTTGCTAATGATTTTCCTGTATGTTTAAGTGAATCTTAAAGCTAGAGGTGCATCCCACTAAGTAGGCCTAATGCAAACCTCTCTGATTCATTAAGCCCAAGCACTAGTTATTGAACATGATTCAAGTTTTGAACATGTTATAGCTCACGAAGTTGATGTCAAAGCTCCATATGGTACAAATAACAATCTAATCCCAGGTGCTAATAACACATCTATAGACCAAGAAGACGATCAATGTGAAGTTTCACAACTTGTCATGAAACATCAAATGATGACAAGGTCAAAGGCATCTATTTTTAAACCCAAATATCCTTTTGTTGGTTTAACATCCTTTGTTTCGAATGCAGATGAACCTTCTATAGTTTCTGAAGCTTTAAATTCATCATAATGGAAGGTTGTTATGACTGAAAAATATAATGCTCTAGTGAAAAATGAATCTTGGATTTTGTTACCTTCTTGTCCTAGTCAAAAGATTATCGATTGTTTGATGGGTTTTCAAAACAAAATACAATTCATATGGTACTATTCAAAGACACAAGGCCAAATTGGTGGCCAAGGGGTTTCATCAAGATGCAGGTGTGAATGTTGGAGCTACTTTTAGTCCAATTGCTAAGATTACTACTATTAGACTTGTGTTAACTATTGCAGTTTCCCAAAATTGGCCAATCAAACAACTTGACATTAATAATGCCTTTTTGAATTGTTTTCTCTTAGAGAAAGTATTTATATCTCAGCCAGAAGGTTTTGTTGACTCCTCCAGGTCTTATCATGTTTGTCTATTTAAAAAGGTGTTGTATGCACTCAAACAAGCTCCTTGAGCTTGGTCTGAAAGGTTGTGTGAAGTTTTGGTTAGCTGGGATTTTTCAGTACAAAAAGTGACAACTCTTTGTTAGTTCTAAATCATCCAGATTATGTTAGTATGGTTTTATTCTGTTATATTCTGGTGACTCAAAATAACTCATCAAAGTTAGAACATTTCACAACTAAGTTGAATGTGATTTTTGCTCTTAAAGATCTTGGAAATGTTCACTATTTCCTTGGTTTTGAAATTCATCATGATCCTTTAGGAATTGTGATGAGTCAAAGTAAGTATATTGAGGATCTTTTGTGAAAATTTGGGATGCTTTATACAACCCCTTGTAGCACTCTTATGGTTACTAGAAAAGTGTTTGCACTTGATGATGGTGAGAGTCTTGTGGATCCCACCAAATACAGAAAAACAATAGGAAGTCTTCAATATCTTACAAATACAAGACAAGAAATTTCTTTTGCAGTTAATCACCTTAGCCAATTTCTTAGTCAGCCTATAATTGCACATTGGCAGGGAGTGAAGTGCTTAGTCAGGTACTTGAAAGGTACTGCACATCTTGGTCTTAAGATTCGATCAACAAAACATTTTAATTTGACAGCCGCCACCAATGCAAATTGGGCTGCATGTCCTTGTGATTGTCATTTTGTATCTGGATATTGTGTATTTCTTGGTAGTTCATTAATTTCTTGGCCCTACAAAAAAAGGCATTGTTGCAAGATCTAGTACAGAGTCAAAATATTGTGCATTTGCAAATGTTACAGCTAAAATAGCTTGGATTCGATCCTTACTCTCTGAAATTAAGGTACCGATTGCTCATATAGCAACTGTCTGGTGTGATAATATAAGTGCTAGTGCATTAGCTGAGAATCCCATTTTCCATGCTCGAACAAAAGACATTGAGATTGATGTTCATTTTGTTTGAGATCAAGTCTTAGCGAAACAACTCTCCATCGGCTACGTCCTTTCCTCTGAACAGATAGCAAATTGCTTCACTTAGGCTTTGGGTCACTTGTGCTTTGTCTTCTTTCATAGCAAACTCACGGTTCAGTTGACACCTTTTTGTTTGACGGGGCTATTGAAGAAATAGAAAAAGGGAAGTTTCAGAAGAGAGTATATGTTCCTACAGTAGCAGAGTTAAAGGAAAAGATACTGGCAGAGGCATATCAAAGTAAATACACTATTCACCCATGTATTACAAAAATGTATCATGATTTAAGAAAATTGTTTTGGTGGCCTGGGATGAAAAGTGATATTACCCAATATGTGTCTAAGTGCTTAGTATGCCAAAGAGTTAAAATAGAACATCAGAAGCCTGCAGGAATGTTGCAGCCTTTAAATATCCCTGATTGGAAGTGGGATAGTATATCAGTGGACTTCATTATGGGATTACCTAGAACATCATCAGGATATGATGCTATATGGGTTATAGTAGATAGGCTCACAAAGTCAGCCCATTTCCTAGCTATGAAATCAACATATACATTGGATAAATTAGCACAATTATATGTTAAAGAAGTAGTGAGACTTCATGGAGTACCCAGTAGTATTATTTCAGATCATGATTGTGAATACCCTATTTTGTCTGGATAAAAAACAAAAACAATAAAAAATTGAAAAATGAAAGAAAAAATAAAATTCCCTTTTATGTAAAAAAATTAGTAATTATCATCTTATTTCAAGAAAAATGCAAATCTTCCAAAATCTAAAAAACAAAAAAAAACAAAAAATCAAATCATCGTCCAAATCCAATTTCCTTTTTAAGAGTTTCAAAAATCCTATCTTTTTATAAAAAAAATAAAAAAAAAACAAAACAAAATAAAAGAAAAATCCCATCCCTTTATTCTTATCCAATCTCTCCCATTTAAGATTTGAAAAAAATAAATAAAAAAATTTCTGTAACAAAAATTATAAATTTTTTTTTGTTTAAAAAAGGGGTATTAATTAATAAAAAAAAAGAAGAAGACTAATTGGTGGGGCTCAAAACACTGGGCCGAAATGCTGAGGGCCCAGCATTTCAGCCCATATTCCACCCTGAGCCCTAATGAGGGCTCAGGTGCATGAGAGACCTGGGTAGCTAGGAGAGACAGCAGCAGACACCGAAAGAAAAAGGGGCACGCGTGAAGGGGGAAAAAAAATAGAGGAGGTGAAGCCGATCAGAGAGAGCGAGTGAAACCTAGAGAGAGAGGGGGCTCGGAGCAAGAATGGAGCGAGCGAGCGATTGAGAGACTGAGCAAGCGTGAGCCAGAGGGAGCCACGGGGGAGCAGAGAGGGGAGACCAGAGCCAAAGACACAGAGGGCGTGGTCTGAGCCTGAGCGAGGAAGACCGGACGAGACTTGGAGGCTAAGATCAGGAACAGAGGGAGCTGCAGTGAGGAGAGAGCAAGAGAAACAAAGGGAACCACGGTGAGGAGCTGGGAAAAAAGGACAGAGGGAGCCACGTACGAGCTCAGGTACGTAGAAAAATTGAGAGAAGTCGCGAATGAAGAGCCACAGAGAACCAAAGGCGTACACGAGAAAGAAAAGGAGTGGGCCGTGAACCGAAAGAAGACGAGGCTCAGCATTGAAGAGGGGGCCGTATGCCAAAAATAGAGGGGGTGGAACCGAGACACGAAGATAAGAGGGGTGGAAGTTGTTCAAGGTTTCCATTATTGAACCATCCATATAGGTAATGATTTTGCTCTTAATCTCTGGCTATAGCCGAAGTGTCTTGGAACAATATTTCAGTGGTTAAACGCTCTGGGTTTAGCCGTATAGGTATGATTTGGAGCTTGCGTATATATGTGTTTTGTGTGGTGGGGTATGTTGATTCTGCATCTTTTTTGAATGACAAAGATGTCATGTCTGCGTGCCTACTAGGTGTTTGAGAAAATGTTTGATAGGGTTTTGTTTGTTCAGGTTGTGGTAGTGGTCATGGACATAGGCATGAATGCAGAATATTTAGGGGTTTTGGGTTTGTTCTGCATCTCTGTTAACCTCATAGGTTATCTCTGTCAACCTCATAGGTTAATACACCAGTTGTTATGTTATTCATGTGCCTTTTATTGCATTGGTCTTCTACTATGTGCTTCTGATCGTTGATGTTTCTTGCATATTATGTCATTACTTAAAGAAAATATAATTGTTTTTTCTGGTGAGCTTTAAGCAAGATTGAGGATCATGTGTCTTGAAATCAAAATTGGGTCTTACGGACTTGGCTGGGTTGAGGACGCTTGAAGTTAATCATTACACTTTAGTTCTATTGAGGAGTTGATTTGTAATGTTCAAAATTGATTCTTGATCCCACTGACTCTATAAACTTGGCATTTTGTTTGAGTGCTAAAATGTTTTAAGATTTACACTTAGGAATTTGGACTAATTAAATAAGCTAAAATCTCCTTTTGCCTATGGCATGTGAAGATGATAATTTGGATCCAAGACGTGAGGAAAGTTGGTTGGACCTTGAGTTTTGATTTTATCATATGTCTTGCCGTTGAGATAATTCTTATTTAGCTGTGAACAATATTAATGGGATATGACATTGATCGTATTTTGGGTTGAATTGCTCTTCAAGTGAATTTCTAATATATTATTTTTGTGTGACTTTTAATGCATGTGGGAGCATGTGGTCGAGATGCACAAGCTGATCAAAGCAAGGAGGAAAGTGGAGTATAAAGCAAAATAGTTTGACCCTCTATCCTGTCTTTTATACAACTCTTTCATTGTTTGGAGTAAACTATTATTTGAGTCTACACACGAACACATACCATCACAAAGTCTTACATGTTTGTAGATATTTGTCATAATGTATTTTTTGTTTGCTTTTAAGATTGGTCACGAAGGTTTTCGAGCTTTCGCAAACTCCTAAAATAATCACATCGTATGAGCCTACGAGGCTACGCGAGTGTATTATAAAAATATATTTATAATTGGTCCCAATGACCTTTCCTTTCAAAATGTCATTTTCTCATAAAAATATAATAATAAATAAAAAAAGATAAAATAAATAATAGAAATAATTGATTTAGTAACCACACCACGCGAGATTTCCAGAATCTGCGTAGGTATTTGGGATAACCGTGTTGTCACGTAAGATTGCGAATCCACGTAGGCATATTGGTTAAATTTTCTTTTAAATTATAAAGAATGAATCTTAATAATGATAATGTAACAAGTTTTCAAATTTTATTACAAATAATAATAGTATTTCTAAATTATCGCCTTAAAATTATAATAAAGTCTTAATGCCGTGAGGTTTAGAACTTCTGCAGGTAATTAAGAAACTGATTTATTGGATATGACCGCGAGTCTGTAACAGGTGGATCGGTTTTCTCTTTTTAAAAGAAAAAATTTCAAAAATACACAATATGAGGATTTTCAAAAGCCAAAAAAAATCAAATATAAGCATTTTCAAAAATCAAAGGAAAAAATTAAAAATATTTTCAAACAAAATAAAATAAGAGTAAATAAACAGAATTAAATTTTCTTTTGCAAATTAAAACTCACCAACTCAATCTCAGAAATAGTTTTGTTTGCAAAAAGGTAAATTATTTTCAACCAACTTTCTCTTATTACAGAAATATTAATAGAAAATATCCACCAACAGACATGCATTTCTACCCCGAACTACGTGGACTTTGATCCTCATCGCAGGGTACGTAGGCCCCAGACTCTGATCCTAGGTCAAGTCCGCCTTTGTAAATAAATAAATATTTTCTGATTTATTTCGTGTTTTTTCTCTTAATTTAAAAATGTTTCTCAATCTATTTTCCTAATTCATTTTTCTCATTTTTTTTCTTAAATCTCCTTAATTTCTAATGTAATTTATTTCCTTATTTTTGTTTTCCAAATTTCTCAAATTTTCTTAATTTCTTCTCTACTCTTGTTCCCGCCTGTGAATGATCAAAGGAAAACTAAAATACATTTTTGAGCCATATTAATTTACAGGAACAGGTGTTGTGGGGTGCCTAACACCTTCTCCATGCACAATCGACTCCCGAACCCAACTCTAGTTATGCAGACCGTCCTTTCCTCTTCAATTCGGTTTCCTAAGATTTTCCCTCAAAATTTTGGTGGCGACTCCTCACAAGTCAGTTTTCACTCGAAAACTAGATTTATTCTCTTTTTTCCTTCACTCGCATTTTTCCAGGTGCGACAGTGATCCAAGGTTTACATCGAATTTTTGGACGTCATTGCAACAGGCCCTAGGTACTCAATTGAGATTCAGTATAGCATATCATCCACAAACTGATGGACAAACTGAGAGGACAATTCAAATATTAGAAGATATGCTAAGGGCTTGTGTGCTTGAAATGAAGGAAAACTGGGATGTATACTTATCACTAGCAGAATTTGCATATAATAACAGTTATCATTCCAGTATTCAGATGGCTCCATATGAAGCGCTGTATGGCAGAAAGTGCAGATCCCCATTATGTTGGACGGATTTAGGTGAGAGACAACTGATTGGTCCAGAAATTGTTGACTAGACTTCCAGACAAATTGAAATGATAAGAAAGAAATTATTAACGGCTCAAAGCAGGCAAAAGAGTTATGCAGATAAAAGGAGGAAGCCGTTAGAATTCGAAATAGGAGATCATGTTTTCCTCAAAGTATCTCCTATGACTGGAGTTGGTTGGTAGCTTAAGACCAAAAAGCTTAGTCCTAAGTATATAGGACCTTTTGAAATTCTCTCAAAAGCTGGACCTGTAGCTTATAAATTAGCCTTACCACCAAATTTGAGTCAAATACACGATGTTTTCCATGTCTCCCAGCTAAAGAAATATCAGCCCGATCCTTCACACATTATAGAATATGAATGCATTGACTTACAAGATAATTTTTGCTTTAATGTTATACCTGAAAAGATTATAGATTATCGAGTCAAGCAACTGAGGAATAAAGACATTTCTCTAGTGAAGGTGGTTTGGAAGGGCTTAACCCCAGAAGAAGCAACCTGGGAGATGGAGTCAGACATGAGACAGAAGTATCCAGAAATATTTACTTAAGGTATGTTTTAAATTTTGAGAATGAGATTTATTTTAAAGGGGATAGAAATGTAATATCCTAAAATTTTCTGGATATTCAAGACTCAATATTTTAAAATTTATAAAAAATTTGTAAAAATGGGTATATACCATTTGGTATGAAATAGGACAAAGAGGTCAATTATCTCAGTTGAAAGGAATAAGGAGAAAATGATAATTTTGTCCCGGAAAAAAAAAGAAAAAAGGAAAGAAAAGGAAAAAGTAAATAATAAAAGAAAAAAAAAGAAAGCGGTGGACGCGGGGAAGGTTAAGGAAAGTTAATGAATTTTGGGAAAAATTATTTCTAATGACTCGAAAATTTTAAAAATTATAAATTAGTTCTAAGTTAAGATGTTTTTATAAATATGAAAAATTATAGTCAAAATAAAGCTCTCAACGAGTTAGACCTAATTAAATATAGTATGGAATTTATTAAGGTCAAAATCATATTTATAATTGGGTAATTAGGATTTAATATTAATATTTTACCCTATAAAAGTCAGTTTAGACTATAGAAAAAGGCAGTATTGATCCAAGAATAATGATTGAACCTTAATAAAATATATTTTGGGTCTAGATATTTATGTTGGACTAAAAGAAATTGTTGGACAATCCTGTACCAATTTAATGATAATTTTGGCAAAAATACTCAATCGGTACAGATAAATTTAATCGGTAAAAGATATTTTGATCCATATAAAGTATTGGAGCAATTTTTGGCTAAAAAAGTTGACAAAGGACGTGCTGCACAGCCTTGGGACACAAAAAGAAATATAGGAAAACTTTTATTACATAAAGTAACTAAAGTTGGAAATTAAATTAATTATGGTTACTTTTATAACTCATTACCCCTTAATCACTTTACTTAAACTCATAACTCATCATCTTCCCAGCCAAGCACGTCTGAATAGAAGCCAAAGGAGAGAAGAAGTCGTGAAAAGCATAAGGTCAAAGGAAGAAGAGAAATCACAAGATTTATCCCAAAATTTCAAGGTATTATCTTACAACCCTTTTCTTGTGTCTCCTAGCAATTTTAAGGTATTTTAATGGTTACTTTCCCTCTATTTTCTTGCTGAAAGTTTCAGCTTAGAGAGATAGTAGAGAGAGAAAATGAGGGCATGGAGAAACAAAACCATAAAAAGTATCATATAGGCCATAAGGTGTAAGAATATGTCATTAGATTACAAATTAATCGATTAGTTATTTTTTTATTATTTATGGTAATTTTCTGCCTAATTAGGGTTCATTATTGGAAGGGAATTTCAAGTTTTTGACCTCAAAAATGGATTCCTTGGGTCCAAAATAGGCTAGAACAAGTATGTTGTACAAGGAATGCATGATGGATAATAAAGTGCAAATTTTAGTTCAAGTGAACACTTTGTAAATGAAATTGGATAATTAGTGGTTAATAGCATTATTTTATGATGCTATAGAATCCAAAGGAGTGTTAGAAGATCAAAGAATTGCAAAGTTTGGAGACTATTGGAAAGCTCAAAGGTAGTTAACTCACCTATCTATACTTATGTATTGTCATTGATGTTGCTTGGTTTGAATGATGTGTTTAATGTTTGGAATGTTATCTTGTGATGATTTGACATTGTTGGTTGGATTGTTTGAAGGGTAATGTGACCCTGGATATGTCCAAATACAAGGGGAAGTGTTGCCCAAATTTTTATAAAATGGTTATGCCAAAATGATTTGATTGCATGCTTGATGTGCTTTTAGATGAATACTTGCAATATATATGATAATATGTGTGCATGATGGTAGTTACTACTGAGATTCTTTGAATCTCACCCCTTTCCAAATGTCTAACAAATTTTAGGTTCAAGTTATAACAAAATTACCCAAGAAAGGAAGGCAAGGAGAAGCAAGTTAATGTTCAAGATAATGATACTTATGTTGATACTATTATATGAGAGGTTATGTAAAATCTTATGGGACATGATCATGCTATGTTTCCATGTTAATATGTTCCTATAGGTTTATATGGAGTATCATGTAAGATAAAGGCAAGTTATGGCTATTTATGTATATATTAGTGTGTATTTTGGAAAGTTTGAAAGAATGCAAGAGACCTTTCTAAATATAGTTGGGAATTCGAAGTACTGTACATAACTCAACATGTTCAATGTATGAGTGTTTTACATGTATGAAAACTAGACATATGTAGCTTTCCATAGACACAAAGATCACTTAATTTGGAGTTGTGTATGATTTATGGTGATTTTTCAAAGTTATGGTCAGAATCAGAAATTTTCAAAAATGACCATTACTACAGTGCATATGATATGAATTTACTGTATAAGTTGGCCAAGTAATTTCCCTGTTCAACATTTTTCCCATGTATAGAATCTTTTAAACTATATTTAGAGACTTGAACCATGTCAATATGATTTTTCTTGATTTAGTTATGAATTTTCAAAGTTCAGCGGGTAAAAAAAAGTTAACCAAGGGAATGGTACTCGAAATGAAATAAATTGGTTTAAGTTGTTTTATGTAATCAAATCTCTAATCAAGTATTAATGGACTTAAATATAGTTTAATACATGGGAAATAAGTCTAAGTATGAGGTGTTACAATTATCGATCATCTGTAGTCATCCACTGCCATCATAGCCATTCATCAGCTGCCAGCCACTAACCACTAGCCACCAACCACCACCACCATCACTAGTCACCGGTTGTCGGCTACCATCGCCATTAGCCATCACCACAATCTCCATTCACTGGCCACCATCATCGTCGGTTACCAACCACCACCGCCATCAGTCATTGACCACCATGCTATCCACCACTGACCACTATCATTATCACTAGTCACCGGTCATTGATTGTCACTGTTGAATGCCGGTTGAACACCACCACCACCAACATCTCCACCACCTCTAAGCACCACCTCTGTAGGGGCAATTTAGACTTTTTTCTAATTATTTATATTTAATTAAATATAAATAATAAATTTATGTCCCACCCTTAATATCAAACCAAATAAACACCCATATGATCATCATTATATTACATTATATTACACTATTTTATATCACATTATTAAATTTACATCCATCCTCTATATTAAAAAAGATAATAAACCATCCAGAACAATTTTTCAGCACCACCAACAATTTGTATTGTTGGGTAATCGCCGACCATGCTTTATTTCACTGGATAGAATTTGTATTGTCAAAGTAGGAATAGAGAATGTACATACACATTAATTAATATATAATATAAATATAAATGTAAATATAAATATAAGTATTTGTTGGCAATATTTACACTTTTTGCCCAGGTAAATATAAGGAAAAAAAAAAAAAAACTTCCGCTGTGCGTTGGCGTATATCGGGGTTAGGTGCCTCTGAGGGATGGAACTTACAACTATATTCAACTAGCATCACGCTTCCCAGCTGACACAAGTTCGTCAATTTATCCTTTCTAGTACAGCTTCGGAGTACATTTGAAATCTCGAAGCAGGACGTTGTCTCTCCATCTTTTTCTGTCTTTAATGCATTGTGTCTTCTGACTTCTCCTTTCGATGCTTCATATAGGGGGCGCACCTAGGGTTTTATACTACGTAGGTAGTGTTTCCAGCTGTCTAGAAGCACTTTTGGGTAGCGAATAAATGGCGTGCGTATACATACCGGTGCAGAACTCTGAGGAAGAGGTCAGGGTTGCTCTGGATCAGCTCCCCAGGGATGCTTCTGATATCCTCGACATTCTCAAGGCGGAACAAGCCCCTCTCGATCTTTGGCTCATTATCGCGGTTCGTTGCTTGCTTAAAATTATTGATACCTTTTTACTCGAGTTCAAAGTTGTTGCAAGTGCAACCGAGCTGAACTGCTTGCAACTTTAATCCAAGTATTTCATGGAATTTTAATTAATGCCCGTCTCCTAAATTAGTCTCCTGATTTGCTTGTTCGTTCTGAGCTTCTTCTTCTTCTTCTTCTTTGGGAGAGGGTTGGCTGGAAACATATGGAAGCATTGGGAAGGGATGAATTCCCGAGTTTGCTGCTCCCCTGTTGGAAGGTTGAGGATGTTGCTGCTAATTTGGCGTTCATTGCTGCATAAACTCTGCAGATGATGTCATCTGATTGTTTTTATTTATAACCCGGATATGGGTTATTTAAATTGTCTCCTTTGGTTGGTCGTGTCTATGAAAATGGTTACGCAAACCTGAACTTATTTACTCCCGTTTGTTATCTAATGGTTCTTCTGATGCTCAGTTTCCTTCTCTCTTTTCCCAAATTAATGCGGAATTCTACTTAGCGGTCGTCCTAATATTACCTGTATACCTGGCTTATCAACTTTCTCTTTCCTATTAATGGTGTTTTCTTGTTATGCTGCAGAGGGAGTACTTCAAGCAGGGAAAAATTGATCAATTTCGCCAAATTTTAGAGGAAGGATCGAGTCCTGGTATACCTTCTCTTGCGTATGTTTAATAACCTGATTTCATCATTATTATTAATTTAATATTAGTAAACTGTAGGGGTTTCTTTTTTCCTCATTTTGCAGAAATTGATGACTATTATGCTGATGTTAGATATGAGAGGATAGCTATCTTGAATGCCCTTGGGGCCTACTATAGCTACCTCGGGAAAATAGAGACAAAACAAAGAGAAAAGGAGGAACATTTTATTTTGGCAACACAATATTACAACAAAGCATCAAGAATTGATATGCACGAGCCCTCCACTTGGGTTGGGAAAGGTAGATATATCGATAATTATACTTGTTTTGAGTCTATGTTAATGCAAAAGGACTGAAAAATAAGTTCATAATGAGTAAAAGAAAATGTGTTTGGTATATTTTGGATTGGGTTGTGATGATTATTGAATCGCTGATTTTACAATGTTCATTCTGAAATAGCTGTAGATATTCATCCCAGCAAGTGTCCTGGCAACTGATTGTTACAACTCCTGGATATTGTGGCCACAGATTTACTGTTTTTCCCTTGCAATGTTCATAAGCCCAGATTCTAACTCCGGAGCATTCATTTTGTTCTGGTAGTGGTGCAGTTTAGTTAGTCTTATTTGATTGTGTGCCTTTGCATATGGGTATTATTTACATGTTTTACATTAGCTGTTGAAGAATGTATTTTGGATGCTATTTAGTTGTCATGTGCTCCTACTGTAGTATTTTAAAATAAATTCTGTTTGAGCATTGAAACTGCTGTGTAGATTGATCTACTGATCTACTGTTCTTTATCTTTGATTATTTCCTATGAGTTATTGGGATCTCTATATATTATCTCTGCTGTATATTTGTTTATATATTTAACGTGTTGATTATTAAGGAATATCTCTATTTTGATCTGTGTTGCTGACGTATGTTTACAATATCTCTGTTCAATAGTGGATAATGCACTGAAGATAATTAGTGCTTTCAGGTCAGCTCTTACTAGCGAAGGGTGAAGTTGACCAGGCATCTGCTGCATTTAAAATTGTGTTGGATGGAGATCATGATAATGTTCCCGCTCTTCTAGGCCAGGTATACATTTTCTTTTGAAAGGTAAAAATAATAAACATGAGCACATGAATACAGCCTTTCAGCTTAACTTACTGGTCATCTCCCTAGTCCATCGAGTTTTTGAATGGTTACAAGTTCAAGAAACCTTTAAGTTGGTACTCTTAGACTGATTTGGTATAGAGATATAAAGGGAAAACGTGGCAATAAGTCTGCTACTCTGATCTGAAATCATAGGAAGAAATCTAAGCAAATAACAGCGAGATTATTGTGAATGAAACCTGCAATAGAAATCCTATATAATCAGGGATAATAATGGAAGAAACAAAGACAGGAAAAGCAATTCAAATAATGGGCCTGTATCAGGCTCTTATGCTTGCCCACATAAGTTGTATTCTAACTTCTTTACCTTAAAGGATTTTGTTCTAGAAGAAAAAATCTAGTAAACATACTTAACATTTAGTACATTTACTAATTACTATTGCTTTAATCTGAATCTGGTTAATCTGCAATAAGGTGTGAAATTTCTGAGGAAGAAAAAGGAAACTAACAGAGCCTTAGAGCCTTGTGAGGTCCTCTTTCAGTTTCCCACTATCCTTCCAATGATATCAAAGCAACTTGCAGATCATTACTTAACCGTTTCCTCTGCCTATTCTATTCAAGTCAAACTATTAATCTCAATCACCAAAATTCTTGTTGCTTTGGTTCTTTGGTCAAATAATGCTCATTGAATTGTCATTAGATCATCTTTATGAAATTAGATGACTTGATACAAGTCCTCAATTTTCAGTAAGTTTTTTCTTTGATGAAGTATTATTCTGGATGGCTAGTAACACCATTGGTATTTAGTGTCTTGGTCTCTTGGACTGTTATGGGGTGGCCATGTTTTGCATTTGCATGTCTTTTGTAGTAAATTGAGGACCGGAAGATGAGAAACTGAATCAAGGAATCATATAGGTCAACCTTGGGGGGTCAAATTTAAAATTATCAAAATTGTTTCAATTGATGAACAGAAATGATTTGCCTCAGCTCCCAGCGATATTTGGCCTTATCCCCTGTTGTATGTTTGTTATGTCCATTTGGAGGTTGAAACTAGTAGTCTTCTTTTTATGTGTTTTGAGGCTACCCTGAGTAGCCTTTTTGTTATCTTTTGGGGAGTATTGGGTTGGACCTAGTACCTTGAAGAACTTTCTTTGTACTTATTATTCAGGTTTGCACGACACAAGGACTTGTGGAAGTCTGTTATATTTTCTTTAATTTTCTGCCTCTAATTAGAGCTCATTTGCGTCGTTTGATCCATGTAGCCGACCCCACATAGTGGGATAAGGCTATTGTTGTTGTTGTTGTTGTTGTTGTTCTGCCTCTAATTGCAGTTTAATTCTAGAATCTTTGAACAGGCTTTAGAGCTTATCCTTAAAGCTTTTTTTGGGATAGGGTTTTGGTTTTAGCTTTATTTCATGCTTTGGGAGATTTCTTTCTGGGGCACACTGAGAAATTGAGAAGTTTTCTCGAGCAAGTGTGTGTTTCTATTTCTTATGCTTGCTTTTCTTTTAAGATATCTTTTTCCCCCATCTTAAAGAAACTTGTTCTCTGCAGTTTTTTTCCCTTGAGCCTGCATTTTTTAAAGAATATCTTTAAAGCTTTAAAAGATTATTTAGAACTTGATTTGAATATCACACTTGGGCCACTGTGCTGGTGTACTTATTCACTGTCTTGTTCTTCTCTTTCATCGTACTCAGTAAATTCTTTTTATTAGGGGAAAGATAAAATATATTTAGAACTTGGTTGGCATAATTTAATCAATTATATATCCTTTATTAGTGCTGTTGAAGCTTACACACTTTGCTGCCATAAACTTTGAATCAATAGATAATTGAGTTGTCAAAGTTGGACGGCAGAAGAATTTTCTGTGGGGTATTGTTTCTGCCCTTAGGATTGAGGTTGAACTGTATTGATTTCTCTACAGCCAATGTCCCATGCAAAATTCTTCAATCCGTAATGTGACCTATATTTTTTCACTTCAGAGGTTCAGTGAGTTTATCTTGTGTTTTCTTTGCAACACCTATTATTTACACGTATTGTTTTCTAGGAGTTTAAGTTTGCCTTGTTTTTGCTTAACTTCTGATGTACTTGATGCCATCTGCATATCTGTTTTGAGATTGCTTAAGTGTGGAGCAAGTGTGAGGCCTGCCTTTTTTATGGCATATATGTTTTGCATTTCTCACAATAATTTTATTGAATATCTACAGGCATGTGTTGAGTTCAATCGTGGACGCTATTTTGATTCACTTGAGTTGTACAAGGTTTGTAATATAGCCATATTCTTTAACGTTGGAAAGCTTATTATTATTATTACTATTATTATTATTATTATTATTATTATTATTATGGAGTTAAATATGCATGTATTTATCTGTTTCTACATTTTCTACGTTAGTGTCATCTATTTATTTACTGAAGATGAAGTCACTTTTGTACAGGAAATTAAGAGATTTGAGTATGTTGCCATGTGGCAAGAAAAATCTATCATATGGTCTTGTTCTCATTACACTCATGATTTGTTTGTTTTTGGGTATTTGGACTTCACTCATTTTTTATCTTATGACCTCATGATATCTCATTCATCAGTGGATCTTGTTTCTTTCCTTTTACCGTTATTTGTTTTTCCATTAAAATTTAGAGTAGGCTACATAGAGCTTTTTATCAACCAAAGTCTTTGTAATGTGCAAGGGAGATGAGCTACACAACTACCTCTCCCACAAGTCATATATAGAATTATGGTGAATCCCCATGAAAAGTACATTTGATTGCATGAGGTTTGAGTTTATTGCTTTGATAAGCATGAGCAAAGGCTGAACATCCAAACACAGAGAAGAAGATTGGTCTAAAGATGAGATGTGGGGAAGGCATTCTATAATTTTAGTTGGGTGTCAAGGACAAAACTCTATTGGACATTCTCTTGATGAGGTACATTGCAGTCGGAATAGCATCACCCCAAAAGTATTTTTGCACATTGCAAGTGAACATGAGTGTTCTAGCAACTTCAAGAATATGTCTTTTTTTCCCCGTCCTCAGCTATTCCATTTTGTTGGGTTGTATTGACATAAGTACTTACGTGAAAAATACCATGCTTTTGAAGAAATGCACTCAAGGACGGATTAAAGTATTCTATGTCATTGTTAGTGTGTAAAATTTGGATGCTAGTATTAAATTGATTTTGTTCATGATGTAGAAGTTAATAAACATTGATGAAGCTTTAGACTTGTCTTTTAAGAGGTAAACCCAACAGAGATGTGTATGGTCATCTATAAAGGTAATAGATTAGGGCAACACTTGATGGTCCCCATAAGTCATCATATATGATAGCTAAAGCCCTTGTTGAATGTAGATGTATATTTGGCTCTGTGAAAGGAGGTTTTATGGTACCTAGCAAACTCACATCATACTGAATATCAAAATTATTTTATCAAAAATGGATACAAATGGGATAGGTAACAAAAATTGGGGTGACCCATTCTCTTATGCCATAACATAAGGTCATTGCTTTTAGAGATTGATGTAGAATTACATACAATAATTGGATTTTAGTTACTCACTCTAGCTTCTTCGTAATGATAGAGCCCCTCATACTCATTAGCAGAACGAATTGTCATCCTTGATAATAGGTCCTAAAAAACACAATAAGATGGGAGGAATTTGGGACAATAGTTGGATTGTTTTGTTAATTGGCTAACAGACATTAAATTATAGGCTAATTTTAGCACATGAAGAACTTATTCCAGAGTTTAGACCCTGAGATATGAATGCTTCTTTTTGTAGCACAGGAGGAATAGAACCATCTGCAATTTTAATTTTCGAATTTTCAGCTCATGGAATATAGGTTGAGAACATTCATGATCTGTGTTGGAATGGGCTTAGCTATTAGGCCCATTAACATAACTCTATCGTATCTGCACCTATTATTATCTGTTTATGCTTAATTATTCTAATCCTCTGTAATCCCTAGAATCTTGGCTTTTTTTATTGCTGGTTATTTTTCCTCTGATTCTTAGGAGAGATTGTAGCGATACTGTTAGGGCATCTCTTCCCTATATGTATCGACCTATTCTGTGAATAAAATATATATAGAACAGCCGTAATTTACAATCTGATACTGGTTAGTCAATGATCTGTGGTGTTTTATTTTGGGAGGTCTTTAAGGCCTGAAGAAAATTACCTTTGTGTGCCACTAATGTTTAGAGCACTGTTTTTGAATTCTGACCCAAAACAAAAGTTACTTTTGGCCTTGGTTTAGTGAACTCAAATAGATTAACCAAGCATGCCTTTATTACCTCCTATAATACTGTCACGTTGCTTTGGAATTGAAGATTAATAACCTTTAGACACAGTTATTGAAACAAAAAGATGATTAAGCTGCAAAGGGAGAGGAGACACATCAGCATTTGGATTAGAAGCTCCATGCTTTTCTGATTTTCTGCACATTCCCAATTTGTAAACCTTTTTTCTTTAAAAAAAAAAATATTTGCACAAATGAGTTTTACTACTCTGTTAAGTGATGGAGTACCCACACTAGAGGGATTGTCGGAAATGAGCTGTTGCCGCTGGGGGAGGAGACCATCATCAAAGTAGTTGCCGCATGCGCATACATGCTCTGTTGTGTGTCTTAAGGAGAGAATCTGGAGGGGACACGTGAGACTCATGTGTTGCCGCTTGCCACTAAATTTTTTGTTGACGCTAGTTGAAGGCTTCTGATCCTTCCTAGGTAGGCAGTGAGAGCTAATAACCTCCCCCCACTTAATGCACATTCACCCAGTGAAGAACGAAGGAGAACACAATGGCGAAATGGTGAGAATTGAGAACGAAGGAGCTAGGTTCAGAAATCCCTTATCTTTGTTTTCCAAGCTCTGATACCATATGGTTTTGAATCATCAAATTTTATTTATTGAAACACTGAACAGCACATAGGTATATATACCTAGGTAGCAAATATTTACAATAAACGTCAAGATACAGTATTCAATTAGCACCTACTCTCAGAATATTTGCAATAAATAATGTAAATCATAGTTTCCTAGAGGCACTTGAGATTTTATCCAAATGCTGGGTTTATGGAAATTGAATCATGTGAATTTTAGTAATGGGTGTAAAAACCTTGAGCCATCATCATTCTGGCAGATTCTTTTGCTGTGGCATTTCTTCGGTACTATAAACATGACTTTGATAGCAGTTTTGAGTTTTGATTTACAAATATATAGAGGGCGCTGCAAGTGTATCCGAATTGCCCTGCTGCTGTGAGACTTGGCATAGGTCTATGTCGGTACAAATTAGGTCAATTTGAAAAAGCACGACAGGCCTTTGAACGTGTTTTGCAGGCAAGTGAATTTTATTAATGGTTAATGCATCAACAATTTAGTAATTTTGCTAGTGCTGATGTCTGTATGCTTCATTGTTCTTCTTCTTCTTCTTTTTTAAAATTTTTTTCTCAGTTAGATCCAGAAAATGTTGAAGCTCTTGTCGCACTAGCGATAATGGATCTGCGAACTAATGAAGGTACATTTTTTCTCTGTATCATATTCTGTTGTGCTATATTTTTTTGTTACTATATATCTGTTGATACTTGATACTAACTTTGTATTTAGTGGGCTGATTCTGATACTGTATGGCATCTTACAGCTGCTGGAATTAGGAAGGGAATGGTGAAAATGCAGAGAGCATTTGAGATATATCCCTATTGTGCAATGGCTCTGAATTATCTAGCCAACCATTTTTTCTTCACTGGTCAACATTTTTTAGTTGAGCAACTGACAGAAACTGCACTAGCTGTTACTAATCATGGTCCAACAAAGTCACATTCTTTTTACAATTTAGCACGATCTTACCATAGCAAGGTTGTAAATAAATTCTTTTTTGTGAGATTTGACTCTTCAATTCTGTTGTTGGCTAAATTATTTATGAGGGTTGAGGAGAATGGTTACTTTTGTTTAATTTCCTAGTGCAAGCAGTGCGCTGGTCTGTCTGTGTGGAGCATCAGAATATTCATTCTTACCACAAATTAATCTACAACTATATTATTCAGTTTCTCATGGTGATAGGGTTAGATATGCATTGCTTTTTGAGTAGTTAGTGGCTTAGTTACCAACACAAGAAAATTAGCCAGGTTAAGGGAGTTGAACCAGTTACACCATTCTTGGTCTTGTCGCCTAAGATCAAAGCTATTTAAATTGCTGATTAAGTGGTTCTTTTTTTGGTGATACTATCTTATTAAGTAGTTCTTTCAGAAAATATAAGTAGAAGGTGGATGATAAAGCAAGCAGACTGCTTAAGTTATAGTGAGTAAGTAGTTAGTTCTATGACTTATGTACAGACCATCTGACTCTGTTTTGGTATACATTGATCTGCATTTATCTTTAACCTGCCATTCCAA
Source organism: Adenanthera pavonina (assembly GCA_026686845.1). Taxonomy (NCBI): domain Eukaryota; kingdom Viridiplantae; phylum Streptophyta; class Magnoliopsida; order Fabales; family Fabaceae; genus Adenanthera; species Adenanthera pavonina. The sequence goes on from JAIVEN010000016.1 coordinate 129,882, forward strand.
CCTCTCTCTCTCTCTATATATATATGCAACGTTAATTGCATATATATATATATTCTATGTTAATTGCCCTTGCAGCCTGAAGTTCTGAAAAGAAATAACGCAACATTATTGTTTCTTTCCTACTGTAAATAAGAGTCAATTTTTTCCTGACAGTTTATTTTTATTTTCAATGAAAACTTCTAAGCTGAGTGAGTTTTTTGTTCTTCAAATATTAATCATCTTTTTTAATATTCCATTGACTGTCTATTTTCTTCTTGACTTCTTTGTTCCTAGTCTTTTGAGGATAGTTCTAAAATTCATATGTTCATTGGTCCCTTATATTTTTGGTGTTATTTTCAAGCCTTAGTATTGCTGATAGCACTGACATTTATTTAATTTTAGGGAGACTATGAAAAAGCTGGACTCTACTACATGGCTTCTGTCAAGGAAGTCAACAAGCCTCATGAATTTGTGTTTCCTTACTATGGTCAGTTGCAACATACTAATTTCAGAATTTATAGTTTCTTTAACTTTCTCTCATGCCTTCGTAAAAATTAAAGTTTACGTGCATATAATATTGTTTCAGCAAACATTTTCCTTGCCTCATTTGGTCAGTAATTATGTCCAGATTTTCTTTCCCTCTTGTTTAAGGATGAACATTAACTGTCTCTTGCTTTCATCTCAAAAGAAATGCAGAATCATGTTTTAGCATTAAACTATTATCTAGGCCCGTAAAACAAAAATTATTATTCTAGTGCATTGAATCCAGTGATTGCTGTTAGGCCTTTTACTGTATACTTCATTACTTTAAGGTGGCTTGATGATGATATCAGTTGCTATATCTTATGTTAATTATGATATGTGTTATTAATAGTTTCTAAAATATACTTTCATGGGGTCATTTATCTTACTCTCCTAATTTTCTTGTCCTAATTTCTTTAACTTGGTTGCAGGGTTGGGACAAGTGCAATTAAAGTTGGGGGATTTTAAAAGTGCACTCTCAAATTTTGAAAAGGTTTTGGAGGTTTACCCAGATAACTGTGAGACATTAAAAGTGAGTGCTTAGCTTTCTGAATTCTTAGTGTAATTTTTTGTGCAAGTTAGGAAAATATCTTCCTTTTTGTTTTGAGATATATGCTTAGAAAGCAAATGACTATCCATAATAAAATAAAGTGCCCTGCTAGTTTAACGTTTGCAGCATCATCCAATTCTGCCCTGGTCACAAGCTGCCATGCTGCCACTTGAAATTTCATGGTGATGAGGTCATACTGTCATATAAATCTTTTTCTCGGAATTTCTTTTTGCTGAAAATGATCTAAAATACTCCACAGTCAGGGTGAATCATGCACCCATGATTTGTACATTAGAGTGCCGATTAGCAAAAGACTGATGGTTATACTGGAATTTGTTATGTCTAAGAGGCAAAAAGTGTCTGAAGAATTGGATTCTTTCCTCTTTCCTGTTTATTTTTTTGGACATAAAAATAAAATTTATTGAAGAGAAGATAATAAATAGAGGACAAGAAATCCTCTACAAATGAAAGAGAAGAGACAAAACAAAGTTACACGGTTATTTAACCCAAAAGAGCTTTCCAATCTCTGTTCATATCCACGGGACACCCCATGACTGAGCCCATAAAAAACCCATTCGCTGAAACCCACAATGAAGCTGTAAAAGTAAGCCTTTTTCCAAAGATGGGAAGGAAGAAACTTCTGATTAAAGACTATTGTTCTGTTCTAACCATATGCGACCACCCTAAATCCCTCTGCAGGGGGGTGATTTGCCTTTATTGCTGCAAAGTGTACTTTTGTTTTAGTCTTTTTTTCATTTAATTATTATTCCACATTTCTTATTTTGGTAATTTCTCTTCTCTTACAGTCAGTTGGGCATATATATGTTCAGCTTGGTCAAGCTGATAAGGGCCAGGAATTTCTTAGGAAAGCTACAAAAATAGATCCACGTGATGCCCAGGTGAGAGATTCTGGTACTTATTTTTTTCGAAAATTTTTATTACACCTTTCCTTGCAAAGATTTAATTTTGAACTCCTGTTGGTTTCTGATAAAAAGACAGAAGAGTATTCTCCAGTCATGAAATTCATTGTTGTGTACAAAGCCTTATATGAGAAAAACCCCAGAGCAACCAATGATTTTATTCAAACTAGGGTTTACAATATATATAGCAGATAGGATGCCATAGAGAGAAGGCAACTCAATCTAGAAAATAATGCCGCAAAAATTCTGAAATAAAGGCAGAGAATACAAAGAAATAATGACTAGATTATTCTCCTAATAAATGAGAGATGATTATGTAAAAGTCAAATATAGTCATTAAAACTAGGAATTATAACCATGATTCTCCAACACTCCCCCTCAAGCTAGAGAGTAGATGTTGATCATCCCAGCTTGCCTCTTAATTCTTCAAACTTAACCCATAGAAGTGCTTAAGTCTGCTACTTGAGAATTAGAAGAGATATATGTTAGTAAAATAGAATATGAAGTGGGAAGTTAGTTAGCTGTTGTGATTAGCTAACAGCTATAAAGAATTGAGTCGTAGGAGGAAAAGAATGTTTTGGTTGTTGAATCCTATTGAGAATTCGCCTCTCTCTCTCTCCTCCCCCCTCCTTCTCTCTCTTCTTTCTCTAATCTTATACAGCTAACTAACTTCACACTTCATATTCTAGTTTACTATCAATGTAAGACAAGTCTATAATCTTTGAATCAATCTTTTCCTTGATGAAATGCCTGCCTATTTCCACATGCTTTGTCCTATCATGGTGGATAAGATTCTTGGCTATGCCAATAGTTGCCATGTGATCACACCAGACCTTCATAGGTAATGATGTATGCATCTTCAAAAGTCTGATTTAGGCTGAGCAAGAAATCATATATTCTCTTTTTCACAATTCTTGTGTAGAGAGCTGTGTCCTCACTGTGGTGCCATGTCTGAACCTTGTAAACGTCCAGCTATTGACAATATTTCATGAGGGAATTGAAATATTGGTTCACGTTCATGTCACTTTGTTTTAATTCTTGCAGTATCCCTTTAATCTGGAGCATGGCTGTTGTTTTTTCGATTGAGGAGTATGTCCTCTTCATAGCATCCCTGATTTCCTTGGCTGTCTTAGTGAGCAAATTTGTTTGCTAATTTCCAAGGTCATAGATTGAACCAGCCAAGTCATCGCCATATTATTCTTGGCTTGTCAAACATCATACTTTGATCCTCCATGCTTGGATGAGTGATTTCGCCAATCAAGTATTTCTCTTTAGCCTTTTCTCTTATAAACACCAGCACACTTTGTGACGACAATGACAACAACAACAATAGCCTTATCCTATCAGGTGAGGTTAGCTATATAAATCGCACGACGTCATTAAGCTTTATCAAAAGCCAATTTATCAGATATATCATTTATCAAAAGATCCCGTTCAATAACTTCCATAAGTGTTTTTTTTTGTCTCCCTCTATATCTTTTTATGGGGCTAAAGGTCATCTTATCAACTCTCCTCACTAGCTTCTTTTGTGATCTTTTTTATACATGTCCAAATCACCTTAATCAATTTTCTACCATTTTCTCCTCGATAGGTGATACGTCAACTTTTTCTCGAATAAAATCATTTCGGATCTTGTCCTTTCTTGTATGGCGACACAACCATCATAACATTCTCATCTCTACTATCTCTACTTTTTCTCTTTGTTTCTTTAATGCCTAGCATTCACTACTACATTGCGTTGCTAGTCTTATAGAGTTCAATAAAACTTTCCTTTAAGCTTAGTAGGTACTTTGTGGTAACAAATGATCTCTGATTTTTTTTCCATTTTAACCACTTAGCTTGTTTCTTATGCATGACATCTCTATCAATTTCATTGTCACATTGTAATATCGATTCAATATATCTAAACTTTGACATTTGTGGAATGGTTTATTATCTAATTTTTACCTCTAAATCATTTTTAACTTGCCTTTTATTAAATTTGCAATGCATATTTTCTGTTTTGCTTCTACTCAATTAGAAACCCTCAACATGCTTTTTGACCATTGCAAATAATTACTGCCATTTAGTTGGTGGTGTGATGAATTGAGGAGGATTCTTTGTGTTTTGGGGTTGTGCATGATGAATAGAAGAGTATTCTCCATTCATGAAATTAATTGAAGTGCACAAGGCCTTATATAATGGCAGCAGTCAAAGGAAACCCTAGAAAACTTCGAGGTAACACCCCTTATCATTAGCTAGACTCTAATAATCTAAAACGGATAAAAATCATAATGGAATCTGTATAGAAACTTCTTATAGCTACCAAACTAAATATGTAGAAATAAAGCACACATGAAAGCATCAAACGTGATGGGCTCTCAACCCAATAAACTTGTGGATCTCCAATAGTTTCCCACCTTCTATCACATGTATGGTCACTTCTTGAAGTGCTGCCTTTTTGTGCAAAAAGATGTCTTGAAGATTTCAACTTACTACACCTTTAGTTGAACAAATGAGAATATAGAATTAATAATTTATTTATTGTTGGCTCTTCCATTTTAGTATTCTCCCTTTCTTTCATTCATTGACTGATCGTAAGGCCTTCAATCCAATATATTCACAATAGCATAGTTATCTAGAAGTTCCCTATCATCTAAATTTAGCAATATTTGGTACATGGTCTCAGGAATTTACCTAATGTTGACGGATATTCTTGTCCTAATCATGTTTTTTTGTCATAAAGTTTGTTCAGTAATTAATAAAACCATTCTTGAACATTTTCTTAACAACTGAAGGTTCTGGAATGAAGTTAACTCAGGTATCTTATTTGAATCTTCATGACAAATTGCTTTGGAGTTTGTTCCTTGTTGCTGCTGTTTTTCATAAATTAAATTAAATTTCTCGTTAAGATACAATAGTCATGTCTTTGTCCACTTTTAAAGCTGAAAGGGCTTTTGCATGGGGGGGGGGGGGGGCGCATGTCCATAGTCGTCATAGCCATTAGATTCATGGACATCTTTAAGACTTAATTTTATGAGATGAGCAATTGCTATTCTTTAGCTCTTGGTTTACATTCCCCCCCACTGTATTCAGGCATTTCTTGAACTGGGAGAATTGTTGATTTTGTCCGACACAGGAGCTGCTCTGGATGCATTCAAAACTGTAAGGGGCTAAGATCTTTTGTGGTCTGCAAATGTTATCTTGATGTTTGATGAAAGACTTTGTCATTGAAGTCCCAAAACATTTATTATAATCTGGATTTTGAAAATCTGTTACAGGCACGTACACTTTTTAAGAAGGGAGGCCAAGAAATACCAATTGAATTACTCAATAATATTGGTGTCCTTCAATTTGAAAGGGGAGATTTTCAGGTTTGTTCTTCTCTTGGAAATCTGCATTCTCGTGTTATGGCCCTGTTCCAAAACACTTAATTAAGTTCTGAAATGTTTCTATTATTTCAGCTTGCTCAACAAACTTTTGAAGAGGCTCTAGGTGATGGAATATGGGTTTCTTTCATTAATGATGAAAAGAAGTCATTCGTTAATGCTGCTGCATCCATTCTTCAATTCAAGGACATGCAATTATTTCATGACCTTGAAAGTAACGATCACTGTGTGGAAGTACCATGGGACAAAGTCACTGTACTCTTTAACCTGGCCAGATTACTTGAGCAGCTAAACAAATCTGGAACTGCAAGCATATTGTATCGCCTGATCTTGTTTAAGGTATTTATTTGAATTAGAGCAACAGTTTGTTTGTAATATCCATATATCTATGTGGATTATCAAAGACCTACAGCAAACATTTTGTTTTGCTATGTACGAAGTAAAAAATTCAAATTTCCAAATTGCATCTAATTGTGCATTTGAAACAGCAGATTGCTTATGGAAAATTATGTTTTGTAATGCTGTTTGTGAATGATTATCTCCATAGCTTTGAACGATACAACCACTTCTGTCACTCTTGCCTAGTATTTATTGTCTGCACCATTCATGACACAAACCAGAACCTCAACCTACATTTTGTTTATTATTTGTTAAGAGATCACAATAAAACCATTCATGGGCCCTCATTTTTTGTTTGAGCTTGAGTTAAAGTGGTTTTTGACATGGTATTAAAGCTTCTATAATCAAGAAATCTGGATTGAGGAGCTTATTGTTGTTGCCCCTCATTCGGCTGACTAAAATTCAGTTCAGCTCAATTCATGGTCATAAAAGTTAGAGTTAATATTTCATGCTTTTTTTCGAAAAGGGGTGGGGGAGGGGTGGCGAATGTGGTCAAACAACCTTCTAAGTTTTTAAGATGTCTCTTGCACTTTTATATCAAAATATCTGTTGATTTTCCAATCTATTTTTCCTAAATGACTTAAAGTTGAACCTTTTCTCATGAATGATGCTTGTTAGTTAGTTGTTATATTGCTTTAAACCATTTGTGGAAAGAAACTGAACTGGATGACCTTAATCATTGCAGTATATTGGGCAAAAGTTGACCCTTCCGATAATTAGTTGTTGAACTATATGTTTATTTAAGCTACATAAAATGTCTTCTAGTTGCTGGTTTATTTATTTACCTTTTTTTCTCAGTATCCAGACTATATTGATGCTTATCTGAGGCTGGCTGCTATTGCAAAAGCTCGGAACAACATTCTCTTGAGCATTGAACTGGTGACTGTTATCCCTATGATTTTCTCAATGTTTTTTTTTCCTAAATAATTATGTAGCTTTTTGTTGTCAATTACTTCTTTCTGTAGGTTAATGATGCCTTGAAGGTCAATGAAAAATGTCCAAATGCCTTGTCTATGCTTGGTGAGTTGGAGTTGAAGAATGATGATTGGGTGAAGGCAAAAGAAACCTTCCGGGCAGCTAGTGATGCAACTGATGGAAAGGACTCCTACGCTACTCTTTCCCTGGTAGGTTTCTCTCCTGTGTGCAGGCTGCTTTTTAACTTCTGTAGGCCAAATTCCTGTAAAGCATGTTTCTTCTGCATCATTAGGGGATGCTACTTATGGCTGAAACTTGAAATTGAATTACAGTTGGTAGGATTTCAATATGGTTATGCATGTGGCTGCTCTGATGTTGCTGATACCATTGTAGATTCAGGTAGTTGTTGTTCTTGTACTCATGTTGCCACTTAATGAACCTGTTTGATGTGAATAGGGTAACTGGAACTACTTTGCGGCAGTTCGCAATGAGAAGAGAAATCCAAAGCTGGAAGCTACTCATTTAGAAAAGGCAAAGGAACTTTATACCCGGGTATGGCTTTTTCATCTTCTGTACTGTCCCTTTAAGAGCTATTCTCTGCACTGTCTAAAATTATGCTTTTGTCAGCTTTTGTTCTCTGAACTGAGATCTGATTCCTTTGATATTGGTTTTTGGTTGACTTAATGGACATTGAATTAAAACCAAATAAGGCAAAAAGGATATGATGTGCGAGTGTTGTGTTTTTTCTTCAGCTAGATGGTTTTCTAGTTGCCTGTGCATGTATTTAGTATTTATCCCTCAGCTTGAGGAAGAGTATGTAAAACATACTGGTTTTGAGAGAAAAATGGGAAAAATACATGGAATCTCAGTTAGATTGAGTGTCTTTTATGAAGTCAAACTTATTAATTTATGTTACCTTTTTACTATGTGTATTAACATTGTCTTGAGAATGAATCATGTTGTTTGATATGTTTTTTCCCCCAAACATTTGTAGGTTTTGATTCAGCATTCTGCTAATTTATATGCTGCCAATGGTGCTGGGGTAGTCTTAGCTGAAAAGGGCCACTTTGATGTTTCAAAGGATATCTTCACACAGGTCCATTAATATTTTACCTGATCTTTGGGAAATGAAGCTTATAAGCTTCCAAGTTTCAACTGCTGAGTTACTTCTTCACATTTTTGTAGGTTCAAGAAGCTGCAAGTGGCAGTGTTTTTGTGCAGATGCCTGATGTATGGATAAACCTGGCACATGTCTACTTTGCTCAAGGAAATTTTGCCTTGGCTGTGAAAATGGTTAGCATATCCCATCTACTCCTTTGTACCTCCTGTAGTCTTTTTGAAATGAATATTATGAGCTGATTACCCTCGTGTCATGCAGTACCAGAACTGCTTGCGGAAGTTTTATCATAACACAGACTCACAAATACTTCTATATCTAGCTCGTACCCATTATGAAGCTGAACAGTGGCAAGACTGTATAAAAACTCTATTGAGGGCTATCCATTTGGCGCCCTCAAATTATACACTAAGGTTTGATGCTGGTGTTGCAATGCAAAAGTTTTCAGCATCAACATTACAAAAGGCAAAGAGGACTGCAGATGAGGTTTTTTCAAGATCCCTTAAATCTTTTGATGGAAGCTGATCATGTGGCATTCTGTTCTCCAACCTCAACTATAGCATTGTTCTTTAAAAGAAAAAATATGGAGTGAGTTGTGTCATAAGCATCGGCCTAATTGGTTTAGGAAAGCTTTTTCTTACTTGTACTATGTCAATTATTATTTCTTTTGAATTCATTATCTGCGGTCTAGTAGTGAGTGGTTTTAAGGTCTTGGTTTGGAGAGTTCTATTTTAATGTATTATGACTAGTAGTTAAGAAAAATGTTTTTCTTGATTAATATTTAAGAGAGCTTGTGTGCATTAGCATCTTAATCTGTTGCATTATTTAATGTGATTTCTAGCTTCTTTTCTGTAGGCAAGTTTCCTGGGTTGTTAATTTTATTTTTTCCTCTTATGTACCTTATACTTTTGTTAGTAGATCACACTGAAGCAGCTAATTTAGTCACAGAATTCTCTGCTTTCTTTTTGACATTTGTTCCTCACTGGTAGGTGCGAGCAACTGTTGCAGAGCTGCAAAATGCAGTCCGTATCTTTAGTCAGTTGTCTGCAGCTTCCAACCTGCACATTCATGGGTTTGATGAGAAGAAAATAGAAACTCATGTTGGTTACTGCAACCAGTTACTTTCGGCTGCAAAAGTTCACCTTGAAGCAGCTGAGCATGAGGAGCAGCAGGTACGACAGAGACAAGAACTTGCTCGTCAGGTTGCATTGGCTGAGGAAGCCCGGCGAAAGGCTGAAGAACAAAGGAAATATCAGGTTTTCTTTTCATGATTGCTCAGTACTCACTGCAAACTTACTGGCTAATATCTAAATGTTCTCTTTGTAAGAGACTTCTGTTGAGCTTTGTTTTGAAACAGTTGGAAAGGAGAAAGCAAGAGGATGAGCTAAAGCGAGTACAGCAACAAGAGGAGCATTTTAAGCGTGTAAAGGTAAAATCCCAGGTGTTCTTTCGTGAGTAGAAAGTTACTAGGATCTGGGATTGTCTTTTTCGTTTCACATTTGGCTTGGATTGTTGGCCATTTCTTAGGGAGGTTCTCAAGACCAGTGCCAACTGGAATTTTTTTTCCCCTTTTATTTTCCTTACTCATTGGTTCTTCTCTTTTAATCTGTTTGTTAAGGAAATTTATTCATAAATAGAAGTAATCATAAAAAGGGGGCAAAAACTCGGTTGATTGTTGCATAATGAATCAGAAGAAAAGGTGAAAAGTTAATGCAAACAGGGCGATGGTGGCTATAGTAACTAATTAAATCTGTTTGTGTTATTTCTTACCATACCATGAGGGGTGAGTGCTAGTGAATAGCAACTGTTTAGGTCCTTGTGATATTTGGTTTTATATGATTGTGTTCATGGAAAAATTCAAGAAAAATACTTTGCTGAGTAACATTTTGGAATTATAATTTTCTGGGTAACAGCAAAGGGCGTGTGCTGGCTTTTTATGCTTGTACTTGCTGCAATAGTTGTTTATCTTATCGCTGGGGACTCCCTAGTATTGACAAAATATTTCCGGTCAACCGGATATCCTCCCAAAATGTAGAATACTTATATAAATACAGAAGTTAATAAAGTTGATCAAACGATTCTGTAGCATCCTATCTGACATTTACAATGCAACAAGTTAATGTTGCTGATCGAGCAACCAATGCAAATAAAGTTATGTTCTTTGTATGTTACATTACACTTGCATATGTGTACTATAGTAAAATACCATGCTTGTTAAATGTATTTTTTCCCTTCCATGTGGGATTGGTTGTAGAGCCATCTATTCAGCTGTTGGATTACGAATTGTCCTTGGTGAATATTGCTAACTCAGATTGGGCTTTGATGCAAAATGTTCTTTAAAAGCTTTAAGCTTCTCTCTGCATTTTAGGAGCAATGGAAGAGCAGCACACATTCTTCAAAACGGAGAGAAAGGTCAGATGATGAGGATGGTGGTACTAGTGAGAAGAGGAGAAGAAAGGGTGCAAAGAGGAGAAAGAAGGATAAGCAGTCAAAGTCACGCTATGACACAGAGGAAATAGACGGGGATATGATGGATGAACAGGAAAATGAAGATGAAGACGCTGACATAAACTACAGAGAGCCTAACACTCAGATGAATGATGATGGTGGTGCTGAAGAGAATGCTCAGGGTCTTCTTGCAGCGGCTGGACTTGAAGATTCTGATGTGGATGATGGAACGGTAATTTATCATTGGAATTATGAACTTTTATTAATCATTTTTATCCTATTTTATTCAGGAAAAAAATTTATCCTCAGGTTTTGTCCGTTCGGAATTTTTGTTTTTTTGTAATATTACAAATGCGACACATGGCTTTAGAATCGGGAGTTGAGAAAGGGGCGAGGATGCAGGATAGCTCCTTTTCGAAATATCTTATTATCAAGATCTGACAATGGATTGATTCTCAGTAGACCTTGTGTCTGGAGACTGGACGTCTGATAGATGTCTATTGCTTCATTGAGTTAGTAGTCGGTCCAATCAATTTTGTTAGGAAGATTAAAGGAGTCAATTCCAAAGTAGGATCATTTTCCCTGTCTCGTCATGGTAGGTGTAGGACACCAATTACATATCCAAAACTTGCCGTTTCCAGTTGTAAAATAATTGTTAGGGACCTCATTACTATTTCTGGCAAGTTTTGATTTCCATTGTACTTAACACAGCCCATAGTTGATTTTGCTATTTATTTGTCGACCACTGAACTTAAATTTATTGATCACCTTTCTGCTGACTGAAGTATTGCCTGCTTCTTTTTGTTTGAAGGCTGCACCTTCTTCAACTATTAGTCGGCGGAGGCAAGCTTTGTCAGATTCTGACGATGATGAGCCATTACAGAGGCTTTCCAGTCCCATCGGAGAAAATTCTGCTTATCTTCAGGAGAGCGATGGAGAAACAAAGGATATGGGCAAGGCTAATGAAGATGATGCTAGTGGTGATGAGAAACAGAATTGAGTTTCCAACTGCAGGGTTGACATGTCTACAGTTTTATTCCATTCAGTAATGTAGAGATTTCCCGGGGCTACAAAATCGTCTACACAAATATTTGATGCTTCCCATTTTTGGTATATATACTTTGAAAGGTTTTGTTTGTGTAAATCAATTTTATCAATCAATATTAGTTCCTTTTTCAGTCCATTAATTTGGAAAGGGTAGTTTTTGAACAATGCTTTCGACCTTGTGAATGCCCAAAAAAAAAAAAAAATAATAAATAAATAAGTAACCGGATGGGATATCCTAATATCCTGATTAGTGCACTGTAAGTCAAATAATACAGTCCCTCTTGTTCTACGACACTTTCTAGAAGTTTTTAGGTTGAGGTTACGCAAGTATACAGGGTTAATTGTTGTACATAAAATATTTTTGGTCTAATTGTAGCATAGAAAAATGTTCTGGAGTATTTTAGGAGTTATACCTAAAGAAGGTCATGATTTACTTGATTAATTTTAGTCAAGAGGGAAAAATATTTGAAAAGGTGAATATTTAGAATATGAAAAATATTAAAATAAATAAGAATTAAAAGTAATTTAATCACATAAAATATCATAGGGTTGAGTTTTACCTTTTGAGATAATTAAATTTTACTCTTAATTAGATTTTATATAATTATAGTGATTGTTATTATGAGAGTTTTAATTACTTCTTGATCAATTAATTTTTATTTGATTAGGATTTAATTGGCTTTTGTATAACTAAAAATTCTAATCAAACCTTGAAAGTTACAATATAAGTCACCACAAATTTCTAATTTTATTTCAATAATAATTATTTGTATTTATCTCTTTAGATCTAGGCTCATTTGTCATCTTTTAGTCCATTAATTTTATCCATTAATTATATTTTATGGTGATTAAACATAAATTCAACATGAAAAGTATGAGAGAAAAATATTACTAAAAGAACAAAATTCAAATATAAATCTTAAGTACAAATTCAATAGTGATAAACAACAAGCAAAAATCTAGTCAATTCAAGTTGCATTTCTAACCCTGATTGGAAAGTTTAAGCATATATGGAAATATAAATCACAACTAGGCTAAAATCTCAAATCATAAAAAAAAATAATAAAGAAAAGAAGTTTGTAAAGAAGAGAAATAGTTTATACTTCAATACTCCCTCAATCCCTTGCTCTCTTGCCGTTAGATTGCTTCGAGTTGCTCTAAAAGGTTTCAAATGGTATTTCCTAACCTTTAGATGTGTGATTGAATGTCTTAAGATGTTAGAGAGCTTCCATATTTATAATAATTGAAGAAACTTTCCCTCTAATTCAGTTTTTATGCTTTCAAAATGCTTTTTTTCGACCTTCTAATGCTTCACCTGGGGTTGGGTGAACCTAGGACTGTAACAGCTTACGCCAGGTGTTTCTGGGAGGCATAAAATCATCATGTATGATTTAACCTGGCACCGGGTGGAGCAAGGTGAGAAATATGGCTTTTGTTCAACTTCTAAGAAGTCACCAACTTGTATAGACATTTGGGATTGATTTTCACCATGATAAAGTTGAAATTTGGAAAAACTCTAAACATAAAAGTTGTAGTTCTATGTCTTAGATTTCCAACGCATCTTGAATCACCTTAATCGAAGTTTGTATGAGTGAGTTATAATCAAAATACCAATAAGTGTTAGAACTTTTTAACATGAACAATTTGTAATATTTTTACTCTAAATGAATCTATAATACCACAAAACACCAAAATATATAAAATTATGATAAAATAGACCAAGGTAACGATATTTAAATGCAAATTAGAGTATAAATGTGGGTATTTTAAAAGTATAAAATAAACACATCAAATCTCCCCGCACTTGAACATTTGCTTGTTTCAAACAAAACTAAAATTGTGCTACTCTAAAAAATAGATTCCAAGTTATTATCTGAATTCATCAGGCACATTTCCCCTTACTAGTGATAGTCTATCAATCATAAAAGTAAAGGTATACTCAATAAATTAAATAATAAGTTTAGTAGCAACCCACTTATCATTCCCATTCATCCATGAGATTTTAGTGTGTGTGTACCCATTATGTGACAAATGCAGACAGCGAATCAAGTAAGAGAAAAGAAAATTACAACACCTATTTAAAAACTTAAGATGCATCAATTGATTGTGAACAAACTAAAAATCACGTGTAATGGAGATTAACAAGGATTTATTCTCTCTGTTTTTACTTTTTTCATTTGTATTCTCTGCATATTTTGTACTTCAACTTTATCAGGGGATTTATTTATTTTTCTTGGGCCGTTATGCGCTCTTTTGACGTGAAGACCTCGCATTTGTGATGTGTACTGCCGGTTACTCAAGCTAACATAATCAATTGCACCAAGATACTTTTGGCACACTCATAACTCATATTGCACCGTTTGATGTGAAGGACAATGTTTTTTGTGAAGGCCCCTGGTTATTAAGTACTGCTCAAGCAAGCAAAGTGGATTTTTTTTTAATTATATGGACCTTGAATCATCTCTCCAACCGAACAAACAAGTTGGGAAATTAAGAGATGACATCATTTGAAGGCTTGGGACCATGCCTTTCAGATTCAGGAATCGACTTTGTCCTCTTTTTTAATTGCATCCTTCCTTTGGAAAGATTATTTGTGATAAAATATGATACCAATTAGTCTGTTTGCATTACACAATTGCCTATTTTCTTACAGGGACTAAGAGGTGCCATATTTTGCTTCATCTTGGCTTCCTCTTTTATAGCCTTTTAAAGTGGGCCTTTGTCATTGTCTAAAGATTTTTAAGGAAACTCCAATGGTTTTTCAGAATCCTACACAATAACTATGTTGCAACAAGTCTCCTTAAAAGTAAGATTGTTAGAAGTGGCAAATTTAAATTCCACTTTTTTATCCCATATCTAAATGTTAATTTCTCTTTTTGACACATCAATTAAAGCACCCTCAGTGGATAAGAATGGTCTTCCAAGAATTAAAGAAACATTTAATTCATCCTCAATATCTAATACTACAAAATCAGCAGGAATAATAAGTTTACCAACTTGGGCGAGTACATCTTCCATGATTCCCATTGGATACCTTACTAACCTATTAACTAGCTGTAGAATCATACTTGTAGGCATCAGATCTATGACCTCAAGTTCCTTGCATAAAGACTAAGGCATCAAATTAATACTGGCTTACAAATCACATAAGCAATTATTATTAAGTTGAGAACCAATAACACAAGGAATAGAAAAACTCCCCAGATATTTTAGCTTTGGAGGCAACTTTCTTTGCAAGATAGTGCTACATTCTTCAATCAAAGGTACCAGAGTACATTCTTCTAACTTTTTCTTATTTGACAATAACTCTTTGAGGCATTTGACATATGAAGGTATGTTTGCTAGTGCTTTAGCAAAAGTGATATTAATAAGGAGCTTTTTGAATATCTCAAGGAACCTCTAAAAATTGCCATCTTATGCTTTCCTTTGAAGACGTTGAGGAAAAGGGATAGAAGGAACATACGATTTAACTTTAGGGGGTGTAGTGTGCTCCTAAGTATAACCATGAGTTCTGAGTTCCTCATCGCTCTTCTCGTCCTCAGCCTTTTTGTTGCTCTCATCTTTTTCCTTTTTATTTTTTTCTTCCTTCACTATTTCTTTCAACTCCTTTCCACTTCTAAGTGTAATTACCATAACACTTTCCTTTGGATTCACCTATGTGTTACTAGGGAACTTACCTAGACTTCTATTAGCTACTAAATTGGTGAGATGATTCACCTAGACTTCTATATTGCAGATCACAGCTTGAGTAGCACTGTTAGTGGTGATCTAGCTGGCCATGAGCTAATTAAAATTCTTATTTACAACTGCTTGATTTGCCATAAATTGATCTAGCTTCATGTTAATAGATGCTTTACCGGCCATGATTTTAGCAAACATATCCTCTAGCTAAGGAGTCTTTCTTGTAGATGGTGCAAGTAGTTGAGAGGATGCCTGAGTTCTCTATTGCGAAAATCCTGGTGGTGCTTATGGTTTTTGAGCTTCTGGATTTTTCCAAGAAAAGTTTGGATGATTTCGCCATCCAAGATTATATGTGTTAGAGAAAGGATCATTCTTCTTTTGCATTATCTGTAGATGTTCAGCATTAGATCCCCTGTAGTTGACTTCTGCATTACCATCAATAGCATAAACACAAGCAGCAATAGTACAGTTAAGACTACCACAGACAGAAAAGACTTCTCTAGAAGGATAAATGTAATTGTTTTGCTATTGAAAGACAATATCAATGAGTTGATTTAACCTTTCTAGCTGTGCAGACACATTAAGGCAATGGTTAGTTTCATATATATGTACTCATCTACTTCGCACTCCCTTTTACCTTATCTGAGTTACTACTCTTTCATAAACATTCATTATCTCATTAGCTATCAGATTACCTTCCCCTGTAGTTATTTATATCTATAAGAAATTGAGAGGTAGGAAACAGAGCATTGTAGAACAACTTAGCAACCATCATATCATTAAACCCATGATCTTGACATTCATACATGAGATCTTTAAAGTGATCCCACATTTCATAAAAGGCCTCGCCTTCCATCTGCTAAAAAAGGTAAGTTTTATCGCTAAGATCTACAATTCCCTAGGGAGAATAGAATTTGACCGTAAATGCATCATAAATCTCTCTCCATGATATCAAAGGATCCTTAGGTAGCTTTAGGAGCAATCATCATGCATTATCTTTCAAACAAAGATTGAAGCACCTCATTTTTTAGTTCATCCATAGTGAGGCCATTCGAAGGAAGTTGATTGATCCTATTATAGAAGTTTGATGACTCCCCATATTTAGGATTAATTGTGATACTTTTGGGTGTATTTTGGGAGTCATCAGTGTATTTTAGGTATTAATTACCTACTTACTTGCAAGAAATTGAAGTAATTGCTTTAATTAGAAATATCATGAAAAATAATCTAAAAATAGCTTCAATTATTCAAATAAGCTTTTCACTAGTGGTTGATGATATCTACAAGTAGGAGGAAGTATTTGAGGTAGAAGAGAGCAGAATTTGAAAGTATGGGAATTAAGTAAACATTTGCATTAACACCATGTCATGAATAATCAAGTTACAGCATTGATTGGAACACTAAATGGAGTAATTTATGTTTTTTGTGCTATAGCATAGCAGCTTAAATGTTGTAACATCAATGTCTATGAGAAAAAAAGGCCACTTTTATGCTATAGCATCAGATTTAAGCGCTACAACACTAATATTTCTTCAAGAGAGCATTTTCTATGTCATAACAGTGAAAATTGAATGTTGCATCACTGATGAGCTGTATCAAAATGCGGAGCTTTATTAAGTGAAGGGATTTAAGGATTTTTGGGGTTGAAAATAGAGGAAATAGAGGGTCTTCGTCATTGTATAATTGCTGGATAGATTTGGGCATTTAAGGAGAGTGGAGAAAGCACAGAAGAAGTTTGTAAAAGGTGTGGGTTTGTCAAAAAATAAAAGATCCATCCAAGATTCCACTGATTAATCACTTCTCTTCTTCATGCTCTTCAATTTGATGTGATTATTTGTTATTTTTAGCTTGTATATAGTCATGTGTGGCTAATTTTCTTCTTAACCTAGAGTGACTATGAACCATTTGTGGATTAGTTTATTTTTTCATTGATTATTTATGCTTATTTGTAGCTTTGGTTACTTGATTTTGAATTTATTGTTACTCTCTTAATGCTTAGCCACCATTGAGTTAGGATTTAGGGATCAGGGTTTACCTTAGAAAATAAAATCTTAATTGGACTATTGAATTAAGTAATACAGGATTAGATTTTTACTCTAATTTGCAATTAGGATAACAATAAACCTAAGAGCCCTGTATAATTAAGTTAAGAGCTGCATTAATTGTTAGTTATATTAATTAATTATGTAAGGAATTATATAATTTAATTAAGATAGGGTTGTAAGTGATTCGAAAGACATCTATAACTATATTTATCTCTTGATTACCAAAGTGAAAATTAAACATAAATAATTAAGTGAAAATTAAGGCTAAGAAGCAAATAAGGAATTAGAAGCTCTAGGTTCTCTTTGAGATTGTTCGGTTTTATCTAGTTTTGTGCTCAAATTTAATTTCCTTTTATCTTATCTTCATTTTGCAATTTAGTGAATTTTACTTAACTTGGAAGAAATTGAATTGTCTAATGCTCACTTTTATTGGTTTAACTCTTCATGGGAATGATACTTGATTTGATACTATATTACTTGACTGACCCACACACTTGCGGCTAGTAAATTTTTGTGGCTATCAAGTTTTTGGCATCATAACCAAGGAGTTTCCCCAGTGATGAATAGAAGTAGATAATTTTTTAGTATTCTTAACTTAAGCATTTTTCTACTTATTTTGTTTTTATTGTTATTGTGTGATTATTATGTTGGATTTTTGGATCTTGCAGATAAAAATTGTGCATGCCATGAAAGGGTAAAGGCAAGAACACACCTTTAAAGTTCAAAAAGATTCAAGATATCTCGACTGAGGCCAAGTCTTTTGGTTCAACAAAAAGGGAACCTAAAACACTGAACAGAAAAATGGCTGAAGATGAGAATGAGACAAAAGGATCAATGATTTCGTTAATGGGAGTACCAGTGGTTATGGATTGGGTATACGAGTGCTAGACTTTCAGGCTAATAACTTTGAGATCAAGCCAATCATGCTGCAAATGTTACAGATGAATGGGCAATTCAGTGGAGCATATCATGAGGACCCTAATAAACACGTAATGTCCTTCCTAGGGTTTTGTGATTCTTTCAAACAAAACGGGGTGCCAAAATATGTCTTAAGGCTTCGCTTATGTCCTCTTTCAGTGCAAGGAAAAGTTGGAGAGTGGCTCAATGATCTTCCCGAAGGCTCTATAGAGACATGAGAAGAGTTAGAAGAAAGATTCAAATCAAAGTTCTTCTTGTTAGGCTTAATATAATATAAGTTTTAATGATGACAAATATAGAGTAATAAGAAACAAATGCATCATAGTTATCTAATATATATATTGTTCCTTAAAAAATGTAAAATGTGCATTAGCATATATTTAATTACGTTTATAATATATATATCATGCTATACACTAATATATCAGCAATGCTTTTATAATGTATAATACAAGTTGGATATATATAAATTGGATTAACTACTTAGTTTGTAAATGTAATATATTAAATGTACGATTATCTAATACGGAAAAGTGAGAATTGGAATAAAGAAAGGAAAACAAATATCATGTCTCACTCAAGAATGAAGAAAAGAAATGATGCTCCAAGAATAGAAAATCAGAAGGAAACATAACAAGAATGAGAATAATCAAGTGAAAGTGAAGTTTAACTTTTAAAGACCTAACTATTAGATATATTTTGTTTTCATTTAGGTCTTGAGATAATTTAATCTTTGAAATTTACATAATTGTGTTATTATATGTTTTAAACAAGTTAGATTAAATAAATCTGAAGTTCAACTATATCTTTTAAACGAATTAGATTAACTTCGAATTTTGTGTTTGACTCATGTTTATTTTGTGTAAAATTTAAACTTTGTGTAGTAAAATTTGAAGTTACAGAGGTTTCATTTCTGACAGACAAAATTTAGATCTGAAATTTGAATTTTAGGCTAAGCCTTGTTAGTGAAAGTGTGCAAAATTCACATGAAGTTTAATCAAAATTCGAATGTTGGTGAAGTTAAAAATGAGATCATTGTCACTACCTTTAACAAACGAATTTTGGACTTCAAAAAGTGAATTTCAAAAGAACTTGTGAGTCTTGCTAGAGCATGCCTCTGATAGATAAACTTTACAGTTCAACAGTCGAATTTTGAAGAGAGAACTTTTGTATCATATTGAACATGCCTCTAACAGATGAATTTCAGCTTCTGAAATTTGAATTTCGAAGTGTATTGTGAAAACTCAAGAAAAATTATTCAAACTTCAGCAGACGCACTTTCAGTATGAAAATTCGCATGAACTAACATGGGTTAACTTTGGAAAACTTAGAAATTTGAATTTCATTATGAGACAAACGAATTTATGAAGTTCAATGTTAAACACATAATTATGTTGTCTTTGTGAAATTCATCTATTGAGAACTAAAATTCAAATTTTGGACAGACAGATGCATTTAATGCGGTTGGTGAACGGTTTTTTTTTTTTTGCAAAGTAATGTCTGGAACTTATGTTTAAAGGATATATCTTGTGTCTAACGTCTAGTTAAATCACAAATCTATAAATATAACTTTATTTGAATTTATGGGTAACAATCTTAAGTAAGTTTGTGCCAAAATATTGTTTCAATACATAAAATTTTTCTATATCAACATTATGAGTTAAATTTACCTCAATAAAATAAGCTTTTAATATATCATCTACTCTAAAAGAGAATCTCAATTTTGTATTCATTCATTTCTACTATTTTCTGGTTAGAATTTTAGTGTGGGGATAACACTAAGGGAAATACCTATAATCCAAGGTGGAGGAACCATTCAAACTTCTCATGGAGCCTAGGATCAAAGTTGACTGAATCTTTTTCTTCTGGTGTGAAAACTAATCCTCCTCGTGGTTTCCAAGTTCAAAGTAGACAAATCCCAATAAAGAAGATGGAGGAGATATTAGCTTAGATCTTAATTAATCAAGAAGTTGTAAGGGCAGAGACAAAACTTGCATTAAGTATTCATGAGATGGCAATTAAGAGTCTTAAAGTGCAAATGGGACAATTGGCCTCACAAATGAGTGCCTTGCATAAAGGGATCTTGCCTAGTGATACCATTCCAAGTCCAAGAAGAGCATATTGAAGAGTGCAAATCTATCATATTGAGAAGTGGTAAAGTATTACTCAAGAATACATCAAAGCCTCAATGGGTTGAGAAGAAGCAACAAGATATCACAACTAATGTTGAGAAAAATAAACTTAATCAAGATGAGCAATAGGAAGGCAACATTGAAGTTAACAAGGATCGAGAAGAGCTTTCTAAAGAAGAAGTTCCAAAGCAAGGTAAAGAGGAGAAGAAAAAGAAAGACACTACCAATGAGAAGGAGGCTAAAGTGCTTCCTAAGTCACAGATGACACCTCCCCTACCTTTCCTATAAAGATTTGCTAAGAAGAAAGTTGATGAGCAATATGCAAAGTTACTTGACATGTTGAAGCAATTGGCGATTAATATTCCTTTTGTGGAGGTCTTAGAAAACATGCCAAGATGTGCTAAATTTATCAAAGAGATGTTGACAAAGAAGGAAAAATTTTATGAGTATGAGACAGTGGCACTTACTGAGAAGTGCTCTTCCATTGTCCAAAGAAAGCTTCCCCTGAAAGCCTCAAATCTAGGAGAATTTCTTCTTCCTTGTAATATTGGGGATGTTTTCAAAAGCAAAGCACTATGTGATCTTGGAGTTAGCATTAATTTGATGCCATTATCTGTGTGTAAGAGATTAGGACTTGGTACTCTAAAGTCTACTACAGTTGTTTTAAAATTAGTGGATGAATCTTATCATTATCCAGTGGGAGTGCTTGAAGATGTGCTGGTGAAAGTAGATGAGTTGATTCTCCTAGTAGATTTTACAGTCTTAGGTTATGAAGAGAATAAGAAAGTTCCCCTTATCTTTGGCTGGCCACTCTTAGCCAATACATGAGCTCTTATTGATGTAGCTAAAGATGAAATTACTCTAAGGGTGAGCGATGATGAATTTAAATTCAAGATGTTCATGGAAGCAATGAGAAGAAGAATTTTTATGAGAAAAGGATGAATGCTTCTGGAGGTGACAAGTTAGAGCATGATAGAGTTAGTTTTAAAGTGGTTTCAAGCAAATTAGACCTTCCATGAGCTCCTGAGATAATTTGGCTGAGGACTATAAACTTAGCACTTGTTGGGAGGCAACCCAATGGTGTTTTAAATCTTATGTTATTTTAATTTCTTTTGTTGTTTTTCAGTATTTTTTTTCTTTTGTTGTTTTGTTTTAGGGGCCCCTTGGCTTAGGATTTAGATCGATGTTTCGATGGGAAGAACATCATAGGTGTCAAGTTTAAAGGAGCATTTTTGTTAAAGGTTGGGTTAAAGCATATGAAAGTTGATTATGTGCTGCAACATTGCCTTCTTGATGCCGTAGTATTGTTTCATTGATGCTGCAGCATTGCTTAGCCTTAAAACAGGATGTTCTGTGATGCAACATTTACATTCGATGTTGTATCGTTGTTTCCTCAATTAAATGAAGCCATTATGAGTTGTAGCATGTATTTTGACCACTGCAACATCATTTTTCCTTGTCGTGGCATTACTCTTACTACTTTATAAGGTTATGGGTTCTAAAAAAAAAAAAAGAAACAAGAGATGATAAGATTTCTTTCTCTAGCTCTAGAGAGAATGAATGAGATTATGCACCACCTCAGGAATCTTTTGAGGGCTAGGTGATATGAGCATTGGATGATTTAAGAGACCATATGGAAGTTTATGAATCCTTAACCACTGGCTCTTGATAAGTCTTTTGGACCTTCTAACACGAAAAGTAACCCATTATCATTTCTCCAGTGACATTATCTTGTCTCAATTAGGGAGACTTTCTTTTGTTTTTCCTTTTTGTTGTTTTGCTCATTTGAATTTATTTGGGATCACTGTAATCCATTCTCTTAGGATATTAGATTGAATATTTATGAATGTTTCTAATTATCGAGATGAATATTTTGCATGACCTTGTTGATGCTTGTAGGGCTTAATATCTTATTTCCAGCCTGGAGCATGCATGATCGAGTCCTCCTAACTTTCATTCTCTTTTCCTCCATGTCTCAGTCAGGAGAGTTCCAGTGTTCTTCTTTTCTATCTCTCTCTATCTTTGTTTCTTCCTATCAATATTGGGGACAATGTTAGGATTGGGTATGGGGGAGAGGCTTTTGAAATTTTTCTGTGATGAATCTATAATTGTTTGATTTTAATTGAATCAATATTTTTTTCTAAAAAAAAAGCTATTAATAGGTTTTGTTGGATGTTAGGTCTGTAATAAATTGGTAGTATAGTTGGTTTTGTGTTTTACATAGCTTAAAGTTGAACTCTATTATATTGTCCTTTTTGTGTATGGTGATTGTAGTAACTGCATTTATAGATTGGAAAGTTAGATTAGGCTAAATGAATATTCATAACTCAAGAGTAGGATCCCCTGGACTACCCTTAGTTTGGATACTTAGTAGATGGAAGATGTGGCACTAAACTAGTTCAAGAATTTCTTATTATGTAATTCATCTAGAAATCCAGTGATTGTATCTGAATAGTTGAGTTGAGTTCTTGAAGTCTAGGGAAATAATTTAGGTAAAAAAAAAAAAGAGCAATAATAAAGTCATCATACGCTGCTAGTTGAAGCTACCTATGAGTAAGCTATCTGAATAGGGGGTCTGCATCACAAATATTTGATGCTTGCGTAAAATGGTAGTTGATACTATGAGTAATCTAGTAGCAACTTGGTGCCAGTTGAGTTATAAGGGCGGAGTAACCAGGGTTTGTATCACAAATATTTGACTTTCATGTAAAAATGCCTATATATAATGGCTCAAGAAAGAGATTTGAAAGAGAGAGAGAGAAGGAAAAAAGGGAAAAGAAAAATATATATATATATATATAGTAAAAAATATATATGAATGAATCTTCTTGGCTTTGATGATGTACATTGGATTTCTGCTTGAATTTTATAGTATTTTATTCTCTTATTAGTTCAGTTGCTAGTTGGAAGTTTGCTAGGGATACAAGTTTTTGTGTGGTCCAAGAGGTTGTTGTGATTGATTTATGAATATTTATTTGGTTTGATTTGAATGGAAAATCATATTATTTTGATTATTACAAGAATTGAGTGTGACGCTCGGGGGGTGGGGGTGGGGGTGGGGGGAGATGAGGTAGAGTGAAACTTCTTAGTGATGCTTAATTGTTTTATTTCTTGTTTTGGTGCTTTGAATAAGCATATTGGTTTAATTGCTTGAGGACAAGCATTGATTTGAGTATAGGGGTGTGATGACTCCTCATATTTAAGATTAATTGTAATACTTTTAGGTGTATTTAAAGAGTCATTGGTGTATTTTAGATATTATTTACCTATTTATTCATAAAAAATTGAAGTAATTGCTTTGATTGGAAATATCATGAAAAATGATCTAAAAATAGCTTGAATTATTTAGATAAGCTTTTCACTAGTGGTTGATGATATTTGCAAGCAAGAGAAGCATTGGAGGCAAAAGAGAGCAGAATCTGGAAGTGTGGGAATTAAGTAAACATTTGCATTAAGACCGTGGCATGAAGATTCAAGTTGTAAGGTTGATTGGAACATCAAATGAAGTAATTTATGTTTTCTGTGTTACAGCATAGGAGCTTTAATGCTACAACATCAATATCTCTGAGAAAAAAATGTAAGTTTTGTGTTGTAGCATCAGATTTGAGCACTGTAACATTGATATTTCTTCAGGAGAGCATTTTCTGCATTGCAACAGTGAAAATTGAATGCTGTAGCATTGATGAGCTGTATCAAAATGCACAGCTTTATTAAGTGACCGGGGTTTAAGGATTTTTGGGGCTAAAAACGGAGGAAATCGAGGGTCTTCATCATTTTACAGCTGCTGGACAGATCAGGGCATTCAAGGAAAGTGGAGAAAGCACTGAAGAAGTTTGGAGAAGGCATGGGTTTGTCAAAAAATTGAAGATTCGTCCAAGATTTCACCAATTAGTTACTTCTTTTCTTCATGCTCTTCGGTTTGATGTGCTTATATGTTATTTTCAGCTTGCATATAGCCATGTGTGGCTAATTTTCTTCTTGACCTAGAGTAACAATGAACCTATTTGTGGATTAGTTTATGTTTTCACCAATTATTTGTACTTATTAGTAGGTTCGATTACTTGATTCTGAATTTATTGTTACCCTCTTAATGCTTAGCCACCACTGACTTAGGATTTGGGGATTAGGATTTATCTTGGAAAATGAAATCTTAATTGGACTATTGAATTAAGTAATACAGGATTAGATTTTTATTCTAATTTGCAATTAGGATAATAATATACCTAAGAGCCTTGTATAATCAAGTTAAGAGCTGCACCGATTGTTAATTATCTTAATTAATTATGTAAGGAATTGTATAATTTAATTAAGATAGGGTTGTAAGTGATTCGAAAGACATCTATAACTATATTTATCTTTTGATTACCAAAGTGAAAATTAAACATAAATAATTAAGAGAAAACTAAGGCTAAGAAGCAAATAGGGAATTAGAAACTCATGTTGTCCTCATGTTGATCATTGTTGTCATTGATGCTGGTAAGATTGCCATTATTCTCTCAACCATTTAGCGTCATCTCTCTTCTCCTAACTCGGTTCACCTTACAAGTATGTTCAATTTCAAAATTAATAGGAGTCAATTTAGAAGCATTATTGAGACTTTTGGATCTCAATAACATCTGAAAGAAATATAAAAATCAAGAAAAATCAAAGAGAAAAAAAAAGATTAAAATTAATAATTTAGCAAATCCGTTAACTTCCCTAACAAAGACATCAAAAACTTGATCGAGATTTTGTAAATATATAGGGCCAATCACAGTATAGAAAATATCCTAGAGTATTTCAAGAGTCGTATTCAAAGGAAGTCGTGGTTTGCTTAATTGATTAATTTCAGTCAAGAAGGGAAAATATTTGAAAAGAAAGATGGATAAGAATATAAAGAATATCAAAGCAAATAAGAGTTAAGAGTAATGCAATCATACAAAGCATCAAGGGATTGAGTTTCACCTTTTGGAATAACTAAATTCCACTATTTAATTAGACTCTACACAATTATAATAATCGTTGTTCCTAAAGTGTCTTAATTACTTCTCGATTAATTATTTTTTATTTAATTAGAGTTTAATTCGCTCTCGCATAACTAAAACTCCTAATCAAACCTTGAAAGATACAATGTAAATCACCATAAATTTTTAATTCTATCTTTAGATTAGTTATTTATTTTTATCTCTTTAAATTTAGACCCTTAAGCACAAATTCAAGAGTCACAAACATCAAGTAAAAATCTAGTTAATCCTAATCAGGTTACATCCCTACTCCAAATTGAGAAGTTTAGCTACACATAGAAAGAGAAATCAAAATTAAGATAAAATCCCAAATCATAAAGAAAAAATAACAAAAAAAATAAGTTTGTAGAGAAGAGAAAAAATTTCTGTTTCAGTACTCCCTCAATCCCTTACTCTCTTGCCAGTAGATCACTTCAAGTTGCTCCAAAAGGTGTTTCCTAGCCTCTAAATGTGACTGAATATCTCAGGATGTTACAGGGCTTCCCTATTTATAGTAATTGAAAAAACTTGTCCTCTAAGTCAACTTTCACTTTTGATGCTTGACCCAGTACCAAGTGAACTTGGGACCATAACAGATGGTGCCAGGTGGTTTTGGAAGGCGTAGAATCACTACATACAATTTGACCCAGAGCCGGAAGAGTTTGACCCAGTGCCAAGTGGATGTTTGGTGCAATATGGCTTCTGTTCAGCTTCCAACAACTTCGAGATCAATTTTCACCATGATAATATTGGAATTTGGAAAAACTCAAAACATAAAAGTTATAGATCTATGTCTCAGCTTTTAAACGCATCTTAAATCACCTCAATTAGAGTTCATATGAATGAGTTATGATCAAAATACCAACAAATTTAAGAACTTTTCAACGTGAACAATTTACAACATTTTTGCCCTAAATGAGCTTATAACATCACAAAAGACCAAAATATATAAAATCATGTTAAAATAGACTAATGTAACTATATTTATAAGCAAATTAGAGTATAAATGTGGGCGTTTTGTAAATATAAAATGGGCACAACATTCTTCTAATGTAAGTCATTTTTCCAAAATGCATGAAACATTCATTTTTCTGGATATGTCCTTATACTCCTCTTTCTCTCTATTTATAATTATAATTACACAATCAACTAATTTTAATCTCTTTAATTTAAGGTAATTTTGGTATGTGAAAATTTTTGGAAAAGTAAGATCATCAACTAATTTTGGTTACTTTTTTTAATTTATGTGGTTTTGGTTAATAATTACTCCATCCGTCTCATATTATAAGATATTTTACAAACTTTCTCTTGTCCCATAAAATAAGATATTTTATAGAATTCTATAGAATTCAGTAGAGCACGCTTTTTCCAATAAAACCTTCATATATTAATTCTGCAACTCATTTAACTCTCTTTTCAAAAGAAAAGTCTATGAAATCAATGAATGACATTTAAAAAAAAATAGTAATTTTTTTTAACAAATTTAATACTTTCAACTAATTTTAACCATTTTCCTAAATCTATATGATTTTTTTAAAACATCTTATAATATGGGATGGAGGAAGTATTTGCTAGGATTGTAGGGAATATCATTTAAGTAGTTTGGTATGCTTGAAGCCAAATCCCCATATGATAATGTAAAGTGGCTTTGATCTTTTGCACTTCTTCAGCTGGTATACATCTTTCAATTTCATCCATCTTTCAATTACCATTATCATCGATGAAGCCATGTACTTTGACATAGGTGATTGCGTTTCCCATATGCTCTTGACTATGAGTTTTGAGAATTGTGCTGTTGTCCAGCCATACATTCTTTTTAGTAATCTACTCTTCTTCCATTTCTAGTTGATGCACCTGTAAATATATATGGTTAATTACCATATAGAAAAGTTCCTAGAGTATTTCAAAAGTAGTATCCAATAGAGGTTATATGATTACCAGTCTAACAAGTTTTAATTCGAAAGTAATACGAATAATTAAGAGAAAATTAATTAAAAAGAAAACAGCAAGCAACAGTAAGGAGTGAGGTTGATTCAATCACTGAGAGTTTCAAGGGATTGAGATTCACCTTATACAATAATAATAATATTAATCTTATCCCAATAAGTGAGGTCGGTTATATGTATTGTATGACACCATTGAGGTCTATTAAAAACCATTTCTATCTCTTTAGATAAATAATTTACTGAGAAATCTCACTTTATAACCTCTCTCAATGACTTTCTTGGTTTCATTCTATACTTTTTAAGGGCTAAACATCATTTGATTAACTTTCTTCATCGATTCTTCTGGTAATCTTTGTTATACATGTCCAAACCATCTTAATCGATTTTCTACCATGTTTTCCTTAATATATGCTATTCCAACTTTTCCTTTTATACAATCATTTTGTATCTTGTCATTTTTTGTATAACCACACATTCATCTTAACCTTCTTATCTCTACTACCTCCATCATATGCTTTTATTATTTCTTTAAAGTCCAACATTTACTATCATATATCATCATTGTGAAGGAATTTAAAATGATAGGTCCTTACAATAGATCACTCTACAGCATGTATACAATAAGAGAGAAATAATAGCATTAGTTGAAGTTTCCACTGAATCCATAGCTTTGAGAATAAATATGAGTAGAGAGAGTACATTATTCTATGTGCTTACATGTTACCTTAATGGGCCATAGTATTATAGTATTTAGACTCATTAATGCAGCTCAATACAAAATGGATCACATAATTTAGACTCAAAATCTCATAATTAACCAAACATTAAAATTGGGTTTTCTAAAATAGCATGATTTATGTTAAATCCACATTGGAAAATCTAACAATCTCTCACTTGAACTGTATCAATCATGGGTTTTAAGACATGTATTCTCTAAATATAATTTCACAAAAGTATTGTCATTATATGAATGTTAATTATGAGTTGGCACCATAAGTCAACAACATGATATAATGGGAACTTGGCCACGCTGATTCCATATCTGATAGGGATACTAACACCATAAAAGGTTAAGATTCATAATCTCACAAAATAACTTGAGTAATGGAGGTAACTTGATTCCATATCTGATAGGGATACTAACACCATAAAGGTTAAGATTCATAATTTCACAAAATAACTTGAGTAATGTAGGTAACTGGATTAATTAGAACATGCGCTACATAAGTGTGATTCTTGTGCATCCGTAACGAAAGGACCAAGCATCCAAAAAGATGCTTGCTAAGAAATAACAAGATCTCTCAATAATACAAAAGCGAGATTGGGTCAAAATGTCTCTCGATAATAACCATATCCACAAAATGTCATAATATCAATAAAATTGCATGCAAGACAAGAAATGACTAAATGAACTAATATGGTCAACAAAAATGATGAAGTCAACAAATGTCTCTTAAGACAAGACAAGTATCACAAGTTTAACATTCACCAAAACAAAAAGAATATGACAAGAAAAATGGTTTTATAGTAGTTCAATAAAACTTCCATTTAAATTTGATGGATACTCTATGGATATAAGTAGTTTCTGAAACTTTTATCCACTTCAACTACTTAGTTTATATTTTATGCACAATATCTCTATTAATTTTACCATCATTTTGTAATATCGATTTCGAATATATAAACTTTTACGTGTACGGTTGGTTTAGTTTCCAATTTTTACCTTTAAATTATTTTTAACTTATCTCTTGTTAAATTTGCAATGCATATATTTTATCTTACTCATTCTTAAACGAAAACTTTTTGATTTCAATGGATTCAAGGAAAATTCTTAATATAAACTTATTCTTATAGAAAAGTTTTTATTTCATCTTCTGGAGTTGTCACACTTGTTACCTTTTCATATATAATTCGAATATAAACCACATAAACACATTTCTTCTTCAGAGCTCTCCACAACACATCTTTTGGCATTGAATCATATGATTTTTCCAAATTAATAAAAATAATATAAATTAAGATAAAACCATATATAAAGTTGACTCCAACCTATCATATGGAAACTTCAGAAAAAATGTAGATAGTTAGATCTGTATATTTAAGAAATTGTTTTTCACAAAAAAAGATATTTTTCTGCCAAAAAAAAGGTACTATTTTTAATTAAATTATGATATGCGTATTTTTTTAAATCATCAATTATCTTATTACTAACTCTTGTTATTCATATTTAATTTATTTTAAAATTTTAAAGTTCACTTATTCTGATTTATTTTTTTTAAATACTTTACATTAATAGGCACCAAAGTTTCTTCCATTTATTTAAAACTTTTATACAATAAACAAAGCTAGTTGTTATAAATATTATATTTGATATTTATTTTCAATAATAAAACTAATCAATATTTATATAAAATATAAAACTTATAATAAATTGTACTACTTATAAATAATAATCCCTCCAGTCCTATATATAGGACATTTTGTCCTGGTCCTAAATATAAGACTCTTTACAATATATAAGGTAGTATTTATTATATATTTTTAAAAAAATGCCCATATTTAATGTATTCAAAGAAAAAAAATCGAGAGATTAAATAAGGGTAGTTTTAAAAAAAATATTGAAATTTTTAAAAAAATTAAGATAATTAATTAGTTTTAATTTTAATTTTTAATTCACGTGATTTAGTTAAAAAAATCTTATATTAAAAATATGAGAGAGTATAACTTATTATCCAAACTCTGCAGCACTAGAAACCGCACACATGTATTTGATTAGAATCAATAGGAGAGAACATGTCTTTTTTGACCACTACAAAAGAAAACATGTGTAGTAAATACAAATAACAATTATTAAAAGGAAAGTTGAAAAAAATGCATCAATTATATTGTACGTCAGCAATGGCGGGAAAGAGGCATCCGGAGAAGTGTATGGGATAAGCTTCCGCGCGCTTTCATGAAGCCGGAAACTTAGACTCGCTGTGCTTGCAGTGCAGTGCGTGAGGCTCCGCTCCCTCCTCCGAATCGACACTACCATTTTTCTCTTTCGCCTAAATGCTTTCCTCCAAAACAACCCCCAAAGCCTCACATTCTAAACCCATCAACCCCATCACTCCTTCCCATGCCCACGAACCTTCTCCTTCTTCTCTCCTGCCACACCCAACTTCTCCCTTCTCTTCCGATTCTCTTCCTCCCTCTACCCCCGTCCGGAGGCGAAGCTTCCGTCACCTTCTCGCCTCACGAATGGATGTTGCTGCCCGCCCCCTATCTGATTCTTCTTCTCCCAAAAGTAAGGGTCACTCTGGCGTGAATCGGGATTACTCATTCCCTGAGGACCGCGAGGTCCAAAGAAAAATTGCTCGGGAACATGGTGTCCCAGGCGTGCCGCGCTTTGATGCCCAAGACATGGGGTTGGGTTCTAATAGAAGTGGAATTAGGGTTTTGGAACTCGCGGAAAATATTGACCGAGTGAAAGTGGACTTGTCGAATAAAATGAGCGGAAACAGCTCAGATTCGAGTCAGCGTGGATCAAGCTCGCGAATGTCTGGGCACAAGTCCTCTAAGGCAAAGAGTAAGTGGGAATTGAGTATCAATGTTGATTCAAATAGTTTTGAATGCAGGGGAGATGAGAGAAACAAAGGTTTTCTGAATCTACGTTCGGGAAAGAGGATACCTAAGAGAGGAACGGATTCAGCGAATCCTGTGGACCAGACTCTTGAAAAGATTGAATGCCGGGGGCAAAACGATGATAGTTTTGGGGATGGTGCATCCATTGACAAGGATGGTGCTGGTGGTTCTAAGCGTAGTAGAAAAATGATAAAAGAAGATAAAGAAAACAAAGAACTAAGGAAGGATGATTTTTTGTCGACCGAACATGCAGTTCACATGGATGGTTGTCTGTCTGTTGATACAAGACAATCCAAAAGTGATAGAAGAGGCAAAAGAAAGTTAGTTGGTTGCAGTGAAAAGGGCTACATTATTGAAAATGTGGATGAAGGGCTGAGTTGTGGTGGTTTGTTACCTGATGTTATTCAACAAGCTGAAATGAACTTAGAATTCAATTCAGGCGATCATATTAATCAAGATGTCAACCATGTAGAAGCCAATGCAGCCTCACATGGTCAAGAACAGTTGAGAAACACGAGTACAAGAGAGCATGGTTCAGGAAGGAACAAATACATGAAACGTTTCAGGGATATAGCCAGGGAAAACGCTTCTCGATTTGCTAATTTTGCAGCTGATGAGGAACATGATCGTTCATCTAATGAAGCTGAAGTGGACAATGAAACTGAAGACTGGCCAGGTCCTTTCTCTACAGCTATAAAAATTATCAGAGATCGAGCAGTGAAAAATGTGCAAATAGGTGGTGGCTCTTCAGAAGAAAGTTTACCTGTATCCATAAAATGGGTTCCTAAGAGGAATCAAGGGCAAGTAGGTTCAAGATTTTCGATCCCCTCACTGCTAGAACTATGCCTTAACATTCTTGCCAAGAATGCTGATGCAATTGTTTCCCTTAATAATGTTCCTGATGCTCTGAGGCATAAGCTCAGTCAGTTGCTATGTGACTGTCAAAAAATGAACATTCATTTTTTTGAACTTCTTGTCAGTGGATCTCCCACGGAGATTCGGCTAAAAGATTGTTCATGGATGACAGAGGAACAATTCACGAAATCTTTTCAAATGTGCAACACTGGAAGTTTGCTGGTATGTTCCCTGAGTTATATGATAGCTTTTAGTATTTCTTGCAATTATATTCTATCTTCAAGTTTGAACTCTGTGTCATACATTTTAATTAGAATTCCGATTATGAGTCTAATATTGTAAGTCGGATGACATTGGCATACATCATGAAGAACAGAAGGATACCTGTAACCAACCTGATATTATCTGAATGCTATAATCTTTGCTGGAGTAGCATGGGTGGACCTTTATTTTAGCATTATGTAAGATAATATTATTTATAATATCTTCAAGGTACAAAACGACTTTAATAGATTAGGTTGCAGGTCTAATGTTTCATTTTTATGGCATTAATCATGTGTATTGATTAACACTTTTTCTCCGCAAATATGGGTGGATTCATTGATGAGAGATACTCTTCCTATATGGAGCTTTCAGCTATGCTAATTTTATTTAGTATGAATGGACATTTTTAAGATTTCCTTTTGTGTAATGCTGATATCTGTTTAGCATATGAAATTATTCCTTCACTCATGGTCAGTTAAATATGCTTGTCTTAGAGTTTACTTAACAGTGGCTTTGTTATGCAAGCAACTTCGAGTTGGATGTAAGACCCAAGAAGGAAAGGGACTGGACCGTACAATTTTATTTTACTCTCTTAGTCTTAGAGAACCTTAATTTGAGCGCTTTTTTTCCTTGACAGACTGACATCACAATTTCCCTTCTCCTTTTTGTATCCTTATGTGTGTAAAGTTACTCATATTTTTGCTAATAGTTTTTGTTATTCCATGGTCTGATTTTTATCGTATGATAGCTTTTAGTTTTTTTTCCATTTTCTTTTCCTTTTTGACTTTTTTATGTGCCGTTTCTTGTCAGCTTCTAATTTTAAAACTCATGTGAACTGAATTCATGTTATTATTGACTCATGGAATAGGTGCTACAACTTGACCAGTGTGGGCGCTGTTTACCAGATTATGTATTACTTGCTACTTTGGCACAGGCACCAGGGCATTTACCTAGATTAGCTAGTTTGTCTCTCTGTGGTGCATGCCGTCTTTCAGATGGGGGGTTGCACTCCCTAGTTTCTTCTGCCCCTGCACTTCGGTCATTAAATCTTGGCCAGTGCTCCCTTCTCACATCTACCAGCCTTTATATCTTGGCGGATTCATTAGGATCACTTCTTAAAGAGTTGTACCTTGATGATTGCCAAGGCATTGATGCTTCTCAAATTGTGCCTGCATTGATGAAGCTTGAACATCTGGAAGTGTTGTCAATGGCAGGTATTGAGACTGTTTGTGATGATTTCATCAGGGATTACATTATTGCACGTGGTCACAACATGAAGGAGCTTGTTTTAAAAAATTGTGTGTGAGTACCATATCAGAACTGTCCCTTTTAATGTTTTGAATCTCCTCAAAAGTGCCTTCATACAAGTACTTAAGCTTGTTGAATGTTGATTTGTATTTCTTTTTGTGCAGAAAGTTGACTGATTCATCAATGAAAGTCATTGCTGAACACTGTCCTGGGTTATGTGTGCTCAATCTCATGAACTTGTCTAAATTAACAGATTTATCCATGGTATATCTTACTGATGGTTGTCGAACACTTCATACGCTGAAACTTTGCTGCAATGCATTCAGGTGCTTGGTATTCCTGTTCTCCTGAGCCTCCTTATATTTCATATTATCATTTTGTATATTGTTTTCACGAGATGCTTTGTATGTTTTTCTGACATTTTATTTTGTGTTTTACGTATATGCTTCTGTTCTTGTATTTAGACAGTGACTTTGTCTGCTTCTTGTTAGAGATGACTCATAGGGGTTTTTGCCTGTGTAACTTTTCTTGCTTTTGGAATGTTGAGAGCATTTTTTTCATATACTCCTGATTTGTGCTTCATAGCTTGGATCCCATCTAATCTTTGGGTCTTGTAATTGTTGAATAAATTCACATAACTTTGTCTCATTACAGTGATGAAGCAATTGCTGCTTTCTTGGAGACTACAGGAGAGTCATTAAAAGAGCTTTCCCTTAATAATGTTAAGAAGGTACCTTGTTTCCCTGCCTCCTTGATTTTTTTCTGCCTTGGAGGTGCATGTCATGCTTGCTTCGCACGCATTTTCAACACAATTAAGCACTTGAACATTGGTACATGCTGGAAAGGTTGCTCTGCGCTAATTAAAGTATACATTCAATCATCTACACACACACGCACACACCCCTGAGTTGGAATATGGTGTGTTTGGTCTGCTCCTATAAGTTATGGGCTTTTGGCACCAACTTAATCTACAAAGTTAGGAGATTATGAGTAGTCACTGGAGAACCATCATAAGACTCAACTTTTTTCCCCTTCTATTTTTTCTTGTTTAGGCTTATACTTTATTATTTATATGAGGAGATAGCGTTTGATAGAACACATTGGCATTATATGATCCATATAGCTGATCTCACACAGTGGGATAAGACTAATGTTGTTGTTGCTGTTTATACTTTATTATTCCTGTTTAAATTTAATTTTCCTTAACTTCTTATAGTTTGATGGATAAGATTGTGGATTGACCTGTATCTACAGTCTTGCCAAGATACAGGTCATAGAATGGAAGGCAATTTTATGAAGAACTTGACCTCCTTCCAACATTTTTTTTTTTTGGCCAGGACCTCATTCCAACATTTGATTTCTAAATGTATAAGATAATTTCGTATTAGCTTGAAGGTTTACACACATCCTAATGTGATCTAATAAAGTTTAACCTCTTGAGGTTGAGCTCTCCATTTCAAAATTCTTAATAGAATTACCAGAAACTAAAGGCCCATTTGGTTGGAGTTTACACCTTTTTGGATATTAATTATTGGTGAATTCAGGCTTTTAGTCTTTTTGTTATCTGGTTCTCAATTTGCTCTTTAGTTTCTGGAATAGCGGCTGTTAAATATTGTATATTTTGATTGTTTTCCTTACTGATTGCAACATTGATTTTATTCAGGTTGGCCCTCACACAGCCTTGTCACTTGCTAGCCATGCAAAAAATTTGCATGCTCTAGATCTATCCTGGTGCCGAAATTTGACAGACAATGCAGTGGGTTTGATTGTGGATTGTTGCTTATCTCTGAAGCTACTTAAACTTTTCGGATGCACGCAGGTATGAATATAGTTTGAATTCTTTGTTCAAATAGATAGAAAGAAAAAAATTAAATGTGTAAATAAATTAAATGAACTTTATACACATTTTTGTGTCACACTCTTATTATATACTAAAGCAATTTCCCCGTGCTAATGCACAAGAATTCAAAAAAAAAAATGCACGTAGTTTGATTTACAAAGTTAAATAACATTGTTATCGGATTTAGTTTTTATACAATTGAATTGAATTGAATTATATTATTGTTAGGGATCCGAACGGTAATCTTGTATAGAGAGAATGTGGACAGTTTGTCGTGGAAGGTTCTAAATGTTGAGTTCTGCATCATTGCAGATAACAGATGTTTTTCTGAATGGCCACTCAAATCCGGAGATTCATATCATTGGTTTGAAGATGTCTCCTCTATTGCAGCATGTCAAAGTGGCAGATGGTCGGCAATATGCGTTGCACTATTCTTTGGTTTAGGTGTAAATTTGGTAGTCCGAGAGTTCTTAGCATTGGCTTGACGTATGATGTTTTTTCTCACATAAACCAAGGTTTGGAGGCTGCATATTTAAAACTAAATTTTGGATAAGCCATTGAAAATGCGATGGATTCGCCACTTGACTTTCATGCCCTTAACTGATTGTCTTTTTTAAGCGTAATATAATAAAAAATAAAAAAATTATTAAAATATGACATATTAGATTATATTTATCAAAATATATCAGACAAAATTGACCGGTAACAACATTACTTAGCTTTATATGCACAAATTGATCCAACAGCCATGTGATTTACAATCTAATTATTTTTTTTTAATAGAAAAGATAAGTTGCATGGGTATCCTTATCCATGTAATTTACCTTTTTAGAAATTTGAAAAAGAGTGAATATGCGATTTTGCTTTTGTTTTTTTTAAATAATTTTTTTTAATTGTTGAAATGAGAAACTTAAATGGATTCTATGATATTATTTAAATGACTAATGATTCTTATTATACTTAGATAAATTTTCTATTCTATCCAAGTGAGTTTTCACAATTTTCAAATATGATTCTTTATTGGAAATATTTTTATAGAGATATGAAATTATCTTTTTTTATTAAATAATTATTAAAAGGTATAAATTTAATTAAAAGTATAATAAATATTAATTCATAATTAACTATATTTATATAACGTTTGTTCCAAATTTTCTCATCCTTAAACTTATATTATATGCGCATGTTTTGTTTTTTAAATATTTAAATATCACATCGAAATTGCATACAAAAGTAAAGAATACTTGTATGCCACGTTAATTTATATGATTGAAATTAAAAAAAAATAAATGAATAAGTCCGAAAGGTTTTTGTGAGCATAATATAATAAAAAATAAAAGAACTATTGAAACATTATGTATCAGATAATATTTATTAAAATATAACACACAAAGTCAACTGGTGACAGTGCATTTTGACTCTATAGATACAAGTTGACTAGATAGATGTGACTTCTAATCTAAATATATATATTTCTTAATGAAAATGCAAGTTGCATGAATATTCATGTGACTTACCAATTTCAAAAAGGTAAAGTGGTATGGCCACCTATGCGACTTTAGCTTTGTCTTCTTTTTAAAAAAAGACAATTAAAGAAATTAATATTTGTTTAATTAAATATTATTAATTATTAATTAATATTTGTTGCGCATTTATTTAAATTTATATCTCTATAATAATTATTTTATGAAAAAAAGATACTTTTAGATCTCTGAAAAAAATATTTTCTACAAAGAATTATATTTGAGAATGGTGGAAGCTTATTTGAACAAGATAAAAAGTTCATATTAGTATAGTAAGAAATATTGTTTATTTAAATAGTATGAGAGAATCCATTTAAATTTTCCATTCTAACAATTAAAAAAAGAATTATTTAAAAATTAATAAAGATAATCCATGTCACTTTGCCTTTTGGAATTTCTAGGAGGGTAAGTCCCATATGGCTTATCTTTTTCATTAAAAAAAAATATTGTGAAATCAGAAGTTATATGGGTATATCAACTTGTGTGTACGGAGTTAAGTAATATTGTCACCAGTTGATTTTGTGTATTATGTTTTGATAAATATTATTTCACATGTCATGTTTTGATATTTTTTTTATTTTTTTTATTATATTAACCTCAAAAAACCTTAATTGATTCTAACACCTGAGCCTGTCTAGTGTAAAAGGGAAGTATGCTTTGGAAAGGGAAAGGAAGTGAAAATCTATATTTTACTTTGTTTGGCATGTTTGAAGAGCTCTCTCTAGGAGAGATTCCCATGAACAAAGGTCGTAGGTTCCTTCCATTAGGTGAGCTATAAATATGTGCTTACTGGGTTGATGACCTCCTTGGAGGGTCTGAATTTCATTTAATCTAATGCTTCACCTGTTTCTGCAACAAAACCCCCAAATCTGCCATGGTTTGATGTTTCTATAGTTTACTGTGAAGACCAGCAGCAGCAGTTTATTCTTTCACCCACCACTACTTCTTTCAGTGCTGAAGATCAGCAGCAACAGTTCATTCTTTCGCCATCCACTCATACCCCAACATCCTCCCCTGTTTCTGCAAGCTTATCCAGCGGGAGTATATTCAAATAGCACATTGCTCAGCAATGAGAGCAAGGTTGTTTATAATGATAACGGGTCATCCTGCTCAGCCCAGATCCGGGGTGGGTCAACGAGCTGCTGAGGTAGAAGACGATGAGACTGATGATGGCGACGATGGAAGTGCACACACAATCAAGCGATATTAAGCTGTAATTTTGAGAAAAGAAAACTTAATATCTCTGAAAAATATCAGTAGTAATTTTTATTTTGTACAAAAATATATATTTTAAAATTAAAAATAATTATTACTATATGAGTTTTTTTAGTGAGTTTTTCCCCTTTTATTTTAATAATTTTCTAACACTTGCCATTGAACATTTTCCACTTTCTCTATATTTATCTATTTAGAATTGATTTTCTTAATAAACTCAGATTATGTAGGTGGTAGAGACTAGAGACTCTTGGTCTCTTAAATAAGTAATTGAAAATTCTAAACACACTTTTATATAAGAAGTAAATTTAGTTAAAAGGGATTTATCTTTTACTATAAATATCCCAAAGTAATCTTTACTCTCAATGGGAGGTATTTCTAGTCCAAAAATAAAATAAAATCCATGCTCTTATCCTTTTTTTTATTCCTCTTTCAAGGCTCGCCTTTGTTTTAATTTCAAGGGGCATCGCTGAAGTGCTTCTATCCCCAATATTCGCTAGTTCTTTTTCTTCTAAATTTTGTATTATTTGTTATTTATATTTGAGGTATAAATTTCAAATACACTTTTTTGCATAATCATATATGTAAATGTAAATGCAACTGATGCGTTAACGGCTATATCAGCTTAGTCTGGAGACCAGCTCCGAGGTTTTCTTTACCTCCCCACCCAAACACACAACAACCAAAAAAAAAAAAAAACAAAAACAACTTCTAATTTTTAAATTTTTGGAGTATAAGGAGGCTTATATATCAGCCTATGAGAGGACTCCTACAAAAGGCTCGTGTGTGTAAGTAACTGTCTTTTGCCTTTTTGGTAATGGTAAGAGCTTATGCCCTTGGTTTCAAATCACTGCAAACGACAAATCATAATTTAAAATGGAAACCTAATCATACTATAAAACAATGATAGTTATTTTGTCAGCATTAAATACGTAGATAAATAAAAAGGCAAAAGTTGATAGGAAGTTTGAGATAGTAAATCCCAATGTTAAGAGAATCAAACCAATCATCTACCTGGTTTCTATTCAATGTTTAATAGTCATATTAGAGTCGGATTATTTATAATTAAAGTAATATATTTAAATTATACATACTTAAAAGATAAAAAATTTAATCATCCAAAGAATAAAAAAGGGCATAATCTTTTTTTGTCAATCACTTTTAATAGCCACATTAGAGCTAAATTAAAAGGATAAAGTTTAAAATTAAAATATATATAAATAATAGGTATCACAAATATTAAAATGATGTTATCATATAAAGAAAAAAGGATTCAAGAAATAAAAAAAAATGAGTAAAGATTAA
Organism: Adenanthera pavonina; assembly: GCA_026686845.1. NCBI lineage: Eukaryota > Viridiplantae > Streptophyta > Magnoliopsida > Fabales > Fabaceae > Adenanthera > Adenanthera pavonina. Next base: position 168,725 of record JAIVEN010000016.1, read on the forward strand.
TGAAAAAGGAAAAAAGTCAGAGGAGGGAAAAAACATGAACATTTGCTATCGAGTACTTTTTAAGAGTTATATTAAAATTAAATTAAAATAATTAAATTCAAAACTAGAATATAGATAAATAACAGGTATCACAATTCACAAAAACTAAGAATATATTCTCAGATAAAGAAAAAAATTCAAAAGGTAAATAAAAATAATAAGTAAATATGGAAGAAAATGCAAAAGAAAGAAAGAAAAAAAAATGCAGCTCAACACCATGGTAAATCCTCCCTATGTATGGATGTATTATTTATGAATTATAATAATGCAGCTCGTGTGAATTTTATCTTCATATGTCGGTACTTATAATATTAATGATATTAATTATAAGTTTATAACAAATTATACAATTATTTACAAATTAATAAGCATGGACTAGGATAAAATAACATATTTATTAGAGAAGTCACACTATTTAGGACTTGTGAGTAATGCAGTTTTTTTCTAATTTTTAATATATATTATTTTTTTTTAATTTTGTGCAATGCACCATTCTTATCTAATTTGTAAGAAATAAATACTGATAGAATTTTCTCTTTAGGTTCAATCATTGGCTATGTGTGGAAAAAACTTTGTTGGAAAAAGTAAAATATACTTAAGTGATCTATACATTTCGAAAAGATTAATCTTTAACTATTGATGGAGAAATACCATTGATACTTACAAAAAAAAAATTCTCTCCAGGAAAAAAAATATAATTAGTATAACTAAATCTTGTACTTTAAAAAAAGGATTAAAATGCAAATCACCTTCAAAGTATTCATGAAACTGCTACTAGTATCTTAAATTTTTTTCTTGGCGCAATGTTACCTTTTATATTTCAAAATCATAGCAATTTTACCCTAGTTGTTAAGTTCAATGACGTTGATTGTTAATAACACAACAAGACTTATTTTGCTAGCTTCACCAGTATTGATGTTATATGAAAAAAAAACTTGTGTAAAAAAGACGTGTTTTTTGTTGACTAACTCTATGACCAAAGCTTTCACAAAACTCATTTAGTAGGTTCTCAATAACACAAAAACTGTCTGCATTTATAGTACTAAAAAGAATCAAGTCATCAGCAAAAAATAAATGTGAAAAAGGAAGATCATACCTGCCTAATCGTATAGGTTTCCATTTGTTGGCTTCAATTGCCTGTGACAATCTCTCCATACACAGCACAAATGTGTATGATAAAAGAGGATCTTCTTGTTTAATACCTTGTGAAGGCTAAAATTCCTCCATGGGTCTTCCATGCTAGAGCACTTGAAGCTTTGATGTTGAAATGTAGTGCATTATGATTCTTATTAAGTTGCTAGGTATACCAGCATCTATAAGAGTGTCTCGTATAAAATCCCATCTAAGACAATTGAAGGCTTTCTCTAGATTTACTTTAATTGCAAGTCATCAAACTTTACCTTTCTTTCTCTTCATCGAGTGCATTACTTCTTGAACAATTATAATGTTATCAGTAATATTTGTCCCCTGAATAAAGCTAGCTTGATTGGGAAGAATAAGCTTGTCCATCAAAGGCTTCAACTTGTTAGCAATCACCTTGGTAAGGACCTTATACAGCACTAAGCAAAGGCTTATGGGTCTAAATTCTTTAATAGTTTGCGGAATTAGCAATTTGGGAGTAAGGCATATGAAGGTTCTATTAAGGCATGGTTCCAATTCACCTCCATTAAAGATTGATTTAATCATATTGTAAATAGAGTCACCCGTGGTCTCCTATTGATTTTAATAAAAGAAAGCAGAAATACCATAAACTCCTGGAGCTTTGAAAGGTTTCATATAAAAAAGAGCACGCTTGACTTCTTCATTAGATACTTCCTTGTTAAGATTTGTTGTCGAAATCATTAAGCTGAGGAAAAAAAATTCCTATATCGATAGGGTGAAACTTCATCTTGATCCTTGGTGTAAAGCTTATTAAAATAATCTATAGCTATCCTTCTAAGTTGCTCTTCATCATTACACCACTTCACTTCACCATCCTTAAGAGTGACTATATGGTTCCTATGTCCATGTCAAATAGCCTTTGCATGAGAATAAGAAGTATCGCGGTCGCCTTGATTGATCCCATTGCATCTTGACTTCTGCATCCATAATAACTCCTCCTGATGGCATATATCTTCATACTCAGCTTTGAGTTCCATGTCCAGGTGTCTAAGATACATAGAATCTTTGCTCTCGAGAGATTTTTGGATTCCCAAAATTCCTAGCTCTTAATTGTTTTTACTTCATGATATATGACCAAAACCCCCAGCATCCAACTTTTTAAACAAAACCGTTAATGTTCTCTTAGAGAGACTTATTTGCAGCCCAAGAGTTACGAACAGTTAGAGGGAATTGAGAGTGTTCCGCCCAAGCAGCTATGAACCTGAATGGGCATCCCCCTTGGTAGGCCCTTTATGCGTTCTCAAGATTGATCATTAATGGGCGACGGCCATATTGGACCATATGAACCACCAAATCAAGGAAACGAACAAGACAACTCTTATTACTAAGGACCAGGTTTAGCCGTTGCAACAGAAAGCCTCTCTTCCAAGTGAAGCTAGGCCCAAAATAACCCAAATTCAATAAACCATTTTGTGAAATAAAGCCCTAAAAAGCCACATAGCCCACTTGATTTCTGAACACGACCCCTTTTGACTCATTTGATCCCAGTATAGCATTGAAATCTCCTCCCAAAAGCCAAGGGTCATTAACACCTTTCATTAAAAGACTATGGTCATTCCAAAGTTCCTTTCTCTGCATAGGATTGGGACAAGCATAAACAAAAGAGAGCAGAAATTGCTTATTGTGATTAGGAAGGCAAACCCTTGCATGGATGAATTGACGGTGACAAGTAAGATTTCCACAGGCACACTATTATTCCATATCAAATAGATGCCTCCAGAAAACCCATTCGCCTCGACTCTAAAAGAATAATCAAAACCTAATTTCTTTATGACTTTGTCAGCCTTCACACAGTAATTCTTGGTTCCATAAGGGAAACAAGGTTTAAACAATAATCACGAACATAAGACTTACATACTCTGAAAACTTCTATTGGTTGCCCCTTGGCAGTTCGAAAAGAGAAATTTGCAATCCATGGTAAAGAAAGAGCAAGAAGAGATCAGCTCTCCATGTAAGGTCCAAATTGAATTGGAGTATCTTCAAATCCTTCTCTCATTTGATGTATTACCTTTTGTTTAGATGGCATGTCATCAATCAAAACCATCTGCTCAAATGGTGTTTCCTGAACTATATCATCCGATAGGCCTGGTGTGTCCAATATTACGTCAAATTGGGCCTAGTCAGGTGCTTTTGGAGGGATATCCGCTTGGCTTCCTCTCCAATTCTAATCTTTGAGCCCAAGGTTTGGCCCATAATATCCTACTTAACCAAGGTGTGATTAATGGACTTGTCAGGGGCTTCTCGTTGAGGAAGGATGATAATTGCCTCATTTATTTTGATCTAAAGATACTGGGACTCTTGTGATATTTCCTATGAATGCAGCTGAATTGGCTGCTTGGTTGCCATTGTTGGAGGTTTCCTCCTTTCTTCCTTGGTTTTGATTTTTTCCAACAACAGCTTGTGATTTCCTCAATGGCTCTACCTTGTCTTTTCCTTTGTTCTTCTGACTCGCCACCTTCATTTGGCCATTAGTAGAATGGCTCCTGCTTTATTGTATATTGAATCGATTTTGGGTTACTAGCATTTTGTAGAGCTCCAACATTTTCATCATTACGATGGCTATCCAATTATGCCAAAGCATCGAATCTTATTCTCTTTTTTTTTTTCTTTGTGCATATAATCTCCTTGTATCTGCTTGTGGCTTTTTGGATCTTGCCTCTAATCCCTCCTCTAAATCTGCCTCCAAGGCCTAAAACACTCCTCTTCACACACTTCATTCTGCTGCTTGCTTTGTTCTTCACGTGCCATTGGTTCTTGAATTTCTGATTGTCTTAATTATTGAGATGAAGTGCTCTGTTTGTTCTTATTACATTGCACTTTCAAGTGCTCGTTTTTTTCCTCATTGTAAACAAATAGTAGGTAAACCCTCATATTCAATGATGTGAGTTCTTCCATCCACCTTGATCTTCGACAATAGATGTAGCACCTTACTTTTATATACTTTTTTTCAAGTAGTATAGTATATTTAATGTCCAATTGACTCATTTTTTAAAACTAGACAGATAAGACTTTCTAACAAGCTAAAAAACACATAATTTGAATATTTGTGTGAATTGTTATGAATTTTTGAAATTAGACTAGAAAACCTAGAATAGAATTTTTGATCATTTGTATAGTATGTCTTTGAGTATTAAATTGTATAAATTGGCATGGTTAAACATAAGATCAATACTTTTCACCTGCAGAGCATATTTTTAACTTTATTTAGAAACTTAAATCACATTGATATGATTTTTTTAAAATTAATTATGATTTTTTAAAGTTTGTTTAGAAAAGTTGGGAGCCAAATGAATAGTAACTCATTTTTTTTAATTTATATATTTGATTCCATTAATGGTTTAAGCTTATAATATTTCGAATGAACAGTAACTATAATACTGACATGTGCGCATAATGGCCAGATTATGTCATAACATTGCAAAAGTGTATACCTACATTATATACATCATTCAAACTTGTTCATACTTGCTCATGCCATTCTCGTAACATTTTAAAGAACTCAAAAGAGCATAATGGCAGCAAGATATAACTTTGCAATTTCATATATGATTTTACATATAATTACAAAAATACAAGTGGCAATGACAATAATTAAGTTAATCATCAATAGTCTTCTCCTTGCCCCTTATCTTCTTGATGGTCTTGCCATCTTTTGAACCTATATTATGGGTTACTTGAGGGGATGAGTTGAGACAATCTCAATAGCAAGTCACATTCAAAGCATTATGACATTTATTTCACAAACTAAATCACATTTGAACATCAAAGTACTATATTAGTCATAAAAATTTCGGCAGCATAATGACTTAGAAAATAGACATATTAGTGATTGACACCCCTCATATTATAGTCAAGCCAGTTAAAGAAAACACAATATATAATGTAACAACTCATTTATTCACATAAACATCATATGAACATAGTGAAAGAACATAAAGCAATAAATAGACTTTACTATATTTGGTAGTATCTCTTGTTATATCCTTTGCTTGTAATGATTCCACTTGCTTCCTCAAGTCCCTAAACATCATTAAACAATGGCTCAAGCCACTAGTTTCATAGCATTAAATATAAAGTGCTCATAAACCCTAAAAATTATAAATTATTTATCTTAAACTCTATCTTGAAGCAAATACTTGTTTTTAAAGTTTTTGACTATGAAGAATCCATTTTTAGTATCAAAATAATGAAACTCCACTCTAAGATGACCTTTTACACTGACCAAAATTGTGGTCCTAGGAAGAAAAATAGATTTTCTACAAATTTACTTCAAAACATACTTAACTTGTTTTATCTTGCAAAAACTCACACTTTGTCATACTTTTATGGTTTAAAAACATTATTCCTTGCCCAAACCTTGTATTGGCCAAAACTTACAGAGGTTTTTTTTTTTGGTCAACAACTTAGTTAAATCAATTCCCACTGCTATCATCGTAAACTTGCCTACTATACTAATCATCTCACCAAGCGATCTAAGTATACTCTTATGATAATATCTAAAAGATAAATATGGGAAACAAATCCAAGCCATTATCCACTTTACCTTAGCCTCTGTAGCAACAAAATCAGGATTCCATGGTTGAACAATTAAATGATGCCCTAGTATCACCCATGGGCCTCTCGATAAAGCTTTCTCATAATTCTCTGAACTTTTCATCTGTACCAAGAAGAAGTCATTTGAGATGTCGATCAAATTAAGACCTGCAGAAGGGTTCCACAAAATATTAAGTATATCAAACAAAGTTTTATAACCAATCGTTCTTCCAAGCAATTTAACAATAAGACTAGTCTCCATTGATTTGTTCATAAGCTTAATGAATTTATTAGAGAAATTAATGGTAGGAATCTCCTCTTCTCTTGTGATAGTAAGATCATCTTTGCTCAGCGTTATCTCTTCTTCCTGTGCCCCAACACCCTCGTTGACAAGTATATCTATGAATGAAGGCTTAGGAGCAGTCACATTTGAGACATTGGCTTCATTCTCCATATTCATATGTTCCCTTATTTCTTTGGCCTTGTCTTTCTCTCTTATTTTGACATTTTTTGCCGATTTGTTGCTCTTTGGAGCATTGGGAGGATCCTCTTTAACCCTTGTTGTAAACTCAATGATATCTTCTTTACGTAAATCCATAGCAACAATAGAAGAAAAAATGAGGTAAAGTAATATTAGACATTTATATAAATATTTTTTGCTAGAATCAATTTATTTGAATACATTATATGTAAATTATATAAAAAATTAGACTTGGATATTTTTTAAGATGATTCTCAATCAATAATGCGCAAGTACATTCATGGTGTCCCCATTTATTGTCTGTCTAGAACATTATCTTAGATCATCTTGCCACTTGCCGTGCATATGCAATTTAATTAGGCAACATCTAGATGAAGTCATCATGAGCCCTTTTTTATTGTGTTATTCAACTAGTGAGGAAACATAAATTCTGGATTGCATTTTTGGTGTTTACAGTTGCTGCATGCTTTTTTTTTTTTTTTGCTGAACTTGGATGCAAAGGCTGACGTCTATTTTTCTTATATCATCTTGCCATTTGCTGCATGCTTTTTTTTTGTTGGCTGAATTTAGCTACGGTTATACCCTAGGTCCCTTACCTTTTATATAGTCATCTATTTTTCTTTTCGATTTAACAATGCTCTCTCATGTCCATGTTTCTTAAGTATTTCCTCCACTTAGCACTTGTGCTTTCTAGAAGAATACCGCGATTAGTTCATGGGATCAAAGTAAGACACTGGGTGTGGGTGGAGGAGTTTGCTTTTGCCAGCGAGCCAAATCATAAAGTAGCCTAAGATGCCGATGTAGGAGTAAGTTCTTTGAAGAAGGAGAGGGGGTGAGAGTAGACTGGTCTTGACGAAGGACGGACTTGATGTTGCGAGAGTAGAGGGCAAACATGTAACTAGCAAGGGAGACGATCACGAAGAGGAAGAAGGAGGAGATTGTGAACCACTGACCGGTGAGGAGCTGAATGGTGAAGGCCCTTGTTGTTTGGAACCATGTGGGTTATCATGTTTGTGTCTACTGTGTAGTGCTTAATAAAGCTTATGGAGAGATCTATTATATATATTAAAAAGTGAAGTTTAGAAAGAGTACATCAATGAGAAATGAGAGTGTCACTCCAAAGTGAGTTATGCTACGCTAAACTTTCATCTCAAATTAGTTGACACTGTCCCATGTAAGCATCCTTGATGCAATATAGGAAAAATAAGAGATTGACCACCTCAAACAATGCAAATTAAGGGGACTCGTCGAAAAAAAAAAAACTATAGGGCTTACTTCAAAATTTTCTAAAACTATGAAGACTAAATATTTAATTTTCTCTTTTTTATTCATAACAAATATTAAAAGCACAAAAATATGCCAAAGGTTCTGAAAATATTTTTCTTATGAAAATGAAAACATTGATTAAACACAAAAATGGCCATATATATCTCATCTCATTTTTCTGACTAGGTTAATCCATCAATTCAGTAATATTTATTGTTTTCTTTCTTAATATTGTTTTCTTTCTTACTACAATAATCAATCGATCAAATAAGTTCAAGGATGAAAAAACTGTGAAGTACTGATAATGTAATGCTGCCCCACTTTTTGGGGTCGGGGTCTCTTCTGACAAGAGAGATATCCTGCCTCCCTCCTCCCTCCTCCCTCCAGGCACTTTCTTTTTCTTTTTTTTTTCAATTTTTTTAATCTTTAATTTTTTAATATTTAAATTTAAAAATAAAAAATAATTTTTTTATAATTATATGACTATAAAATTGCTCTATTCGTATTTTTTTAATTTAAATATTATAAAGTAAAATAATATCTTTTGGTTATATAATATAAATAAAAAAATATAAGAGAATAAAATTGCACAGTTAAATATCATATTATACCATTTACTATTCTTAAAATAAAAAAAAAAAATTTCCCGGGTCCTGGTGGTGGGGTGGTAGGAGACACCCCGTCTTTTTTCGGGGCAAGGTGTGAATTGTGAAGTGGGTGCGCAGGGTTTTTATGGTGGAAGTGGTCAAGGAGTGCAAGGAGATGGCAACTCCGTCCAGCGGCGGGAGGGGAGTCCAGACCTACGAAGAGTTCGTCAAAGTTCATGGGCTGCTATTGGCAGCATCGGGGTTGCCAGAGTCACTACACCGCCAGCTATTCCAGAAGCTCTCCACCGAGACCTTCGACGGTGGCCACTACTTCCAAATTGAGCCCTGCGAGGAGGGTCGCCAGAGACGCCTCTTTCTTACTGCCGACTTCATGCCCAAGCACTCCCACGTCTTCCTTATTGATCACGCTTGGACTTTTAGACTTTCGAATGCTTACAACCAGGTCTGCACCTTATTTCGCATAGCTTATATAACAAATACTGTTTTGTTAGAACTTAATTATTTTCCCCCTTGGAACCCAAAGCGTAATGTGCCTTTTTGTCTCGAAATTTGGGAACCTTTGAGTGATTGCAGCTACAACAAGTTCCAGGATTGGCAGAGAGGATGGGTTCTTTGATGTGTCTAGACATTGATCTAAATTTGGATGCTGGCGAGAGTGACCCTGCTAATGGAGCTTCGCATGAGGAGAATGCCAAGACAGATGTTGCCCAAGTACTGGAGAGTGAAGTTGAAGCAGCAAGGATGAAAGGAAACGGCACGTTGACTTGGTTGGAGCTTGACGAGCTTGATATCGATGACGATATGCTTCTAGCACTGAGTTTATCTAACAGATTTCCGGTTAATAATGTTTTTCCATATTAATTAACTTCGTATGATTTTAAAATATGATGTGGAAGCGTTGTGTTACGCTTCGCAAATAACTCGTGTTGCGAGACATTTCATGATCAAAGTTACATTTAGCTGAAGTCAACCACTATTTATATAGTCTAATACTACGTGTTTGGACTCTCCGTCCCCTTTCACTGGATCAGGATCTTCTGGCACTTAGCCTGTATGGGAACAAACTTGATAAATTGGAGGTGGTGGCACAGGAAGTTGTCAAATTTAAATGCCTAAAAGCACTCTGGTTGAACAATAATCCAATTCTTAAAAGCTGGTGAGTTTGCGGAGAGATAGAGACGCTTCCTTAAATTGGTCAATCCCTACTCTAGATTTCCGGAGAACTAATTTATTCTTCTTCTTCTAGTGATGGCGAATTGGCAGATGAAGTTCTTAAAGTATTACCGGAATTGGAAATCTTTAATTCAACTTTTACTAGCAACTTCGGTACTTGGGCATTGGGCTCCGTTGCAGGCATATATGGGAAGGATAATCCTGGTGGCACTGATCAGGCTGACTTTCCACTGCAGAGCGTGTCCTCTCTTGACCTGTCAGATAGAAACATTGGCAGTTTAATCAATGAGGTCGAGCTATTTATCATGTGGCTTTTTATCTGATCTATGCATAATTTACCTTACCGTTCAAGAGTTTAGAGAGCTTTGTCCATCATTTTAGTAAAAGACAAAGTTTTTTACATTAGTTCCGATAACTGGATTTTGGCACCCCTTTTCGTCGAAGTATCTTTCTAACTGTTCATGATGTTAACACACAGCATTTCCTGCCAACCTATTACTATCAACCAAGTCTATTCATTGTTGCTCTTCTGTTGGCTTACCCTCTCTTCAGGCATTTTCACCACTTCATTTACCATCTCTTTCATATCTGAACCTTTGTGGAAATCCATTGGAGCAAAACTCAGTCAATGACTTGTTAGAACTATTGAGGGGTTTCCCATGCTTAGGTTCTGTGGAGGTACTTTTGGTTTATATCTTATGCCTCCTATTCCCCATTTGCTTTGCTTCATAATCATTTTTTCTTTGGTGTCCTCCTGCCATAACAAGCACTTAGGCCTTCTGGAATTTGAGTTATTTTTAGGTGGATATTCCTGGTCCGCTTGGAGGAAGCGCTATAGAAATACTGGAATCTCTTCCTAACATTTCTGAGCTTAATGGTGTAAGTGCATCAAAAATATTCAAAACTCGGAAGCATCTTATTGATTCAATGCTTCTTCCCCATCTTCCTGAATGGATTACTGACGAGCCTCTTGCTGATCGCATTATAAGTGCAATGTGGCAATATCTAATGACATACAGACTTGCAGATGAGGAAAAGATTGATGAAACCTCTGTTTGGTATGACCTTGCTTTTACATGTTTCCCTATTTTCTTCCTCGTTATAGTACAATCTTTATTTGAATGCTTAAGTATGTGGATTACATAAATTTGAGCCTTTAGATGCAGTTTTCAATAGCAAAAGTTGTCTTTGTGGGCTAATAAAAGTATTGTATTTTATACTATTTGATTGCATTAATGCTTGACCACTCTGATGGTTGTTTTGGTGTTTTAGCTGACTGAACAGAAATAGAGAGCTTACATCAATTATATAACATCAATTATCTAAAGTCCTAAATTTACTAATGACACATGAAAGAGCATGTTGCTTTGGAGATTTTTTTAGGTATGTAATGGATGAACTAGGGTCATCCCTGCGGCATAGTGATGAGCCAAATTTCAGATTGTCTCCTTTTCTTTTTATGCCTGAGGGGAATCTAGCATCAGCTGTGAGGTTAACTTCTAACTATCCTTATTCTGCTTCTTCGCTTGTTAAAGTGGTGTTTTTTTTTTTATTATTATTATTTTTTTCTTTTGCTTTTATTATAACACAAAGTGATGTTCTTTGATTCTAAAAATGAATCTGCTGCTTTACTGAATGATTGAAATTTATGTATCATGTAGTATTCTTTTGTGTACTAAATTTCCAAAACTATCTGTCTTTTTTCTTTTATTTCCTAATAATTAATGTATCTTGACTTTATTTATTGTTGGGAATCTCGGTACACGCTTAGCGGAAAACATCACTGAAATCTCTCCCATGGATCTGTTAACGTTGTCTAAATTGAGATGTAGAAGAGAATATTACCTTTGGTGCGTGTCCTTTCGGTTTTTTTTAGTTTCGGACCATAGGAATTGACACGTCCAATCAGCTCCTTCTACCAGTATCCACACGAACGGTGAGTCCAACTTGAACGGCGTGCTAGCACCTTTATTTGCAAACGTCCATACGTTCTCTCTTTGCGTCCGAACACTTTCTCTCTCGTTCATACACTTTCTCTCTCTAAGTGTGCGGCCGCTATCTCTCTAGGATGGATAGAGACTCTCTATTGATTTAGTATCTAATAATCCTAAGTTATATCTTTGATCCATGTCATAGCTATTGTTGTTGTTGTTGTTGTTGTAATATTAAGTTATATCAATATATAGATAAAGTTTATTATTTGATTAATTTAAATCAAATATTTAAATTAATCAAATATTAATTAAATAGATTAGTTTAAATTTAAATCTATCTAATAGATTAAATCTAAACTAACTATCTAATCTATATTTAGAATCAAATCTAAATTTAATTTATCATATAAATCAAATTTAGATTATGATGTTAGTTTAAATTTAAATCTATCACATAGAATTAAATTTAAAACTAATTCATTTAAATTAATTTAAACGAAATATATATATATATATATGTATATTTAGAAATAATATATCAAATATATTAAACACATATATTTCGAATTTTATAAAATATATATCAAATATATATTTATTTACAAAATTCATCCACCCTAAATTGAACATTAAATTCATTTAATCTAAACACATTTTAGATTCAATGAATCTGGATATTTTAGCTCAAGTTGATTCGTTCTTGTTTGCAACTTTGCAGGCCCATATGATGTTGGCAATGGGCTAATAACACTATTGAACTCAAAAGTTATAAGTGGCCTCTAGCAAAACATTGTGACTACATAAATCATATGAGATCAGTGATCCGATGCAACCTATCATATAACCTTATCACATTCCTTTTGTCTCATGATATATGGGTCTAAGTATAAGGCATAAAAACGTCATTCTCATCTTACTCGACCATCACTTTCTCAATCTCCGAGCAGACTAACAGAACAAATGAAAACTCTTCTATTCTAGTACGGCCATGCATTTCTCAGTCTCACTTATCGAGAGGCCCAAATATATCTCTCAATTAATTAGAGGGACAAGTTCTATCTTGACCATTCATCTTCCTCTACATGAACTCTACTATGCCCGCTTATAGCCATTATGATCTCTTAATTAAAGGTGACTTTTGACTATGCTAAAGTACAGTGTTCTCATGTAGGAAGTCATGGTGATCTCAGGTCTAGGGACTCAGTGACATGGTTATATATATATATATATATGGGAGATGCTTATAACTTAATCCACGTAGCTATCTCATGACGGATTGATCCAGTGTCCGTTCCCTTACAGGTGCTTATGATTTTGATTTGTATTTACATACATAATTAACCCATAATTATCAATCAAAATTATACTAGTATAAGTTCTTCATTGTTACCACATAGATGAATAACTAGGGACGTTTAAGATAAAATAATTTATCCAAGGATATTATTATAAAGAAAAACATGTAAATAATATAATAATGTAATAAAAGAAAAAATACCTTTTTTTTCATAATGAAGTACTATGCTCATAATATAAGGAATGGCCTGACGCACAATCTCCAACATTTATATCGTCCATTAGAATGGGAATTGTATGTTTGCAATATTTCCTTTTCTTTTGGAAAAAAATTGTTTGTAAATTATTATATCCTAACCTTGGAACATGGTTTAAGTCAACATCACTCATCAATCATTACATAGTAGTAATCCTGTTAATTTATTTGTTCCCAGCTTTTCTATATTATGGCCTGCTCAGAATGTTCAAAGAGGCGATGAATGTACTCGTGATTTTCTTTTTGGTATTGAGGAGGATAAACAGCGTTCTGCCAGGCTTACAGCCTGGTTTCACACGCCAGAGAACTATTTTATTCAAGTATTTACTTCTTTTACTCTAGTAGATTGTGACTTATGGTTACGTTACTAATTTTTTGAGGGTTTTCAAAAAGTATAAAGCTAATTAGTTCACTACTTTCAGGAGTATGAGAAGCACTATAAGAAATTGCAACCCAAAAGTCTAATACCACAAACTATGCGATCTGAGACTAGAACCGTCATTCATGATCTTGGTGGACGTCCTTTTCTTGTTTACACAGATCTACCTCAAGTGGAGGAATTTCTAACACATCCTAAGTTTGCAATATGTAAGTGTAGTGGATGATGCTACCCTAGATGCTCAAATTTCCTTAGTCTTTATTCTTTCCCTTCCAGAGTTACTATTATGTAGACTATCATTTAATTTGAATATATTGTATTAATACAACAAGAAGCAGCCTTATCCCACCAAGCGAGGCCAGCTACATGCCATTGTGCTCTTTCGAAAACCAACTCTTCAAATATATCATTCACCATAAGATCCTGTTTTACAACTTCCTTAAAAATTCTTTTTGGTTTTCCTTTACACCACATGTATATACCACCTTAAACAAGAGTCTCATAGGGCTAAAATTTAGTTGGTTATTAATTTAGTATATGATATTGAAGGAGTATCTGGTTTTTGGTTGCTATTGTATTCCCACTGAGGTTTGATTTTCTATCTTCTGTTAAATCATTTTACTTCCTCATGCCGACCTTCTCTGTCTCTGTTGCTTTTAATGTTTGTTTGCATAAAGCGAAAGAACCAAAGGATGCAGATATAATATGGACAAGCATGCAAGTAGATGAAGATATGAAGAAGGTCACTGGAATAACTGATCAGCAATACATTAACCAATTTCCTTTTGAGGCGTGTCTTGTCATGAAACATCATTTAGCAGAGACCATTCAGAAGGTAATAACTGTTAACTAGTTCTCATTATAAATTGATGCTAATGTAATCATTCTAAATGGCTAACTGTGTCTATTACCAATTTCTAGTGAAATACCATGCTATTTGTAGAATTTGTGTAATACTTAATACACTATGGCACGCAACATTGTTACTTTATTTAGCCAAATTTATTACTGATGTGAGATGTAATAACTTGAGATTATTTTTTCTCTTCTGAGATTTCATTATAACTGTTTTGTTTGTTGGGGGTGTCATAGGTGCATGGATCTCCTGAATGGTTACAGCCTACTTATAATCTTGAAACACATCTATCTCAACTAATTGGAGACTACTATGTACGCAAAAGAGAAGGGCTAAACAATCTGTGGATATTAAAGCCATGGAACATGGCACGAACTATTGACACTACTGTGACTGATAATTTAACTGCAATAATTCGACTCATAGAAACTGGTCCAAAAATTTGTCAAAAGTACATTGAGAGACCTGCTTTGTTCAAGGGGAAAAAGTTTGATCTTCGTTACATAGTATTAGTTCGCAGCATGAATCCTTTGGAAATATTTCTGTCAGATGTTTTCTGGGTATGCAGATTTCATCCTTTGGTTTAATATTTAATTTAGTATAGCCTTTAAAGAATATTCTTTTACCTCTTACCGTTTTAATATTCCCACTATAAGATTCTAATGCAAAGCAGCTGTGTTTTTCGTTTACAGGTTAGGTTAGCCAACAACCAATATTCTTTGGACAAAACTAGTTTTTTTGAGTATGAAACCCACTTCACTGTTATGGTATGTTTTGATTAACTTGCACTTGGGCACCAATATTTTCCTTTGTTGAAACTTCATTGTGAAATATTGAATATTTCGTTGCTTTATCTTTTTCCTAGAAATTTCTAACAGCCACTTTATGGATCTTAGAATTATCGTGGAATATTAAATCACAAGAACACGAAAGATTTTGTGAGAGAATTTGAGGAAGAGCATCAAGGTAATGGAGGCTGCTACACATGTTGTTCTGGTTAAGAGTATTCCCAGAATTAGAGAGCATCTAGGACATGCATTGCATTTTGGATTA
This sequence comes from Adenanthera pavonina, assembly GCA_026686845.1. Lineage (NCBI taxonomy): Eukaryota > Viridiplantae > Streptophyta > Magnoliopsida > Fabales > Fabaceae > Adenanthera > Adenanthera pavonina. The sequence continues at coordinate 183,760 of JAIVEN010000016.1, forward strand.
ACTTTTTAACACAAACACCTGTCTATTGCAGTTAATTGGTTGGATATACATACAAGAGTAAGGAATATGATTCGATCAGTGTTTGAGGCTGTAGCTGTTGCACATCCAGAGATGCATAATCCAAAATCGAGGGCCATTTATGGTGTAGATGTCATGTTGGACAGCTCTTTTCAACCCAAGCTATTAGAGGTTTATAACCGGAGCATTGGTTCTCTTATGATTCTCCCTTGTTTCAAGACCTAACAGTTTTTAGTCTGACTCTAAAACGCCTTTTTGATTTTAGTATGATGCCATGCTCTATTGTCTTGTTTATCGTAGAGAGGATGTATTGCTCATGTGGATTCTGAAATTATAATTAATTTGTATTTCCTTTCATGCAGGTGACTTACTGCCCTGACTGTACAAGAGCATGCAAATACGACATGGAGATTGTGTTTGGAGAGGGAGGTATTGCCAGAGGCTGTGACTTTTTTAATGATGTTTTCAGCTGTCTCTTTCTGAACGAGATGTCACATGTCAGCCCGTTGTAATCTTACCATAGAGAATTTTTAATGATTAATTATAGCCAGCCCATGCTCCTTTTCCAGCCCACCGTTTTGAATGATCATAAACTTTGGCATCCTAGGCTTAACCCTAAACATGAAAATTCAAGGCGGACATTGCCGGGGAAATTTTATAACATTTCCAACAATGTCTAATTTATCCAAAATGGTTTATTCTATTAGAATGCTTCCATTATTATGAGGCCAAGTTTGATTTGATTTAGGCTTATTCTAGTTGCTGAAATTGTTATTTTCGTTTCTTTTGTGCGCGCGCGCTCGTTTTCCTGAAATTCATCTTCTCACACATCCTTTTGGTTTGTTTAATCTCTCTCTCTCTCTCTCTATATATATATAGAAAGCTGCACGTGTACAATGCTGCTTTGATTTTGACCCCTCGAATGGCCGTATGAAAAGAAGTCTACGTAAAATTGCAAAACCAAGGCGTGTATTGAGCTTCCACAAGTGTAACGATACTAGAGGCTCGTCCAATCCCATTTACAACTGAGAATGAGGTGAATCGCAAAACATTAAGTGGGGACTCTAATGGGATCTCAACATTCCATGCATTTTCCTGGCATGTGATTAGGCTCCTTGTTCAGATGGTTCAGCTGATGCATGTGATCGGTTTCCAAGCATAGAAATCCTCCTTTGCAATTCAAGAGTTGACATCCGCTCCGCCTCTAATGCTCGCTCAAGCTTGAATATATCATAAAGGTTATATAAAAAATATATAATTAACAAGGAAAACTGAAGCCTAAAACATATAATAGAATTTACAATATAGCATGTTTCATTGTGTTTCAGTCATGGCTATCGTTATCCATACCTTCGCTGCCCGGGTGCTCCATTCTCCTAATATGGCTCTGAGTCTTTCATTCTCCTCTACGTACTGTTGTGTGTTTAGTGGAAATTTTGCCGTCAGAGCCTTACAGTCAAAGGACTTTAATTTAGTTGGTGACTAAATCACTCTAAGATACCTGATTGTTGGTAGTGCGAACCCGCAGTATCTCTAAGTCTCTCTCAGCAATCAAAGACCGAGCAAGCCTTAGTTCAGATTGCAATTGATTCATCTGTAATATACATTTCCCAGTTAGGATCCTTGAGTAACATGGTAGAGTTAATAATCTCTGCTACAGTATCGTTATACGCATGCTTTTGATTCCTATATTTGTTGCATTCTAAGGCCATCAAATGCTCCATTTCAGCATGGGATTCACCACGTATAAAACGGCATAATAATTATCAAATTCAAAACCCACTATGAATTTCAGGCCACTGAGATAAAAACCCAAGTCATCGTTATTAAAATCCAAACAACCTCACGTCAAATATTGTTTCGTTTTTTGTGTCAGAAAACACTAGCTCATAATTTTTCTCTCTTCCCTGTCGAAGGACTCCAACCCTTAATCTAGAATTGTCTTCATGTTGACGCGCCGTATTATACCAAGTTTGAATTTGACATAATGTATTATCCAACAAACAGGGACAATTACACCTAACGGATCAGTCGTAAATAATATTCAAAACTTGATAAGTATAACAACTTTATGGGCAGAAATTAAAATAACCACTACAATCTGCTAAAAGGATAAAGCAAAACTCATCATAAGAGGCATCACGGATATTATTTTGAATTTTGTGCAAGACGACAGGCAATTATATAAATGAGACTCCATTTTGTTGATCGTACCAAAGCATTGAAAACTAGGGACATACAGATATTACCTCAGCAGAAAGTGTCCGTAATTCTTGATCACGAGCTGCTAATAAATGGGCAAGATCAACCTGCAAAAGAAACAATTTATTCTATAATGGAAAGAAAAGAAAAGGAAGATGAAGATAAAAACATGCATAAGGTGCAATAAGTCTTGACTGAAAGTTTGAACCAAAAGGTTGCAACCAATCCTCCATCTGTCCCCTTAAAGGGATGAGTAGTGCCACCTAACTCAGGCCAAAATTTTCTAGTTTTATCAAATTAAGTATCCTCCTCCCCAAATATTTACTTATATTAGAGAGCCTTAAGGGAAGATCCACCATAGTTTTTTCCACAAATTCTTATAGCCTATTCCAAAAGTGGACTTCCTATCATGGAACCTATCAGACCGGAGTCACCTTTGTTGTCATGTGTAAAGGTGACAAGAACAATTAGATTAAGCACATCCTATTTTATGTTAACCAATGTAATCAAAACCAGGGCGGCTAGTGATCCAGAAAAGACATAATACTGCCCTTTCAAAGAACCAATAATAAACCAAAAGAACTGGATGAAAACAGGAAGACTTTCAAAAAGACTGGTTTAAAGGAAAAGGAAAACTAAGCAGGCTTCATCAGCCCACACAAGTAACTAGGTGGTCCACGTCTTTTAAAAGTTTATGACCCAACCTGATTAACACACAATAATTTTTTGCATCCCCTTCACTTTGTATAGACATTCATCTCCACTTCCCTCTGTCAATGAGTCGATATGGGATTTCTTCTATTACCCCCACTCTTCCCTTCTCTTTCATTTCACGGCCTGATGAAGATGGACTAGATAGCAACATAACAAGAACAAAAAAACCAATTTTTTTGTGGCTTAAGACTGTAAATGATCACACTATTCCATATAAACTTTCAAGTAGTGGGTGTTGCATGCCATGAAAATTGCAGAACACAAGCAAAATCAGCTCAATTTGACAGTATAGAGCAAAGGAATGTTGGTGAATCAATGTGTGTTGAAAAAAAAACAAATGCCTTTAATAAAATCCCAGCACAAGTCTCTCTTCGATGACACATCCTTTCCCCAAGGTCCCATTCCTCGTTGCATCTTTTTTATCTTTTTTTTTTGGGGGGGGTGCATGCATCTTTTTTATCTTTATTTATGGGGCAAGAAAAATTATATGATTATTAAATTAAATTTATCAAGTGATAATTAATTAAATCATATTTAACAAGGCAAGCATCTTTTTTATCTGTTTATTGTATATATATATATATATATTAAATATATTAATTTAATAAAGATTGATCCAATCATTAAACCTTGAACTAATGCCTTGATCAGTTTAATATCTAATCCCGTTTTGAAAACATTGATGTTAACTGCACTTCCCTATGTATATCACATGACCGCATAGGTGACTTTAATCTGACAATGCAGATCAAGGCAGACATACTGAAGAGTCAAGACTGTCAAGTTTTGTTTCACTACTTCTAGTATATACAGATTAAAGTAGATCCTTCAATTCTACAATTAAGAATACAAATACTTTCCATGGAAGAACTACAATTAGCAGGGAAGGTTTTGAATAAATAAGCAGCGATGCAGATTTAAATGTCATAAAAGCAGTATTGTATTTTAATACACCTGGTTCACGTCTCAGATTTTCCAGAAAAGAATGCTTACATGAATGCATTTTCCAATGCAACTCCCAATTTAATAATATTTGATATCACAAGGCAGAAAACTAAATCACTTTAGAATCTCCATTATCAAATAATACAATATTAATAGTTCTGACCGGATATGCCACAAGTGCAAATTCTCACTGACATGCCTAAACATAAGTCTATAAAAATTTATAAATTCAGATGGAAATGATAAAGTAAAATAGTTTATTCAGGGCTGTTATCACCTGTGGTACAGTCCCATCATCAGTTCTTTCATATTTACTTAAACACTCCTGCAGTCGAAGAATCTGCAAGACCAAAATGTTGATGGAAAACTATTTATATAATTCACCTTCAGTGTAGAACGTACAGGAATATCCACAATCAGTTAGATATACAATCATTAACAACTGTAATGAACGCTTCAAATTATCCCATACCTCTTCACTCAAAAAATGAAGATTTTCACGCTGATATTGCAGCAAGGCCATTTGCTGATCAGAAAGCCTACCACCATCATGGTACCTATTACACCAAAATATTCTAATTATAATGTTTACATGCTGCACAGTATTGTGCGTGTATATGATTTACATCAGTTGCCATTGGCATAACATGATCTTATTTATGGTATGCATGAAGGCTGGGAAATCATGCATAATGCAAAGCAAACATAGTTAAATGATAAAAAGTTTGGTCTCAATCTATTGTTTGAAACATTCAATCCAAAGTCATGAAGTAAAACAATGAGAAGTCAAAGTTAAAGAGTGTTTGCCTTAGACCCTCCAAAGAACTTGATGGTTGAAGTGGAGAGTACAAGGACTTCATAACATCAGGTTGAGAGTTTAGCGAATTGTACTGGTGTATGTAACCTGCATGGACCATTAATGCACAAAGGAATGTATTTGGTGAAAAAGTTGCAGCAAATGTGAAATATAATTTTCAGCAAGACATAAATAAGAACCTTCTCTATTTGGCATTCAAGGTTAATTGTCTCAAAATTAAAGGAAAAATAGTTTCAAGAAGCTGCTGAAATCATATAAGCATATGAAAAAGAAAGATAGTATGTTGGATGATATAAAGGAACTTATGAATGTATATTCCCTACTCCTCATATGCAAGCTGCTCAGCATGCTTCTCAGCCCATCACAGTCATCCTCGATTAAATGATTTCTCTGAAACGACATGTTGCATCACCTGAAACACACTGTTTCATCACAGCCATCCATTTGCCAGGAAATTCTAGTCATCCATTTTTAAACCCATTAAGTTCTTGCAGCAAGTCAGATCCTGTGATGGGCTGAAATAGCAATGCCATATCTGTAGCAGTGATGCATTACAGCAATCAATGGTTGAAGTGGCAAGGACTTGCAGCAGCAAAGGGTTGCAGAAACTTCAACTTTGGTGCATTCAGGAGTTCTCTGAAGGTGACAAAATGCAGCATCTAGGACTTGGAGCAAATGTTTTATGGGATAAAAAAAATGGATGGCTGGGATTTCTTGACAATGCATGACTACAATCGCCCTTGTCAAAAAAAAAAAAACAGCCAAAACACGCCATTGAAATGGAGCGTTCCAAGTGATGAAACATATGGCTTTGGATAGGTCATTCGATCAAGTGGACGGTTGTGATGGGCTGAGGAGGAGCATGTTGAGTAGCATATGTATGAGGAGTAAGAAATCTGCATTCGAGAACTTATAACTATGCAAAAGTAAGGTGAACCCCAACATTAAAGATCTTCATCAAATTGGTAGGGTAGAATGATAACCAGGTTCCTCATTCCCCATTTATATGGAAACATAGCTTCATTCTCTCACACCACTACATGGTTGAGATGCTGAAGAAAGTGGTCCAAACTTCAAAACCCATCAGCGGCTGTTTGGACAGAACATGTGTAGGGCTGCCTATACTACATCAAGGAACTATACCAGCCTCTAGGTGGCTTTAGGATCAAGCCATGATTCAACCACTTTTAGAGAATGTTGAAGAACTCTCCTCATGGCCCAAGGAAAGAGTTCAAGCTGATTTTAAGTAAGGAACATTTTCTCAAACTTGTTACTATTGATTTGGCAGATATGAGATTCTCTAATTACATCCTGGGAGGGCTATGACAACTGGCCACCCATTCTCAGCCTTTTTTCTTAGCAAAGTAAGGAAAAAAGGAAAATGCCAAACCAGGAAATATTGAAACACAAAAACTATTTAAACCTTAGATTTCCCATAGATGTATATTTAAATTCGAACTTTAAATTCAAACTTTGTTGCTAAACTGTATTTTAGCTTCATATTCCCTTTTCTAATTCATTTTCTTTCTAATTCAACGAAGTATTGCAAAAGGGTGATCTCAAAGAGACATTGAATAGGCAGATAATCAATGAGTGAAGGAAAGATTTAATTTTAGATGATTCAGCACGACCAAGCTAGTAGAAACAAGGCATGTACTTCTAAAGTCAAACAAAGGAAGTATGATGCCCGAGTTTCAACTTTTAACACCTTATATCCAAACCTTGCCCCCGTCCTGCACTAAAACAAAGAGAATATAAATATAAATGTAAGCTCACCTATATAAAGACTCATAAAAGATCCAGCACATAATCCTTCTAGTACCATAATAATCCTGTAGAGTTTTAGAAGCAGCCAAAAAGTAAACACGATGAAGCTTAAAAAAGAAAAGAAAACTAATTTTCATATGCACTAAGAAAAAATAGATAGGCCATAGAAGTAAATTACAAATGTCATCCATAGAACAAGAACTTGATAATAATCATGTCATTAAGTGACAATCAACAAATAAACCATGGTACATTGGGAATAGAAACGAGAAGTATTATAGATTACATGTATTTTATGCATATATCAGTCATAAAAGATGACAATAGTTATCCCTAAGAAGAAAACAAACAGATAAACATAAGACGAATATTATTTATGAAGTGAACCACCACTGATTCACTCATTCAGAGTATCAGGCAGTGCATCCAGACTGCATCAGAAATTGAATATGTTTTCATATAAATCGAATAGACTTCTAGCATATAAATCAATTCGTATTGTACTTACATCAGTGTCATACACATGCAACATATTTTACCTAAATTCATATATATATATGCAATACGTGAACTCCACAATTGACCAGCAAAATCACTCATTATGACCTTTGGCCCGCATATAAAAATATGTGAAGAAATGGCATTATATTTCAAGATTATGTGTAAGTATATTCATAATCCAAATATTATAGCAGAAGAAGAAGAAGAATGCCTACAATTAAAAGAAAAAAATGGAAACAGAAAAAGATTAAAAGAGCAGTAGAAACCTAAGGGCCTATTTGATTCATATTTTCAAAATAGTTTTTTTGTTTTTCTATTTAGAAAACTTCTAAATTTTTATAAATTTTGATAAGTTTGTTTTTTATAAAATGTCCTGAAAAACAAAAAAATAAAAGAACAAAAAACTCAGAACATCTTTAAGGTATTCTGCATTTCTTTTTCTGGAAAACACAAGAAAAAGGCGAAAAATACCAACCCTATTATTGACAAAGTTATAAATTTTGAATAACTCATTTAACACTTGCTAGTTATGATTCTGGTAATAATTATTCAAATAGATTTTTCTATTTTCTGGTTCCCAAAACTTGTTTTGGAAAACAATTCTACAAAACTGTTTCAAAAACATTAAAACAGAGAATACATTCAAATAAGCCCTTAGTCTCTTGCACATCATGTTATCACACAGTGTCTGCAATAAAAGGCAATGGAAAAAAAAATCTTATAGCCTTAAAATATCAAACAAACATCAATACCCTTCTTTTGTTAATAAGATTTAGACTTAAAAATAGTCCTTTGCATATTGATATTCCTGTTTAACTTCCTTTAATCCACTCCAGTATAACATCTTTAGATAATGGAAAGAGACAAATGATGTGTATACCTCAAAATCGCAGAGATTGAAAGAAAACTTATGCGGGGTTTCCAGACCATAACAAGTAGCATTGCAGCAGTTCCTGACATTAAATTATTGAAGACATTCGCATCAGTAACACAGAAGATAATCTGTTTATGTATGCATTGATTTTACATCTTCAACATGATATGGAGATTAAAACATATCCATGTTAAAACAAAGAAATGCATACCATAAGCGGTGATGGCAAAGGGTATGCGAACAATATACTTCAACTTCTGGCTGAAACTATAATAGCCCTGAAAAAGAATTTTGTAATTGCAATTTTTCACAATAAAAAAAATGTCAGTGAACAAATTATTTAATTGGACATCAAAAGATCACCAAACAATCAGAAACTTTTGTAGCCAACTTTTTGTTGGTAATTCTATTTTTTTCTGTATATCACTGAATTGATGAATATACAGAGAGCATGTATTTGAAAATTCCAAATGAATTTGCAGCAGCAGAGACAGAAATCTGAACTCCACAAGAATCATGAGGCATTTTTCATGAAAAAAATTACCTGCAAGCGTATTTTCTGCACTTGGTAAACCAAATACTGTTGAAAGATTCCTGAAATAGTTAATTGACCTTTATAGCCATTTATATGATTCCATAATAATAAACAAGGAAACCTAGGATTAGCAGAGGCTTATAAAGTTTAGTAAGACTATACTGATATTTGTTGAATTCTAAACAACATTACTAGTTAACACAATTACAATATAACCCTTCAAAGCTTTGACTGTGCATGTGTTTAAATCCATCATATATCTGTCTCTATGTTTTATAAGGCTAGAAAGAGATATCTTGAACATTCGTCCAAACAAGAAATGATATATTAATAAATATAATGTTCAAATTTCAATAAGAAATTACGGCCTAGGAATTTTGTGGTCTAAAAGTGAAATAAGCGGCAAGATTACACACATTATTTAGGATTTCTTTACGTATCCACATCTTCAAAGCCAAGCTCTGTTTTCTGAATTATTCAATGAGAATTCCAGAATATGTAAAACAACCATCCTGTATGAAATACAAAGCTGCAAGCATTCTCCTATTAAATTAGAAAATGAGGTATGGAAAGTTGGAAGTTATTATGAGTAAAAGTGTTGTCCAAACATTTGTTGTTTTCTCACATTTTAATCAGTAAGGCATATAGGTGCATTGTCACACACTTAATCTAGTTTAACCATTAGATTACAGAACATCCCCCTGAAATATGTAAAACTTTATTGCCAACAAAGAAAATTTTCTCTGAATAAGTGAATTGACAAGGTTATCTTCTATCCTTGAACCAAGAATGAGAGGTGTATCAGAAAACTATTTTCCTCCTCTTCCTCAACCAACAACCATCTCAAAAATATTTAGCTGCAACACACAGAAGAATATTATTCTTTTAGCCCTTGGTCAAAGACAAAGAATTGCAACCCAACATATCCACACAATTTCATCCAAAAATCTGAGTGAAATAAAAGCAGCAAAATGGGAGTGAAAGAATGAGTAAAGGAAGAATTTATAAACATTCGCTTGTGTGTTTAGGGGAAAAAAATTGAAAGGACTAGTACGAGATAAGCATGCACTTTATATGTAAAAGCATACTAAATAAAGCATCACAATCATTGGAAAATATGCACATGCAAAGAGAAGGAAACAAAATGCAGGATAGATGCAGGCCAAAACCTGTGATTAATAAAAGAAAAATATCACAAGTACAAAGCACTGGAGACATCAGTCCATGAATGGGGCGAAGTATCCACGGAGCTCCTATGGCCAAAGAAGTATAACCAGCCTGAAATTGAAGAAACACAATACGCAAATCACTCCATAATATAAGCAAATAAAACATAATTAGCTAGCAGTTCAACTAAAAACATCCAAGGACCCATAAATTCCCATGATATGAACTCTACTTGCCAATAGTAAACAATAGAAAAAGCTCCCAACAACTCCCGCAGGCTTCCAATGAGCAAAGAGAGGAGCCTCATGATAATATAAGCAAAGAGAACATAATTAGCTCGCAATTCAACTAAAAACATCCAGGGACCCATAAGTTCCCATGATGTGAATTCTACTTGCCAATAGTAAACAATAGAAAATGCTCCCAGCAACTGTCGCAGGCTTCCGATGAGCAAAGAGAGGAGCCTCATGCAGTATATCAAGAAACCTACGGTAGCAATAATCAACCATCAGTGTAGAGATAAAAAATCCAAGCAAGGGCACTGCTCAACAAAATTATGCACTATCACTAAACAAAATTGTGATTCATAGAGGCATTGTAATTTTGCAAGCGGAAACACCATCAGCAGAACGACATAGCAAATTGAAGCTCAAAAATAGAATCACAGTATAAAAGGAGACGGAGAATTCAAACAAATGTTGCTTACAGAGCGTTCTCTTCGGGTAAAGTTGCCGGCGCAGCAGTGTATCTCTCTGTCGCCATAATCGAGATTAGTTGGTTAAAAAAAATTGAAGATACAATTGATTTCGGGCGTGAATCGCTGCGTTATATTCCGTAGTTCAGAAAATGGCATGGTGCTACTGCTCTGGCCCGCAGCTTCCTGGTGCGATCGTTTTGTACAAACCAGGATAGATTTGGTTCGAGGGGCAGAACTCTGGGAGGATTATATGAGGGAAAATGGCATAGAACTGTACTAGTACTGACAGAAAATGAATGTTTTATTAAAACTGGATGTTGAATTCCTTAAAAAAAATAATAATAATAAAAAGTTACAAACTATATGTTAACCGGGGATGTGCTTTTCCTTTTTTTTTTTAATGAATAATACGGAAGGAGAAGAAATTAGAAAGAATCTAAATCTTATTTAATTTATAATTTATTTTTTTATTTTCTCTTTATCTAAATAAAGTCTTATGGTTCAACAATAATTAAATAAAAAAAATATTATATATTGAGAATTTTTTAAATCTTATTTAATTTATAATTTATTTTTCTATTTTCTCTTTATCTAAATAAAGTCTTATGGTTCAACAATAATTAAATAAAAAAAATATTATATATTGAGAATTTTTTAAAAATTCTTATTATATAATTGGACTGAAATACAAGAGATTAAATAGAGAAGGATTAGCAACCCAATCCCATATAATCAGAAATTAACATAAAAGACAATAAATACGAAAAAGTGAATACTAAATAGGAAAAAATAAGTCAACATAAAAATACTAGAAAAGAAATAGAATAATTCTATCTTAAATGCCTCTAAATGTTATAAATCTCCAACATTCCCCTTCAAAATGGAAAATAGATATTGATGATTCTCAGTTTGCATCTCAACTCTTCAAATTTAACCCTTAATAGAGCTTTTGTCATTATGTCTACCACTTGTGCATTTAAGGAAATGTAGGATAGATCAAAAATTTTTTATTCTATTTTTCCTTGATAAAATTCCAGTCTATCTCCATATTCTTTGTCCTATTATGGTGAATAGGATTTTTAGTAATTCCAATCGTGGCCTTATTGTCACACCATACCTTTATAGGTAGAGATATATTTACTCATAACTCATTTAGGAGTCTGTAAATCCATATGTCTTCACAAATGCCATGAGTTAATGCCCTATACTCAACTTTGAGCACTGATTCTTGCCACAACCGATTGTTTTTTGCTTCTCCAAGTCACAAGATTTCCCCAAATATAGGTACAATATCCAATGGTGGATCTTCTATCAATGGTTGAGCATGCCCAGTCTCCACTAATAAAAACTTCCATACTCCTTGAGTTCTTCTTTTAAAAAAGCAATCCTTGTCCTGGGGTCATCTTTAAGTATTTAGAAATTCTATAAACAACCTCTTGATGCTCTTCTTGGGGATTAACTCATAAACTAACTGACAACACTAACGACAAAGCTAATGTCAAGTCTTGTATGTGACAAGTAGATTAATTTTCCAACTAGTCTCTGATATCTTCCTTTATCAACTGGTATACCATCTTCTCTTATTTCCAGCTTATGAGTAGTTTCTCTAGGTATATCTACAGGTCTTACACCGAGCTTCTCTGTTTCTTGTAGCAAATTAAGTGTATATTTTCTCTTATAGATACATTTATTCCCTTACTTGATCTTACTACTTCCAAACCAAGAAAGTACTTGAGATTACCAAGGTCCTTGACCTTAAATTATATTGCTAAAGCCTTTTTTAATCCGCATATTTCCTCCTAGTAATCACTTGATAGGACAATATCATCAATATAGACAATTAAAATTGAACTCTTACTATTGGAATGTTTCACAAAGAGAGTATGATCAGTTTGACATGGATTATAACCCAACCTTGTCACCACCTGAGTAAATCTTCCAAACCAACCTCGAGGAGATTGCTTTAATCCATACAAAGACTTTTGTAATCTACACACCTTGGTAAGGCTTCTAGATTGACATAGTCCCTGCAGTATTTCCATGTAGACTTCTTCAAGGCCTCCATTTAAGAAAGCATTCTTAACATCTAACAAATACAAGGGCCAATCAAGGTTAGCTTCTAATGACAAAATAACTTTTACAATGTTGAGTTTAGCAACTGGTGTAAAGGTCTCTTGATAATCTATTATATATGTCTGAGTAAACCCATTTGCTACCAACCTGGCCTTGTAACTATTTATGCTCCCATTAGGATTATATTTGACAACAAATACCCATTTGCATCCAACCACTTGCTTTCCTTATGGAAATTGTGAAAACTCTGATGTAATGACCTTGACTATTAATTCCAAGAAGGATATTGTCAAATGGTGCAGGATTAGAGGGACCAGAACCTGAGGAAAGATCAGAATTGAGCAAAAAGGAAGAATGAGGCAAAACACTGTAGCATCACAATGATGTGCAGTAGTGTCATGGCCTGGGACTTTGAATTTGGGCTTCTAGGCCCAGTTAGCAGTGACTCAGGCCACGACGAGCTTAATTGGTGCCGCAGCGCCAGTTGCAAATTCCTTTTAAATCAAAAGTTAAAACTAGTCACTGACAAAAGGAAAAACAATGTGCTCCGCTAGGGTTTTGAGTTTCTGACACCAGGAAACATGTTTTTGACCTTGATGAGGCTTGAATCTTGTGGGTAAGTGGTCTACTTCTTCTTTTTCTCCATTTTCTTCGATTTAATCAATGGATTTTCATGGTAGAAGCTAGGGTTCCTACTTGGGTTATATTTTCATTGATTAAAATGAGTTTAAATTCTTCATTGATGTATTGTTATGTGTGTACAAGCTTTGGGTTAAGGATTTCAAGTGTTTAAGTGGTACATTTCCCAAACTCTAACCCTTAACTCTAGATATTATTAGGAATCAAAATTTGTGGGAGCATAATTATGATTCTATGATTCATTTTGTGTATTTTGATGTATGGGTTAGTATTGGAAAGCTTTGTTTCAACCGGGTTATGCTTTGGGTTGACAATTGAGTATACTAAGTATTAAGAAATTGTGTTTGTAATGGGAATTTGGAGTTGTATAGGTTGCCTAATTGCTCAATTAAGATCTCTTGACTCCAAGAAGTAATTGGAAAGTATTGAATTGGGTGGTAAGTGGTTATGTTGATGTGTGAGTAATGGACTCTTTGGTTGGATTATCGTGTGTTGGTTGTGTATATTGGTTTGGGACAATGCAATGATGTAATCTCGTATTCTTTGATGTGTTGTACTGATCATTGTCCTCTTTGGCCTACCATAATCTCATGTGAGTCGAACGATTAAGGTAACCGGGGTGTCTTTTCCTATGTTTTCAATTGATTACATATATATATGGTTAATCCTTTTATATCATGATATGCATGATTTATATAATATGTTGTGCTTTTCATATCATGATATGTACAATTACACAACTAGTAAGTCCTCTATTCTTGTTCTATATTGTGTTAAAATGGATATTAGTGATAGTGAGAATGATATATATATTGATGGATGTTGACATGTAATGATGATTATGCACCATATGACTTGTCATATATGATTTTATGGCATGCTAACACTATGAAGGATAACGTGTTGATCTATTAGTATGCATTGGGTATTGTCACATGATATACATTGGTAAGACATCTGGTTTGAGTGATAATGCTCTATATACCACATGATATGCTAATCCACTAAATAGCACATGAGACCTTATGTTCAAGCAGTATAACTTATGTTATTTTAGTCACTAAATAGTCATTTTATGGCCAGGAGACTCAGGTGTAGTGGGAAGAAGAGCCATGATCCAACCTTGGTCTTTGGCCATATCATGACTATTGGGAGAAGAGCTAGGTAGTAACCTCGAAATCACCCATCACGAGTCTTTAAAAAGGGGACACTGGTTAAGGTTATCTTGTCATAGTAATTAACTCATGGTTCTAACAGTGTATTGATCGGACTTGCGTTTGCATATCATGTGCATTACATTTATGTGAGCATAGTATCTAGATTGTGATTTAAAGGCATGATTATATTTTTGTGTGTTTGTGTACCCCTGGTTACTGTGACAAATGTCTTACCCCATAGCTAACAATTCCAGGTGAAGGATCTAGCACTAATAAGGAAAGGACTACGAAAGGCTTGAGAAAGGAAGACTGAGAGTACTTGTGGATGTTAAGATTGATTATCCTTGTTGTTGTTGCTTTGTCATTCCCTTAGTAAAGTGTTATTTGTATTGTTTGTGTAATACTATGTCTATCATTGTGTGTTTACGTGTTTTGTGGCACAATTGATATGTAGGCCCTCCTATACTCTCTTATGTTTTATAAATGGCTCTTTACATGTTCTTAGGCCTATGGTTATGTTAGTGGTATGATGGATGATAACTATGTCCTATATGTGGTTTGTAACGTCCCAAGTATAGTCGTTCTACTATTTTGGGTTGTGGATCCATGGTCCAAAATCTCTTTTAATATGATTGGTCAAGTTATGATTTATGTTGAGTTTATAGGTCTTAGTTGTATATATTGGGTATATAACCTATCAGCTCGGTTTGGGGTTCAAGGGGGTCCAAACTTGAAGGAATGATTTCTCTGGGATGAAACCTCCTTGGAAGTGGTTTTGGTGTCATGTGTGACCTGTTGATATGGTTTTTAGCTGCCAATTGTCCATTGATAGCAATTTAAGGAGTTTGGTTCTTTGTTTCGGCCAAAAAAAATGACCAATTTTATTTTGGGTGTCTAGAATCTCCACACAAAGGTGTTTTGAGGTATGGTTGATGTCTATAGTTAGAGTAGGAGTAGAGTGACATGTAAGCTTTAGACTTAAGTCAATCGGAGATCGAAGCGCGAAATTATATGTGTTGGGAGTTGGTCTTGTGCATTAAGAAACTGTGATGCTTTTACTATCATCAGCACTGCAATGTCAAAACCTTGGTTGAGGCACCATACATCTTTGTCCCTTTTCTGTTTTGTTCCAGAAGTGCTTCGTGCCGTGCCACCAAGTGGTGAGTCCGCGGCACTACCCCTTAATTTTGTCTTCTTTTCCTTGTTCTCCTGCCTTTGTGTATGTGTTTAAGGTTATAAAGTTTAGGATGTTACATCCCAGGTTTTATTTTTCTTCAAAGCCTCTAATTCCTTTGGTAGTTTTTCATTTGAAATACTTGCTATAAATGCTTGATACATAATTGGTTATCGGATACAAGGTGATAGATTATTATAAAAAACATAATTGCTTATCGAATGCTTAATACAAGTTCTTATCCCTTTTCTAAGTGCAATGGGCTAGCTAAGATCATCAAGAACCGAGTCTAAGTTAGACTTTTGGACATGCTCAGGAATGGTATTAACTTTTTCAACTCCAGAATCTGGTTCTTGAACGGTCTCCTTGCTACTTTTGGTATATAACCGGCATTGCTCACCAATACGTTGTTGTTCCTCCCTTGTTTCAGCTATATGAACAATTTCAAGTTTAATAGGCTCAATGTTAGGATTACTAAAATTTTTTGGTGACCTTTTTAGAGATGCTTCTGCTATAATTTTGAAGAATGATTTTAGATTCAATAAGCTCAGTATTAGGATTAGCAAAATTTTCTAGTTATATTTCTGGTGATGTTTCTAGCTATAATTCTGAAGAATCCAACTCCTCAAAGTGTTTTGGATTGTTGGAAGGGAATTGATCAGTGTGTTTGGGAGAAGAAACAAAATTTTCCAAGGTAGGAAAAACAAGAACATGACTAGAGGAAGGAGTAACATTTTTTGACCCATCAGATTTCAATATTAGCCATTTATCATCTCCCTTATTCTCCCCCTAAATGGGTAATTTGTAGCAGGTAGTAGGGCTGATCTACGAAAAAAATGACATTCATAAAGACATACATCTTCCGGGTAATAGGAGAGTAACATTTATACCTTTTTTGTGTAAGAGAATAAACTAGAAAAATACATTTAATTGATTTGGGCTTAAATTTCCCTCCTAGATCATTATGAATATACATAATACACCTGACAATTTTTTGAGGTATAGAAGAAACTAAGGGAGAATTTTGATAGATTTCTTGGAGTTTTTTAATAGGAGTTTGGAAGTTGAGAAAATTTTATGGTAAATGATTTATGAGAAAAGCTACAGCAAGAATAGCTTCCCCCCAAAAACTGTTAGGAACATTGTTTATCATCATAATAGCTCTTCCTACTTCCAAAAGATGCCAATTCCTCCTCTCAACTACCTCATTCTATTGTAGGGTATTGACACATGATGTTTGATGGTAAATCCCATTATCCCCAAGAAATTGTTGGAATGCCGAACTCATATATCCTATATGTTTGAATGATTATTTGGAATTGGTTTATAATATGGGCATGAAAATTTTTGAAAATTTGAAAAGCATTAGATTTAGCTTTCATAAGAAAAATCCAAGTCAAACTTGTATGGTCATCTATGAATGTAATAAACCATCTGGCATTATCATTAGTTTAGGATAAAATCTTGGGTGGGCCCCAAATGTCACTATATATGATTGAAAAAGGACGAGTTGGTTTATAGGAATGTGCAGGATATGAGCTTTTGATATGCTTAGCAAACTAACAAAAATCACACTGAAATAAAATATCAATTTTATTGCAAATTTCAGGAAACAATGTTTTCATATAATTGAAACTTGGGTGGCTTAACCTATAGTGCCACACAAGTATGTCTTTATTTGTTATAGCAGTAAATAATGCTCTCTTCTCTCTAGCTGTCTCTTTCGAGTTTTCAAGATAATAAAGTTTGTCCCATTCCCTAGCATTACCAATCGTCTTACTCAAGACCCAATCTTGTAAAAGACACCAATCACCGTTACTAGTAGAAAGTTCTCTGGAGTATTCTAAAGGTTGAACCTAAGGGAAGTAGTAAATTTACCAATCCAAAATTTTAATCCTTAAAGCAATGAACAATTGAATTGAGAAACTTGAATTAAAAAGAAAAGAAATAGAAAACAAAATGATGTCTGAGTTTTGATTCACTTATTAGAAGTGTTAAGGGATCAGAGTTCACTTGATAGGATAACTAAACTTTATTCTTTAATTAGATTATACACAATTATAGTGATTGTTGTTTCTAAATTGTTCTAATTACCTCACGGTCAATTTGTCCTCATTTAATTATGATTCAATTCACTCTCGCGCAACTAAAATTCCTAATTAAACTTCGAAAACTACAACATATATCACCACAAATTCCTAATTCTATATCTAGATTAGTTATCCATGTTTATCTCTCTAAATCTAAGTTCACCCTTCACCTCTCAGTCTATTAAGTTTACCCATTAATTAGACTCTATGGTAATCAAGCATAAAATCCACATGATCGAACAAGAGAGATAAATATAATGAAAAAAATAAAAATTAAATATAACTTGAAGAATAAATTTAGAGAGTCATAACTAAAGAGAACAAATCTAGTCAATCCCAGTCATATTACATCCCTATTCCTGACTGGGAAATTTAGTCACACATGGAAATAGAAATTAAATCAAAACTAAAGTCTTAAATCATAGTGAAAATAATAAGAAGATAGAGTGATATTAGAAGAGAATTAATCTATCTCTAATACTCCTTAAATCTCATTGCTCTCACTCTATAGATTACTTCTAGTTGCTCTTAGATGCTTTTTAAACTATATTCTTTGGCCTCTGGGTATTTTTCTGAATATCTCCTTGTGTTTCCCTTGGGTCTTATTTATAATATAACGAGGATCCTTGGCTTCCAGGTTGATTTACAAGTTAAAAATGTGTTTTTACAGACTTTTGCTGTTTGACCTGGCACCGGGTGGCCAGAGGATCATAAAATATGACGTTAGGTGGTTTCGAAAGGTGTAAAAATGTGAAATACGAGTTGACCTGGTGCCAGCTGAGTTTGACCCGATGCTAGGTGGATGTTTGGTATGGACAACTACTTCATTCAGCTTCGGACAAGTTACCAGCTTGTATTGACATTGCGAGCTCAATTTTTACCATGATAACATTGAAATTTGGAAAAACTTAAAACATGAAAGTTGTAGTTTAAATCACCTCAATCAAAGTTCAAATGTGAGGATTGTGGTCAAAATACTAACAAGTATTGGAACTTTTTAGCATGAACGATTTGTAACAATTTTGTTCTGAATACTTCTAAATGAGCTTATAAAGCCATGAAACACAAAATATGTAGAAGTATGCAAAAATATACCAATATAACCCATATTTATATGCAATTTGGAGCTTAAATGTGAATATTTTTTTATATATAAAATACACAAATCAACCATCATCAATAAAGTACACTCTGAAAACTTTTCTTCATGCATCTTGTTAATAGAAAGCAAATTGCACTTCATGCCTGGAACATAATATAGATATGTTTTACTTTCACTCTTTCATAGATAACAATAGTTCCAATACCTTGTACCTTCCTATAGTACCATTTGCAATTTTGATTTCTAAATTTCCCTTATTGGGCTCAAATTCAATGAATAAACTGTTATTATCTATCATATGGTCACTATCACCTAAATCAATGATCTAGGACTCAACAAGATTTGCACTTACATGTAAGGCTAGAATAGAGTTACCTGCTTGCACAATGTTAGCAGAGGAAGTGGGAGTTTTTTATGGTAAAACCTGAAGATCATTCCTCTCAGAAATTCTTCTAATAACTTGTAATTCTTCTTTATTGTTGTTCTCAAAATCAGTATCATTTTTGCTTTCTCCAACTGCCACATAGCTTTTCTCTTTAGATTTAGATTTTTGCTTCTAATTTGGTGGTTTTCCATGAAGTTTCCAACATGTATCCTTAGTATGTTCATTCTTTCGATAGTGATCACACCTCATATGTCTTTTTCCTTTTGGTTCAGCACTTGTCACTCCTTTGACAGTAAGAGCAAATCCTTCATTAGTAGTATTCACACTAGAACTAGACTCAGCCACAATTTCTTCCTACTTTCTTCAAATTTTACCATATTAGAGGTACTTTGAAGAGATGGCAGAGGTTCCATTCCCATAATTCCTCCTCAAACATCTTCAAATTCATCTCTTAAGCTAAGGAGGAATTCATAAGTTCTTTCTTTCTCAACCTTTCTCTTTGATTTCCACACATATGTGAGGAAGTCCTTGTTAGAAATTGTGCCATAAGCTAATCATTGTATTATGAATATTGTACTTTATTATGAAAAAAGAAGGTATTTTTCTTTTATTACATTATTATATTATTTGCATATTTTTCTTTATAATAATATCTTTGGATAAATCATTTTATCCTAAATATCATTAGTTAATCATCTTTGTGGGAACAATGATGAACTAAGGTTAGTATGATTTTAATTGATAATTATGTGTTAATTAGGTATGAAGATACAAATCAAATCATAAGGACCTGTTAGGAAACAAACACTGGATCGACCCGTCATAAGATAGTTGCATTAATCAAGTCATAAGTATATCTTTTATATATAATCACGTACTAAGCCCTCGATTGAGATCACCATAGCTTCTTACATGGGGAACACTATACTTTGGTATAGTTAAAAGTCACTTTTAATCGAGAGATCATAAAGGTTATGATCGGATATAGTAGAATTCATGTGGAGGAAAATGAATGATCAAGATGAAATTTGTCATTCTAATTAATGGAGAGATATATCTGGACCCCTCGATGAGTGAGATTGAGAAAGGTATGGCCATGCTTGAATAGAATGATTTCCATTTGTTCTATCAATTTGCTCTGAGATCGAGAAAGTGATGGTCAAGTAAGATGAAGATGATGTTTCAATACCTCATACTTGACCTATATATAGTGAGATAAAAGGGATGTGATAGGATTGTATGATAGATTGCACTAGATCACCAATCTCATATGATTTGGATAGCCACAATATCTTACTAGAGGCCACTTGTGACTTGTGGTTACAATAGTGTCATTGGCCCACTACCAACATCATATGGGCCTATAGGGTCACACACAAAAACGGACCAATTTAAGTTAGAATGTTAAGATTCATTGAACCTAAGATATGTATAGATTCAATGAATTTAACATTTAATTTAGGGTGGAGAAATTTTATAAATATATTTGATATATCTCATAAATTTGAAATATATATATATGTTTGATATATTATATATATTTGATATATATAACATTTATTTCGAAATATATATATCATTTAATTAATTTAAATGAATTAATTTTAAATTTAATTCTATGTAATAAATTTAAATTTAAACTAATCTATTTAATTAAGATTTGATTTAATTTAAATAATTGATTTAAATTAATCAAATAATAATAAACCATATTTATATAACAATACAGACTACGGCCATCCGATACAGAATTAAGAGATTTTCCTTCCACCCTAAAGGGAGAGACTGGCTGTACACTTAAAGAGAAAGTGTACGAATGAACATAGAGAGAGAAGAAAGTCTTCACTCACAAAGTGTACGGATGTTTATGAACAGTGGTGGAGTATGATGTTCGAGTTGGATTGATCATTCGTGTGCATACTGGTAGAGGGAGTTGATCAGAAGTGTCAGTTCCTAGGGTCCAATAGTGAAAGAGAACCAGAAAAGACACGCATCAAAGATAAAATACTTCTCTACATCGATATTTAAGTAACATTGACGGATCCACGGGAGGGATTCGGTTGTGTTATTCCATTGCGTGTGTATTGAGATTCCCAACAATCCTAGTCATCAACATCATACATATCCACTAGTTGTCATAGCTTCTGGAGTTCATTATAGTATTGAATCACACTCAAGCTACCTTGAGTCAGATCCTTGATATTTTTCTTCACCTGAAAAAGAGCAGCAGTGTTCTTCATCTGGCAATAGGTCATTCGAATGCCATCCTATGTTTCTTTGGCTATTTTTACCATCAGATACCCTTCACTGATTATTGGATCCATGGAGTTAACGACCCAGGTCATCACCTGGTTGTTTTTAGCTTCTAAGATCTCATAATTCGGATCTACTTCATCTGGCTAGTTTGCTTCACCTATTAAAAATCCAATATTTCCTCTTCCATTCATGAACATGAGGACGCACGAAGACTATTGTTGGTAATGATCACTAGTTATCTTATGACTAATCAACATGGCAGGGAGATTTTCTAATGTCATTCCTCCCATTACAGCTATGGCAGTGCTAATTTTAGGGTTTTTGGTTGTTGAGACATCAGTGGATGAGTTGACACCACTCTCACTAGACCCTTCTTATTGTAGCATCTGTTTGTCCATTTGTTTAGAGTCGGACATGAGAGCACTAACCAAGGATCTAGATTTTTCTGAATTCCTGAGGGTTATGAGTGACCCGCTCTAATACCATGAAAACTTCTCAAGAATTCTTATTGCATACAACAACAACAACAACAACAACAATAGCCTTATCCCACTATGTGGGGTCGGCTACATGGATCAAACGACGCCAATGAGCTCTATCAAACACCATCTCCTCAGACAGATCATTTCTCAAAAGGTTATTTCTTATAACTTCTTATTGCATAATTGGACCAAAATATAAGAAATTAAATAGGGAAAGATGCCATAAATGATTCGCAACTCAATCCCATAGAATCAACCATTAACATAAAAGACAACAAATGCAAAAAAGGAGAATACTAAATAAGGAAAAGTAAGTCAACACAAAAATACTAGAAAAGGAATAGAATAATTTTGTCTTAAATGCCTCTAAATGCTGTGAATCTCCAACATATATATATATATAATAATATATGTATGAAAATAAAATATCAAATTGTTAAATAACTTGGAATGTTCAATTTCACAATGAGTTAACAAGTTCACATGGTAATAATATATATAAAAAATTTAAGATTATATTTTTTTAATAAAAGGGAATTTATTTAACAATAAAAAAAATCATATGTCAGAGATCCAAAGAGGGGAGTAGATCTCATACACATTGGGGGGGAAGTGTACGCTGTGCACTTCCCCCAAAATCTAGTCGTTCATTATTTGTGTCACAGATCATGACACATCAAATTAAAAAATAAAAAGCCAATTTGGACCGTTGATTTTGAGAGATCTTAGCCATTGAATTTCTTCAATGTTTTTTCCCCTCCCGCCACAACTTCTTCATCCTCATTTTAGTGACTTCTCAACTAGTTCACTTGAGGGAAGTTTGTGCGTCATTTGTCTGCTAATGGTGGTAAGTTTTGTGGGATTTTTCTTCCTCATTTATGCTATAAAGAAATTTTTCTTCGTCATTTTTGCCTCTACAACGTCATCTTTCTCGTTTATGCTTTAGAGGTATTTTTCTTCCTCATTAGTGCAACCTCATTTCTTTGCACAACCTCCTTACCATATCCCATTGTGGTCTCAAATAATTCTTGGCTTCCTTAGTTTTGGATGGAAGAAACTAACGTCACGTGAGAAGAAAAAGCAAGTAACTATGAGAAATCAAAGATTTTCAAAATCTTCTCAACCTCCTTAATTACTGCCTTCGTATTAATTAATATATTCTTGAAAATTTTTGTTTGTTTCTAAGCTTTATGCCGATCATGAATTGAATCTAACCACATCTCCCTAGTTTTTTTTTAATACACATTCTACTATTTTTTTACTATTTTAGACATAGTTTGTTAACTCATGAAAACTATTTTAGATATGCTTTTAAAGTGTTCATTATTATGCATTTTGATTAAATAAAACTGATTATTTTTTCTTGTTTGCATGAAGGGTTGTTTATTTGAAGAATATGAAGTTGAAATAAAGCTTGATTGAAGGAGTTATTTATAAGAAAGAATTTAAAATATATTCTATGATGGAAAGGTAATTTTTTTTATATTGTTCTAGGAATTTTTTAAATATTAAATTGGCTATATATATTGATAAGTGTTTCACATTTGTTTATTTAGCAGGTGACAGGTCAATGAATTGACTCCTAAACTAGGGATGGAATTTGATAATTTAGATTAAGTATGGAAATATTGGATTGAATATGGAAAGAGAGTTGGATTTGGAGTGAGAAAACATAATTTCACAAAGAGTAAGAAAGACGGCTCCATATTGTCATATAGATATGTTTGTTGTAAAGAGTCGTTACATAGACGAAATGATAAGGAGGTGGGTAGTAGTAATCCTAGATTCAAGACTTGAACTAATTGTAAAGCAAGAATGAGGGTTGAGCTAGTTGACAATGGTCCAAAACATAAAGTTTATCTATTTGTTGAGGATCATAATCACCCTTTATGTATTCTTAAAACAGTTCACATGCTTGCCTCCTAGCATAAAATAATGGAAGTGCACACTCAAAAGCTTGAGTTAGCAGAAGATTTTGAATTGCAAAAAAATGACTCATTTGAACTAATGACAAGGCATACAAGAGGAAGAGCTAGTCTTGGATACACAAGATTATATGCAAAAAATTATTTGAGATATAGAAGGCAAAAAAGTATGAAATATGGTGAAGCTAGTTGTTTGTTGAGATAGTTCTGAGAACAAACATCTAAAAACCAATCATTCTTCTATCATTATCAGTTAGACATAGAAGAGAAAATTACTAATGTTTTTTGGGTCGATGCAGGGATGCTAATTGATTATGCATACTTTGGTGAGGTGGTTTCAATGGATACTACTTATAGGACAAACAAAATCACAGGCCACTTGCTATTTTCTCTGGATTAAATCACTACAAAGGAACAGTAATTTTTGGTGCTTCACTTCTGTATGATGAGACTACTGAGTCATTTAAGTGGCTATTGGAAACCTTTTTAGAGCCACATAAACAAAAACGGCCACATACTATGTTTTCTGACCAAGGTATAACCATGGCAAGAGCATTACATGAGGTGATGCCAAATACAAAACATAGATCATGCAAAATGGGACTAGGCATCTTGGTTATTTCATGAAAGGTCCATCCCAATTTTTAAGGGATTTTAAAAAGTATATGTTCAAGTATGAGGATAAAATGCATTTTAAGGAGAAATGGAAGCACTTGATATCTACTTATGGTGTTGAGAAAAATAATTGGCTTTTATTAGTATATAAAGTAAGAGAAAAGTGGGCTTGGTGTTACATGAAGCATGCATTCACACTTGGGATGTGGAGCACACAATCGAGTGAAAGTGTTAATTCTAATGTTAAGCATTACACTAGTCTGGACTTAGATATCAATCAATTTTTTCATCATTTTGAACGAGTTATGGAGAATAAGAGATACCAAGAGTATGATGATAAATTTAATGGTTGCCAGAAGGCTCATACATTGATTATGCAAAGTTCACCTGTAATATCCCTATTTTCATGGACTGTTATAAAATGAATAAAAGATGAGAAACGAAGTGAGACAAAAAGGCTATATATAATTGAGCTTTATAAGGAATTAATTTCTCATCTAATTTTTAAAAGAAGTTATATTTCATTCTTAATTAGAATTAATTTTTCATAAGGTTCTTAGCAGAAATTAATTCTAGAATTTACCCCAGAAAATATGCAATATACCACTTGAATGAAAGTCCGTTCCAAACTGAGCACAACGGTATAAGTATTGCAATCCTGAGAGGTCCAGGTTAAGAGATAGACCAATTTGAAGTTAATGTGAATAGTAAAAAAGAAATAATAAAGAAATTGGTCTTTGGGTAAAATTATAAGAAGTGCCTAAAAGAATGAATAATTATATTTTTACCCGATTCAGGGGCAAAACGGTCATTTTTCAAATTAGAAGTAAAATGTGAATAATGAATTGAAGGCTCAAAAATAAAAAAGTTGACATTGTAAAATGTAAAAAGAGTTGGGAAAAATGGAAAGATACCGTTAAACGTAAAAAAGGGTAGAAAGGTCATTTTCCTAATTAAATAGAAAAAAGAAAATTATGTGTGGGCCCAAGAATCAAGAAAATTTTTAATTTAGTCCCTTAAGAAAGACTTGGGAAAGAGAAAGAAGTTTGGATAAAATTACACCTAATGACCTGAAAGTTTCAAAAATTATAAATTTACCTTAGGTTAAGGGTATTTTTGAAAATATGAAAAATTATAGTCAAAATGAAGCTTTTAATGAGTTAAGCCCAATGGAATATAGTAAAGAATCTATTAAGATCAAAATAATATTTATTGGGTAATTATGGTCTAATATTAATATTTTACCTAATAAAAGTCAGTTTAGACTGCAGGAAAAGGCAGTATTGATTCAACGACAATAATTGAGCCTTAATAAAATATATTTTGAGTCTACATAATGATTTTAGACCAAAATTAATTGTTGGATAATCCTGTACCAATTTAATGACAATTTTGGTAAAAATACTCAATCGGTACTAGTAAATTTAATTGGTAAAGGGTATTTTGATCCATTAAACTTTATGAAGCAATTTTTGGCCAAAAAGGGAGTGAATCACGTTGGAATTCAGGTTTGGACGCAAGTGAAATTTTCCAAAAGCTTTTTTAAAAAGAAAAAGCAATAAAGTCAAAAAGAAAAGTTAATTAAGTGATTTTATTACATAAATATCTTAGCAAGTCAATAACTATCATCATCTTCATCCTTCATCACGTCTGAAACTGCAGCAAGAAGAGGAGAAAGCGTGAAGAACCTAGAAAAAAAAAAGAAGAGAAAGGTAAAGTTAAAGTCTCAAAAACTCAAGGTAGAATCTTATGTCTATTTTATTGTGTATACTTGAGTTTGGAGAAATTTTATAAATTATTTCTCTCCATTTTATCTCTGAAAAATTCTGCCTAGAGAGAGAGTAGAGAGAGAAATGAAGCCATGAAGAAAGTGATCCATGAAAAGTGATGTATAGGCTTCAAGGATTAAGAATATGCCATTAGATTATAAATTAATTGGGTGGATATTTTTCTACAAATTTCTAAAAATTTCTGCCTATTTGGGGTTTGAAAAGGAAAGGAAAGTTCATGATTTTGACCCCAAAAATGGATTCCTTGAGTTCAAAATAGGTTAGAACAATTATGTTGTACAAGAAAATGCAAAAGGAAAGTAAAGTGAAAAATTAGAGTTAAAGTGAGATCTTTATGAAGGATGTCATGCAATCAATGACTTAAGACCTTGTTTTATAATGTAATAGGGTTCCAAGAAGTGTTTTAAGATCAATGGAAGTGTCCACAAAGTTTGGAGATCATTGGAAAGTAAGAAGGTAGTTATTTTTCCTATTATACTTAATATTGTTATACTTTGTTTCCATGATAATATGACTATGCCGTATAGTTGTTTGAATGCTTTATGATATATTTTTATTGTTGGCTGAATGTTTGAAGAGTTTTATGACCCTAGGATGTCTATTTTACAAAGTGTTACCATGTCAAAATTTTTATGGAATTGTATGGTGTAATATAAAGTTATGATTTTCATTAATGATTTTATAAAATGATATGATGATGTGAATGCATAATTGGGTGTAACTACTGAGATTCTTTGAATCTCATTCTTTTCCAAATATTAACTATGTTAGGGCAAGGATATGGAAGTATTTAAACAAATGCAAGGGAAATGAAAAAGACGATGGAGAATTACTTGATTTTGCAAGTTATAATGTTAAGTTGAGAAAATATGTATCATGTATGTATACGATGAAATTCTATAATTATACATGATTATGTTCCTTAAAGTTCTCTTATGATGTTATGTGTGGATTTGGAACAATAAATGTTGATGCATGAGGTTTATGAAGTTTATGATATGAGTTAAGGCATATTTATGGATAAGATGACTAGTATTGATTTGAGCAAGGGAACTCTATTCGAAACAGAGCATCCTATGTAAGTGTTATATATGCTCTTAAACTAGACAAAAAAATTTTTTCATAGAGCTAAGGAACACCTAAATTGGATAAATTTATGAATTATAATGAATTTTTGAAATTAGGATTCAAAACTGGACAGTATTGGAAAAACTGGAACTTACACTATGAACACTGGATTTTTCAAAAGGCACTATAAAATCATGTATAGCTCCAAAAATTTAGTAATTTTCATTTATGGAAAGCTCCAAGTCTTAGAAAACGAATTCCACTAGTTTGAAACCATTTGGAGCTATACAGAATGAGTTATGTAATTTCTCCTAAAACTGTTTTAGTAGAGGTAGTGTTTTGACCCATAATAGTTAAGTTAATGTCATGCCCTGTACAAGTTGAATAAATGTACAAGAAAAATATTTCTAGAAAGTAGACTCACAGGGCTTTCATATGTCATAAAGAATGTATGATTTGGCTCAGGATATAATGAGATATGAATTTTTAAATATAAGGCTAAAATCTTGGGGAAGAGAAAATGACCAAATATATAGTAAATATTTGAGAAATAAACTGTATGAATTGGTCAAGAGAATGCCATGTTTCATATTTTTTCCACGTATAGAAGGTTTTTATATATTTTTAGAGACTTGAATTACTATGAAATAATGTTTTTAGAATTAGTTATGAATTTTTAAAGTTTAGTCGGTAAAGTGGAAACTACCATATGAACAGTAACCGAAAATTTTGGAAATTCTGATTTTCATTCTTATGTGATTCAAGCTTATGATCAAGTATAATCAGGCTTAAAAGGAGTCTAATTCATGGAAAATGAGTCTAAACGTAAGGTGTTACATCACCCATGTTACAATAGCTTGTACAAATTTACACAGCCCCTGCATTTAACATGCTTCAAGAACAATTTGATTTACATTCAACAGCTTGTGTAACAGAAAGAAAAGTAAGTGAGTTGCCAAATGAGATAAATAGAGTAACTTGAGAATTCATTGTTACCATGATTGAAGAGAAAGACGAGTAGATAGTAACTTTCAAACCCACTAATTTGTCCATATCATGTACTTGCAGGAAGTTTGAAACACTAGGGATACTATGTGGTCATGCCATACATATATATGACATGAATAATGTGAAATATCTCCCTAAACAATTCATTTTGAAGAGGTGGACTAAACAAGCTCGAAGTGGTGTGGTGCATGATATTAGGGGAAAGAAAATCCAAGTAGACCCCAATCTTGAAGCAATTCATCGATATAAGAAGATGTCTCTGAGGATGAATAGATTAGTTTCTGAGCCATCTATTAGTTCAAAAGCATTTGATGTACTGAATAACATTATGTTAGAGGGAGAAAGGCAAGTTAAAGAGATTCTTGCAAGTGAAAGAAAAGATAGAGATAGTAGTGCACCACCATCTGAGCTAGATCCACTGCCAAAAGGGTTTAAAAAGAAGGATGGGGTTAGGAGAAGAACTCAACCAAGGAGTTGAGTTGAGAAATTGCGACTTAAAAATAGAATACTATCGCAACCTTTATCTAAACAAACCCCAAAAGCTATGGTATATGTGTACTCGCATATATTGATCACTATGTATTATGGTTAACTTGTGCCTTTCTCTTGCAGACATCTCAAAGGAAAAGAAAAAAAAAATAAAAATCACAACCATCATCCACACAAATCCAAGAATCTAGGGTATGTAACCACTAGCAAGTATATGATAAGTACATATGATGTTTCACTTATGTTTGTCTCTTGCAGGAATCTCAAAGGAAAAATAAGAAGAAAAAAGCTTCACAACCTCCATTAGTACAAACCAAACAACAAGCTCCAATACCACAAGAACATCATTTGAATGATACACATCCTTCACAGGGCACTATACTTACATTTACAAGCATGTTGACGGTAAGGTGAAATATATTACAAAATAATATTTTTAACATTCAAACTAAATACAAGTGTTTATTTGCTATGTAGGCTCCATTAGATTGTTCCTTGCCATCGTTGGAAGCATTGAAATTCAAATCGGATATGACACAAGGTACATTGAAAAATAACAACACAAAATAACACAATGTGCTTCTCTCAAATAATAACTTTTCTGTACAATATCTCAATGTATTTACAACATCTCAAATAAATTAAATTTTTACATATCATTCTAATGTTTCATCAATGTGTTCTTCAAATTGTAAGAGCAACAAGTTCTTCAAACGTAGGAGCTTTAAGTTCTTCTAATGTCTATACCATTTAGCCACGCAATGTCTTCACCAATTAACATCAGAAGAGTTGAAGAATTGACAGCTTCTTTTGTCTTTTTTTGGTTACTTTACACATGATTATGTCACTATACTGTTGCCATAGATGAAATCTTCATATCTTTTTGATGCAATTACACTATTCATTCAGTCTTTTGTGCTGCTCATTTGGTCTCTTTTGTGCATATGACATTGACTGGTATGAACAACACCAAATCTGTTTAAGATATGCAATTTTTGTATCAAAATTAAATTGTAGCAGCAATACAAATTAGTATATGTATTCTCCAAATTTCATTCATCCAATTTTTGCATTACATGCAAGTCAATTCTAGTTTAGTGCAAATTCTAAAGTTTGAGTTGGACATAAAAAAAATTAAAGTAGATATGTATAATGGACTTCCCATTATGAAATGGTAAATAATAAGTACAAGGGCTAAAGGGAGAAGCATAAAGAATCTAATACTAGGAGCTGTATTCTACTGCAATTAACTGATTATATACAAACAAAATAGGATACAGACATTGCAATGCAGCAAAATATATCTTGTTCAAGGGCAATTACTATTGTATCTAATATAAGAAAATACAAATATATTTTTTAAACATCAATGCTCTGAGAGGGTGAAACAAACCTCCATACCAGTAACACGTTCTCCTTTTCTTAACCAAGACAAAGGTAAGTAAAAAAGATTAGTAACAAGTTAATAGAAAAAATACATTTTAGTTAGGCACACTTGGGAAGGGAAAATCAACATCAAGGTATTCTCAAATAGACTTTGATGGATAAATAGATTGATAAAGAATAAGACTTATACTAGATTAGTCATGTTAGACTTTTTTATTGGGACTAGATTAGATACTGAAACCAGTAAATTAACACTCAATTGAGTAAAAGAAACTCTTCTTCATTCATGTTCTGCTAAAACAAACAATTGAGGCCTCTATTTATACTAGTTCATGGAGCCTATAGAGCATTCATGGTATTAACTAGCATAGAGAGAGTTACAAGAAACTGAAAGGGTTACAACTTATTAAAAGTAGAGTTATATAGGCTAATTATGGAGGATAGAGAGGTTGTGGAACTTAATGTAGATGGAGGTTATGAGTTTAATGGCCATTAGATGGAGGTTGCTTCATTTTTTCTATTTCATTCTCCCCGGGTTGGACTGAACTTGCCCTTGAGTCAAACTCAGCATCATCATCAACATATGGAGATAGATCAGCAACATTGAAAGTGACAAAAACCCCATAAGCACTAGGTAATTCCACCTTGTAAGCATTATTGTTGATCTTTTGCACAATCTTGAATGGTCCATCAGCTCTAAGAGACAATTTGGCCTTCGGTTGCTTGGGAAAACATTCTTTCCTCATATGTATCCAAACCAAGTCTTCCACGTTAAAAATCTGCTGCCTTCGATATTTGTCACACTGAGACTTGTATTTCAAGTTCTGCTTCTAAATTCATTCATGAACTTGCTCATGCAGTTTTTTGATTTCCTTGGCCTTTTGATCTGCATCAGCACTATAAAATTGCTTGCAGAAGATAGGTTTAAGTCTAATGGGCTGAATGGACGAGCACCATATACCACTTTAAATGGACACTTTTCTATAGCTTGATTGACAAAATTATTACGGGCAAATTCAATTTGGGCAAGTACAAGATCTTACTACTTCAAATTTTTCCCAACAAAACTTCGGAGTAAGTTTCCCAAGATTCTATTAATGGCCTCAGTTTGACCATCTGTTTGGGGATGATGCGTACTGCTGAATTAAAGCTTAGTTCATATCTTCTTCCACAAAGTTCTCCAAAAGTGATTGAGAAATTTGACATCACAATCAGAGGTGATAGTTTTGGGAATACCATGAAGACTGACAATCTCTTTAAAGTATAATTCTGTAACTTGGACAGCATCATTAGTCTTTTGGCAAGGGATAAAATGTGCCATTTTTGAGAATCGATCAACAACAACCATAATGGAATCCTTTTGTCTTTGAGTTCTAGGCAATCCAAGACAAAGTCCATACTCACATCTCCCCAAGGAGCTTCTGGAATAGGAAGAGGTAGGTATAAACTCGTGTTTTGACTTTTGGACTTAGCCAAATGATAGGTCCTGCAACGTTGTATGTGCTTGTTTAACATCCCATTCAAGTCTTGACCAATAGAATTTCTCTTTCACCAAGTCCACAGTTTTGTCTTGACCAAAGTGTCATGCTAATCCATCATTGTGAACTTCCCAAATGATTGCCTCTTATAAGGAACATTGAGGAATGCATAGGACTTTTTCTCGAAATAAAAAACCTTCATGCCTGTAGTATTGCTAAAAAGGTTGAGCTTCAGTGGACTCCATGTTTGATGGAAATCAGGATCATCTTTGTACAACTCCTTGATGGTCTTAAAACCAACAACTTTGGCTTGAATGGTAGTTAGCAAAGCATGTCAGCGGCTAAGTGCATCAACTACTGAGTTCAAGGTCCCAACCTTATGCTTAAGTAGGAATGGATAAGCTTGCAAAGTGTCACTCCAAGTAGCATGTCTGCGGTTGATTTTCTGTTGAGAATTCAAATACTTAAAGGCCTTATGGTCAAAGTATATGATGAATTCCTTACTTAGCAAATAGTGACTCCAGTGTTGCAAAGCTCGTACAATGGCATAGAACTTCTTATCATAAGTAGAATATTTGAGCTTGGCGTCATTGAGTTTCTCACTGAAAAAGGCTATAGGATGTCCTTCTTGGCTTAAGACAACATTAATTCTAGTG
The DNA here is from genome assembly GCA_026686845.1 of Adenanthera pavonina. NCBI lineage: Eukaryota > Viridiplantae > Streptophyta > Magnoliopsida > Fabales > Fabaceae > Adenanthera > Adenanthera pavonina. The sequence continues at coordinate 215,770 of JAIVEN010000016.1, forward strand.
TTGGAGGCATCACAACTGACTTTGAACACTTGGTCAAAATTAGGAATGGTTAATACAAGCACTTTAGTCAAACGCTTCTTCAACTCTTCAAAGCTTTTCTGGGCTTGTTTTGTCCATTGAAATTTATCTCCTTTGATGCAATCTATGAGCGGTGCAGCAATGGAGCTAAAATTTTGGATGAACCTCCTATAAAAAGAAGCTAATCCATGGAACCTTTGGACTTCTTGGATAGATCTTAGGGTTGACCAACTGTTAATGGCCTTAACTTTGCTGGGGTCAACTCAAACACCTTCTGTAATGATGACATAGCCTAAGAAAACAACTTTATCGGTCAAGAAAGTACACTTCTTGATATTGGCATAAAGTTTTTGTTCTCGCCAAGTTTGCAAGACTTGTTGTAGATGCTCTGAGTGCTCTTCTTGTTTTTTACTGTAAATAAAAATGTCGTCAAAGTAAACAACAACAAACTTGTCAAAGAAGGGTCAAAGTACCTGATTCATTAAACGCATGAGTGTGCTGGGAGCATTGAACAAACCAAAAGGCATCACAGTCCACTCATAAGTCCATCTCTTATTTTGAAGGCCGTCTTCAATTCATCTCCCAGCTGAATTTAGATTTGATGGCATCCACTACTAAGGTCAATCTTAGAAAAGACCGCAACACCATGTAACTGGTCTAACATGTCATCGAGCCGGGGTATCGGGAACCGATACTTGATGGTGATCTTGTTTACTGCTTAACAATCAACGTACATTCTCTAACTTCCATCCTTCTTAGATACTAAAAAAACAGGGATAACACATGGACTTACACTTTCATGAATCAATCCTTTCTTTAGTAACTCTTCAACTTGCCACTAAACCTCAGCATGTTCGTATGGACTCATTCTGTAAGCAGGCTTGTTAGGAATCACGGCTCCTGGAACAAAGTTCATTGCATGTTGGATGTCTCGTATAGGTGGCAATCCTAGGGGAATCTTATCTGAGATCATATCTATAAACTCAGCTAGTAGCTGTTCAACTTCGGGAAGGAATAATGGATCCATCATTTGCTTCAAACAATAGAATGAATCCCATGGCCTGGACTTTTACTTTCATCACTTTGAGCTACTGTTTGGCAACTAAGGACATTGGCGACTTGGACTTCTTTTTGCTGTATTCACTAAGCGGCAGTGGGGCTAACTTGATCTTCACCCCATCCTTTACAAAAGAATAGGTATTTGCATGTCTATCGTACATAACACAACGATTATGTTGCTATAGTCTTCCAAGAAGTAGATGGCAAGTATCTATGGGTACAACATCATACCAGGCTTCATCTTAATATTTCCTGCCAATTGAAAAAGAAACAATGTAATGCTTAGTAACTTTTACCTCACTTTCCTTGTTGAGCCACTGTAGCTTGTATGGATATGGGTGATCCTAAGTTGGCAGCTTCAGTTTCTCTACCATGCAGTTTGAAACTACATTCTCACAACTCCTATTGTCAATAATGACATCACAAACTTTCCCCTGAGTCGTGCAATGGGTATGGAAGCTGTTGTGACATAGCCAGGGCTCCTCTTTTGTGGGCACTGTATGAAAACTCCATCCAATCAATAACAATTCTCCTTGATCTGTAGTAATGAACTCTTCATCATATACTGGTTCATCAAACACGGGCTCTTTCTCCTGTATTTCTTCAGACACTTCATAAACTTGCTCTTCAATAATGGTGACAACCCTACAGTTGGGACAGTCTACGGCAATGTGCCTAAACCCTTGGTATTTAAAGCATTTAGGTGCTTTAAAGCTAGACTCCTTGGTGACTTTTGGTGGAGGCTTGCTCAAGGAACTGAGGCTGCTGGAATTATGTATTGCAGGCATTAGAAAAATTTCTGGAGAAAGAAGGTTGAAATGAGGACCTTTAGGGAACCTGCTTCTCAACATGTATGGCTAGACAGATTATGTCGTCTAAAGTTCAATACTGTTGAAGTTGGACTGGACGGGTGATGATAGTATTCAACCCTCCAATATATCGAGCTATCATCTGCTCTTCCTTTTCTTGAATATCATACTTCATCATGAGCTTTTCAAATTCTTTAGTATATTTTTCCATAAAGGCTTTTGGCATAGATTTTGCAATTGAATTAAACTATCTTGATAATAATGTTTAGGTAAGAACTTACGTGAGAGCTCGCATCACATCTTGTTCCACATTCAAATCTTACTTTTCCCTCCTCGTTCACACCTCTTTTTAAGGTTAGCCAATTGTTAATGGCCTTAACTTTGCTAGGGTAAACTTGAACACCTTTTGTAGTGATGATATAACCCAAAAAAACAACTTTATCGGTCAAGAAAGTGCACTTCTTGAGATTGGCATAAAGTTTTTGTTCTCGTAGAGTTTGCAAGACTTGTTGTAGGTGCTCTAAGTGCTCCTTTTGATTTTTACTGTAAATTAGAATGTCGTCAAAGTAAACAACAACAAACTTGCCAATGAAGGGTCGGAGTGCTTGATTCATTAAATGCATAAATATGCTGGGAGCATTGGACAAACCAAAAGGCATCATAATCCACTCATAAAGTTCATCTGTTGTTTTGAAGGCAGTCTTTCATTTCATCTCCCGGCCGAATTTAGATTTGATGGTATCTACTAGGAAGGTCAATCTTAGAGTAGACTGTAGCACCATGTAATTAGTCTAGCATGTCATAGAGTTAGGGTATCGGGAATCAATACTTGATAGTGATCTTGTTTACTGCTCGACAATTAACGCACATTCTCCAACTTCCATCCTTCTTAGGCACTAGAAGAATAGGTATAGCATAGGGACTGACATGATCCTTGAATTTGAAGGAAAGTTGTAGCCAAATAAGTTTGTTGATTGGCTACAAATTGTTGAGCGAGTCTTTAAATATAAGGAGGTGCCAGAAGATTAGAAAGTGAAGATTATCGCCATCAAACTCAAGAAGCATGCCTCAATATGGTGGGAAAATCAATCAGAAGAAGGCAAGAAATTTCTTCATAGAGTTTTCTCTTTATTGCTCCCTGAGCCATTTTGGTATCAGAGCTCGGTTCTAGAAACAGGGAACCACCGGAAAAGCTTCCTGGAAATGGAGTCCATAAAATTACTGGTAAAAGAAGTCACTGCTAGCTTCGGAAGACCCACCTTTAGTCATTTTTATGGAAAACAGACATTATCGTTCTGCTCAGAAGGTTGAAAAACCTCAGGATGGGAATTTTCGCCACTAACGGAACCTCCACACACTATCACCAAAAGATTACGCTCCGGCCACACACTCTATGCGCTCGCTGAAGGTTGAAGATGATGATGTCATTTACCACGTCAGCCTGAGTTGCCCAATCAATACCACTCAAAGTTTGCCACATGTTCTAATGACATAACATCAGTAATGCCATATAATCGTTTACATCATCTGCCTCGCAAGTACTAACCTGTCCAGTCAGTGACAACTCAACCACCCAGTGTCTGGCACGTCACCTAACCCAGTAGCCAAACTTTTCACATTTAAAGTTTGACCCATAAACTCTACTATATTTACATTTTTCCCCTGTACTTTCCATAATTTACATTTTACCTCTCAACTATCTGAAATTATATTTTTACCCCTAAACTTCCTAAAATTACAATTTTACGCCCTCAACTTTTTGAAATTGCAATTTCATCCCATATTTTTGAAATTTTCACTTTGACCCCTTAGGTTTCTGAAAGTTGTAGTTAGGCCCATAACTTCTCAAAATGCCTTCAAGACGTAAACTTGTGGATAAAGTTGAGATTAAAGAATTGAGAAATCGAGTTCAACTGTCACAGAAGCTTGTGAATGTCTAGCGAATCTAGTTGGAGGAACAAAGAGGACAAAGAGAAGAAGACTCAGATAGTAGTGACACACCATCAGCTAGCAACCACCGTCTTCAGAGACCAACAGTCCACTACATTGATATCAAAGTGGAGATCCTTGAATTTGAAAGAAAGTTGCAACCAAATGAGTTTGTTAATTGGCTACAAACTGTTGAGCAAGTCTTTGAATATAAGGAGGTGACAAAAGATTAGAAAGTGAAGATTGTTGCCATCAAACTCAAGAAGTATGCCTCTATATGGTGGGAAAATCAATCAGAAGAAGACAAGAAATTTCTTCATAGAGTTTTCTCTTCATTGCTCTCTGAGCCAAATGTAGTTTCTCAAATCCTATTGGGAGCAATTAAATTGATTTATTTGTCCATCAATAAGCTCATAAACTACTCAGTATTTATATTTATTTCCATGGGGAGTTCAGATTCAAAAACATCTTACATCCTCCAAAGGTCACCGTTGTTGTGTCCTCCCACCAAACCAAGGCCTCATCATCCTCTCATCTCCTTTAAATCATCTTCTCTCCTCCTTTTGCATCGCTGTCCTTTCCTCTACCATTGTTCAAGGTTATTATTGTCATGTCACCCATCACCACCACAATCTGTCTTCATTGTCCACTCCAAGGTCCAAGGTCCGTGTTTCATGAGGGCCACAGGTGGATCACCATCATCTTCCTTCGATCTGCATCACCATTATCCTCCATAATCTTCCATGATCAGCCAAATTCATGATGGCGTGAAGCTCAATTTCTCTTCCCATTTCGATTTTCAACCAAATCTATATAGTTTGGCACCTAAATCTCTTCCTTTACTATGTCTTGTATCTCATGGCCACAAAGCTCAAGTTCTTTAATTTCTCCCAGATCTAGTTTCTTCTTCACTAGATGTAATATTTTTTTTTAATGGATTTGTTGGTTGTTATATATTCTCGAATCTCAAAGATCTTTTTTTTTCCTTCTCTTCTTTTAAGATGTGTTTTTTTCCATGGGTGGTTGTGATTTCTAGTTAACCTTCTAAAGCTGGATGTGTTTGGTTGCCGATGTCTTGGGGAAGGATAAGCGAGATAGAGAAGTAGGGCTAATCAGGCCAACCATACCTGGTCTTGTTTTGGCCTATCTCATGTGGGTCATAAGTCACTTCGGGCCAAAATAGGCCATGGGATGGAAAACTAATCTCAGCCCTTTCTTTGGGCAGAACATCAAGCAAGGGTCTACCAGATCCTGGCCCTACCCTTGCACAGTTCTAGCTTTCAATGCCTGACCCAAATGTTGTAGTTTAATGATTATTACATGGCACTAATAATATTTGCTACAATCAACCAATGCATAGCTTAACTAGTTTGAACCTTAATACGTAACTTCAAGGTGATTATTGAATATCAAGTGATATAATTAAAAGAAAATATTTACTACAATTTTTCCATTTTAATTTTTGTTCTCTCTCTCTCTCAATGTATATATATATATATACATATATTGAACGTGACTTTGAGAACGTTTGGGTTCATTAGAGTTTGGAGTGGGAAGATATTAAAGATAAGGCAAATGAGGGAGGGACATGTAGTAAAACAAATTGAATCCTTTTCATTATTCATACATCTAAAAGGAGTAGTAAGAGATAATATAATTTTGTATGGAACATAATTACACCTAATTATTATTTTCTTTTTATTTGAAAAAAAAACTTTGCATCCACTTTATAACTAAAAAAAAAACCTTGACATTCCTTATAATTATGGATATTTCCCTTATATTTCAAAAACCTATATAGATTTCTCTATAACCAAAAGTTATGTGACATAGACGTCCCTATATTTTTAGTATTATGTTTCCATCCACCCATTCGTTAAATAGGTGTTAAATCACCTAATTTAATTTTTTTAACAAAATACCCTCTTCAACATAAACATTATTTTAATGTTTGTGATCAAATTCTCGAAAAACTAGATAACAATGAACTTGTGCCTCCTTGATTAGATAAATTGACATGGATATTTGTATCAAACATTGCATCACCACTACAAATTTTCATTTGCAAGTGAAGAGTTTTATTGATGAGATTTAATAAGGATGATGATGATAATGAATACAATGGTTTTTGTTAACCCACCTATCACCTAGTTTTCAAATATATATATATATATATTGTTATAAAACTAAGTAGAAGATAAACAGTAATAGCATAAAATAAGAGAAAATTGTAGAAAGAACAATGAGAGAGTATTTCTTATTCATTTTCAAGGATACAAGTACATAGCCTCTATTTATAGGTCTCACCAACCCAAGAGTTATAATAGTATAAATAAGAGAATTGTTCTACATAATTACACAATAAAAACCATGGAGGTTATTGACATTAAACTTAAAATAAATCCTTGAAAACCTTTCACTTTGGAGGTTATTAGCTTTATTGGAAATCATGTAGAATTCTAAGAGACTCTTGAAGGTTATAGACATCCATATAACATTCAATATTTTATAATACTCTCCCTTGGATGTCCATAACAAATATTGTGTCTTATTAAAACCTTACTAGGAAAAACCCAATGGGACAAAAACCTGGTGAAGGAAAAAGAGTACACAATATTTATATATTTGTTGTAGCTGCCTCATTAAAAACTTTATCATGAAAACCCAGTGGGACAAAACATTGATTAAGGGAAAAAAAGTACAGCATGTAAACCTTTACTCCCCCTAATGACCATGTCACTTTGTGTTTTTGAGGTGTTGCATCTCAATATTGGACACCAACTTCTTGAAGGTAACAATTGTTTAAAACTTTGTGAGCAAGTCTTCCTTTTAGCTCAATTATATATATGAAGCATTGCGTTCGTATAATATTTTGAAATATTTTTCTTTATACATATCTTCAGGATATGCTAAGTTATTAATATATTTTCTATTTGCTTTATACATTCTAAAAATAGCAAATAGTCACATATCACCACAATATAACTATATTTTCATACATAAATAACCTCTTTGAAATTAGGCATATCTTTTGCACCTACATATTCAATCAATTGTAATTCTAGTTAAGTTAAATATAATATCTCCTTACATTTGTCCCTCGAAGCTATCACAATACATGTATAACTTCACTGCAATATTTATTTGTTCAATAAGTATCCAATCTTGTTAGCAAATATATAACAAATGCAGTGTTAGCAACATATATATGAGTACTTTCATAAATATCTAGTACTTGTGGACCAATGTTCATTATTCTCTCAAAAACAAAAATTATTGGGGTACCAAGTACATGTGTTTTAAACTTATTTAAGATATTGTTAAAATCCCCAATCTACAAGTCGAGCAAAAACTTTGATTTTTCAATGTCTTTTATCTCAAATTATTCCTTCAAATAATCAATAGCTTTTGCAAACTCTTCAAGGGTTTTAATCAACACATATAAGAAACTTTAATTTAAATCTATTTATAAAATATATGGATAAATTGAATAACTTTTAATCCACAAATGGATTTTTGCGAAGGTTTTTTTTTTTTGAGAAAATTTAAATGTTTTTAGCATTTTTAATCATTCTGAGATTCTCAGATAAATTTTATTATATAATAAGCCATATAAATAGATTATAATCTTATTAGACACATAAAATTTTGTCTACTGTCATACTAATAAAATATAAAAAAAACATTTATATCCACCACAAGATAATACATATAATCAATGTCAGACATTTGCAAAAACATTTATACTATAAGTCATGCTTTATATTTCTCAATACATTTTCGCATGAGTATCCATTTATATGATATTGACATTTCAATTCGAGTGCTTGGACTACAAGTCCAAAAATTTCATATTTTGAAAGTAAATTCAATCCAACTCATGTTGCGTCTTTTTCTTTTCTTTTGGCCAATTATCTTTTGGTCTGCATGACAGATTGGTATTCAAGATCCTCATTTGATTGTACCATTTTCAATATCATAAAAAATATTGTCGACAACTTTATCTTTTTTGGTTCCATTTTTGTGTGTAATGACATAACTTATTGAGATCTCTTCATTATTTTTAGGTACCTAAACTCTTCTAGAGTTTTACAACTAATTATGTCTTAGATCTCTTATAGAGTGTTTGCCTCCTCAAGATGATCATCTTGATTATTTACTCCTTTTTTTTCTAAGATATTTAACTTTGGAACTAATGAATTCTTCACACTTCAGGCATAACTCATTTACATTTGTCCGACTAGGATATTGTTGGAGCATTCTTCACTAGAATATAAGATCTAGTAATTCTCATTTAGGTCAGTAATAACATTTGGCAGTTATTTTTAATATTTTATGAATACATTGATTTATGAACTTCTGGTTCATAATTCTTAATATGAGGATCTAGATAAACTTATGATAATGCATTCCACATATTATTTCTATTTCAGCAACTTATTATCTCCCCCTCATATTTGGAAAACAAATCATGCAACATAGGTCTCCTATATCCATTTGTTTCCTTTAAAAACATCATTTTGCTTCATTTAGAAACAAATAAGAAGGAGAATCTTAACCAACATTTGTTCCCAACTTTTCTTTGAGTTTTCATCTACATGTATTATGGTGGAACAATAAGCATATATATCTCATATTCATTATTTCAAGATTTTCTAAAAAAAATCTTGTTCTCACAAGCATTAGTCTAGCTATTTATTGGAGGCATTTCATAGATAATTTGCTAGACAATTTTGTTGAATAAGCTTTTCAATTGATTGCTCTTCTAATAAGTATGCTGCTATCATTGAAAGCCTAAGATATTAATTCACTAGCATTTTTATGAAAAAAAAATCATCTTAATCATGTATTTTGGAAAACATTATTATATATGTGAACAATCTTGCAAACCTCAAGCTGCGAATTTATAATGATGCATTACACATGTGACCATTTTATAGATACATCTATCAAAATCATTATATTTATGGTCCACATGGTGACAATTTGAATGGGCCCATATATATCCACTTGATACCTTCAAGAAATGTTTTGATCCAATCCCAATCATAGCTAGGAATGATTTAGAAATTAATATGACTTGAGAACAAGTAGTATTATAGAATTCTTGAACTATATAATATTTTGGCTATTCATAAATAATCCTTTGGTGAATTCTCAATAATCTTTCAAATCATAATGATTTGGAATGATCTAACCGATCATGCCAAACAATAAATATTTGTATTAGTAAACTTCAAGTTTATTATCAAACATTTTTCATACATAGTCTCAATAGATATCCAAGATAATAATATCTTAATTTGAAACAAAGCAAATTTATTTGAAGTATAATAATTTGTTATCAACAATAAACTTTAATTACTTCATAAGTAATAATATGATACAGTAAAACTCATTTAAAAATTTTTATCAATTCTATACTATTCAATATATCACCAATATTTTCCTTTATGGGATTTTTTTCCACCATTAATCTTTTGTTCAACCATAAATTAATGTATATACATAATTTTTCAAGAATTAACTGAGTCAATCTTACTAAACTTTTATTTTAATTAAATTCAATTTATATATAAAAATATTTCCAAATCATGAATTAATGATTTCCAACATAATAACTTATCATCAATTCACAAATATCATTGATAGATGTTTGTTTACTAATATTATAACAAATCAATACTTTATTTGACCGAAAACACAATTCTCAATTCCAAAATTTATAGCTTTTACTCAAACAATCATTTTGGTCAAAAGACACATTATGATTAAAATTATAGCCTCAGTGTTGTTACAATTAAATTATTATAATTTGTCCTTGCGTATGCATTATAACTATATTGTAGCATCTGAAAAACCAAAATTTCTTGTTCCAATTTATTATCCCTTCTTAAAAGTAAATTCTATAGTGAATGCTTACATTGGGAATAGAGCATAAAATGGATCATATAAACAAGGCAACATCACAACCATTTTAATTGGTAGGGCAACTATTCTAAAATTAATCTAGTAAATTGATGAGAAAATTAAGGAGAAATTAGAAAAATTTTTCAAGAATGAAAATACACATAAATTATCTTATAAAGAATTTTTACATTTTTTGACTTAATTATCTGAAATTAAATAAAGTTGGGGGAATAGTGAAAGAAATTCATTACTTTGAAAATTAATTAAGATCCAAATTACCTCAATCATATAGAAATTAGAGTAAGGCAAATATGGTATATACAATTTTTCTTTCAACTTTTTTTCAAGAACTAGATATCCATTAGTATAATATTCTCTGTCTAATTCTTCATGCAATTGAATATAATTACAACTATACATTTCACAAGTATAACAAGAATGCTTGATCTCCTTTATATTATTTAAAAATCAAATAAACTAAATTAACATTAAATATTAATAATAATTTTCTCATGAAAAATTAAGGAAACTGAATTCAATTCAATTGTTATAACAATGTATTTTTCTTCAAGTGATATACGCAAGAAATTTAATTATAACTAGAGGACTATAATCAAAATATATAATTGGTAAATATTATTTTACAATTAGAGTCAAAGAAATATGAAAAATTGATACTTTCTCTTAATAAATTTAACTTTGCACATGGCCATAATCAAATGCATACTTTGCACATAGTCATAATAAAACATATTACTATATATCATTGTATGATGAGGCAACATTATATAGCCTTTTGGCTTCATAGTAACTTTCTGTATTTTTCTCAACATGGTTCTTTTGGTTTCATAGCCATTTTTGCATTTACTCACAACAAATCAATAACCTTTTGTCTATCCGGCTTCCAAATATATTGTAACCATTGCTCAATCATACTTTTATTTCAATATTCATAACAAAATTATCATTTTTTCAATAACCATGGCAAAGATAATTTTTTCAATAGTCATGTTAAATCATTATTGACTTTCAATTATCAATTGTGTAATGCCTATATTTAGTCATTTCCTTACTTATAAGCATATTAAATTTAGAGATTTTTCCTTTTTTTTTTCATGAATTTCTAGCTATTAGTCTTCAGGACTATAGTGAAATTATCTTTTAAAACTATCAATTTTTCATATCATTAGATATATCAATTATTTGGCCTTCATAGCCATGATAAAAATATCATATATAACTATGAAAATATTGCAGCACCACAAATTCTTTTGCAATCATATTTTATTGATTGAGACCACAAAGTGATCTTTTGCAATTTAACCAATAACAAAATAGATGTGGCTTTTGGCTATCACAAGATTAAATATATATTATAGCTACTGGCCATCTAAGTAGATGAATTTGAGATATCAGTCAATATCAAACTTATAAACATAATCATATTATGGACAAAAATGAATAAAGTTTTGAATAATAAATTATGAAATATAAGAATACTAGAAAATAAGGCACAAAATTTCTTACCTCCTTGTTGATGAATATGAATATTCATGTGATCTACAAGGAAACTTTAGGGTTTAATTATTCAACCAAATTAGGGTCAAATCATCCCTCCATGGGATGGAGAAGAATCAACAAGAAACTCCAAAATTCCCTTCATAATTTGGTAGAAACTTGTGCTGATAACGTGTTATAAAACTAAATAGAAGATAAACAATAATAGCATAAAATAAGAGAAAATTATAAAAAGAACAATGAGAAAGTATTTCTTACATAATTATACAATAAAAACTATCAAGGTTATTGACATTAAACTTAAAATAAATCCTTGAAAAGCTTTCATTTTGGAGGTTATTAGTTATTTGGAAATAAGGTAGAATTCTAAAAGATTCTTAGAGGTTATGGACATCCATATAACATTCAATATTTTATAATATATCTATATAGAGATGAGGGCTCTGAAATTGTGTAGAAATCGCAAAATTTCTTTTCATTCCTTATCTCACGTGTTGGTTCTGGAACTCTCACCAATCTTTTTTTTGTGTTGCTCTTTCGCTGTTTTCCTTCGTCGTTTTCCATCGCCATGATCATCTTTCCTGCAGACGTTGCAGGCTTAGATAATGGAGGTGCTGCAGTGGGGAGATACGAATTAGGAATTTAGGGATTAGGGATTTTATATAAGAGTAAATTAGGAAATGTGAATTATTTTAGTATAATTTTTAATTAATAAAAATATTTTAGAATCTTTTTAGAGTATTCTTAATGAAGTTAAGAAATTGGAATTAAGTGTAGATTTTTAAAATAGAGGAGAAATATATGTAATTAGAACAAAATAGAAAAAATATCATGACATGTTACTTTAAAAAAAAAAGAACGAAGAAGGGGGAGATATTTAACAGGAAGGAAAATATCAAAGCCTCCTAGCTCAAGAGCCAATAATAATTAAAAAAAAAAGAAAGGAAGAAAAAAAAAAGGAGTGGAAAGACTATGTCGCCAACACACACATCATCACGACGTGAGAAGAAGTGATTCTATTTCTATCACTTTCCATCCCCCCCAGTTGCTTGTCAAACCAAACCTTCCCATTCCCGGTGGGAGAAGTGTGCAAGTTAAGAATGCTGATGACAATCTACATCAAACCTAGCTTTCATTTATAAAAAATTTACTCCGTCTTCTAAATAAATAAAGTTAACGAGCAATCACTTCATGATCAATTATGCGCATCGAAAATAAAACAATTATACGTTTTATGTTGACTAGCTTTATAATTTACATGCATGCATATGATGAATTTGTTATGATCATATATTGAAAATAGATATAGAGCAAATAGAATTAGCAACAAGTCATTTATCTAAACCTTATACATACATAACACCAACCAGTGCCACAAATATACCTTAACCTTATGGTTGACTGAGAAACGAAGATGGCAAAAGAGAAAATTGAGAGATAACGAAAGTGAAGGGGGGAGATTTTTTCTCAATCATGCTTAGATGAACAGAAGAAAATAAAAAGAGAAAAAATTGACTAATTTCACCATAATAATAATACCTCAAATATTTTTAAAAAAATATTTTCTTATAATAAAATTTATTAATATATTATTCTACTATATTATTTATATAGTTTTCATAATATAATACTGAATAGAATTAAAATATAATTATAATTATAATTTTAATCTTACAGTATTTTGTCTAATTTTAGTTTTTTATTTGAAAAATTATAAAATAATTCTAAAATTTAAAATATATAATATATTAATATTTATGTCTCAGAGTATTAGCATCAAATGAGAATATAAGAAAAAGAGGAAGAAGAATCAAGAAAGAAAGAGAAAGCATGAAACAAAAAATGAAAATATGCGGACAATTTTGGAAGAAAATTTTTTTTCTAAATCTCTCAATTTTAGAGAAAAAAGTGTGGAACATGCATATATCATTATCTCCTCATTTTTTTCTTCACATCCAAGTGGGAATTTTCTTATTTTTCCCTCCACTTTTCTCTAACATTTATATTTTCTCCCGTAAGTATGCATGTTTTTAATGTTTATTTCAGGACTTTCAGTTATGATTTGACCTTTTATTTCAATTCCATCGCCTTTTTATTTTCTTTTTTTTTATAAGTCGCCTTTTTATTTTCTGTCAATTTTTTATGATTTTATGAATTTATTGCAGTCTCTTATTTTCTAAAAATATTTAATATAAGTTGTTCGAGAGTCAAGTTAAAATTGGACACGGCATTTTGTTAAAAAAAAAAATCTTGCCGCCTTGAATATTTAGGAATTCATGAAAAACTGAATATTATGCGCTGTGACAAAAAAAAGATGCAGCTGTCGTCAATTTTCATAGTTTAATCAACTCAGAAAATTAATAGATGAGTGTCTTTCAAATAATATTTAAAAATAATAAATTTTAAAAGAAAAATAATTAAAAATTTACCTCGTTAATAGTCACTTGATGTTGTCTTACAATAGAAAGATTCCACATTAACACAGTATTCCTTATCCAGAGTAAAATAAATAAAATTCTAATATATTTCAATTAACTGCTATTATTATCTATGAATAAATAGTATGGGATTGTTGTGATTTTGAATAAACTGTGCAGGTAGAGCCGTCAAAATAAGCCAAGCCTAACGGGCCGGCCCGAAAAGCCCGAAAAAATGAGCGGGCTCAGGCCTCAATTTCAAGAGTAAATATATAATTTGGGCTTTTTGAGCCCGGTCCGATTAGGCCCCACCCGTGGTGGGCCGGCCCCGAGCGGGTCACAGGCCAACTCGAAAGCCCGAAACTTTTTTTTTTTGTTTAAAATATTAAAAAATACATATTATTTTATTAATTGGTGATATATAAATTATAAATTTTAAATATTATATTAGTTTTTGATGAATTATGATGATAATTAGTTGTATTAATTTAAATAATTATATAAAAAAATTTATAAAAAAACATAAAAAATATTAAAAAATTAAAAAAAGCCCGTTGGTCGGCCCGTAGGCCCGATCCCACGGGCTTGGGCTTGGAAAACCAAGCCCATTTTTCAATTCGGGCTTTTTGGCCTGGCCCGATTTAGACCCGGCCTGAATTGACAGTTTTATGTGCAGGGATGGTGCAAATAAGAGCAATCCAAGTTGTAAGATTGTGTATTATTAGAGTATATTATTAAACTGGGTAAGGTTTATTACCAAAAGTTTTCCAACATAGAGACTTGAATTAAATATCTGTATCACTCAATCCAAGTACCATGTGTCATTGAATTAGAACTTACTTAAAAAAATCTCATAATTAGAGGAACCACACCTTCAATTGGACCCCTACATGCTAATGCAAGGCCTCGGGATTCTTTGCATGATTTTTCTAACTACTTACTGAAATTGATTTGAGTTAGTTAAAGCATAATTATAAATTACAGTATAAATTAAGTAGGATAAGAATTAAACACATAGAAAAATCTAAAAATTATATTAGAAGATTTACCTTAATTTGGATTGGATAGTACTTAAATTTAGCCCTGCTATATCATCACTGAATTGCCTTATATAATAATAAATATTAACCAATAACAAATTGTGATTTTGGAATAAATTAATTGTATAAATACACACATGTAACACTCGTGCGTTAACCTCCTATTTGTGAAAATTGTAACTTTTAAGGCTTTTAAGATTTTTCATAATTAGGGTGAGAATATCTAGATTAGGTTAAGTTTTAACTGGATAGGCCGGTTATATATTATAAATCTAAAGTCTAAGTTCTATTAGTCTATGTAAAATTTTATTTTATACTCAAGTCTAAAACTTTTAAAAGTCTGATCTAAACTGAAGTCTATCAAAATATAAAGTGAGAAAAATATCAACTTTAATTTGAAAAAAAAAATTCAAAATTTAAACTTTTAGTCACCAAATGCATAGTCTATATATATATATATATATATTTTTTTTTAAGGAAGGTAAAAAAATTATATTAAGCTAAAAAAACAATACATTGAAAGGGGCAAGCAATATATACAGAAGATATAAAAAGAAAATAGCCCCACTCTAAAATATATTAAATTTTCTACCTGCCATCTTACTATACATATTCCTGCCAATGAGTAAGTATTTCCACTTGACTTTCAAGTCAACGACAAATCTAAGCACTATCAGAGATTTCTTGTTTAAAAATCAAAGCATTTCTAGTCTGCTAAATAGTATAAATTGTAACACAGAACATAGTTGCCCTAAGTTTATACACTAGCTTTTGCTTCCTTATAGTTTGCATAAAGACATGTTGCCACACAGATAATCCAGAAGAATTAATATCAAAATCAACGTAAGCCATTAGCAATTTTAGAATTCCAATAGCTGTAGGACATTCAAAAAATAAATGATCAATAGTTTCAGGTTGAGCTTGACAAAAATTGCAGAGATTATCCTATAGTAAATGAAACCACTTCAATCGATCTTTTGTTGCTAGCCTACCATGGAAAGCTAACCAAGTAATCAATGTTTTGGCAATGTATGCCTATTCCAAACAATAGGAGTCTAGGGGGCCTTAGGAAGCTCTGGATGAAAAATCACATAACACTCATTAAGGATGCAATTTTTCGACAACCACAATATTCTTTACAATCGGTTGGAGTGCTCTTTTCAACTAACTCATCATGAATTTTCAAAAGATTTTGCCATCACCAAGAGTTTGAATATTTAGGCACAGCATGCCAAATTGAATAGTCTTTTAACATGTATTTTTTAATCCATCTACATCAAATAGATTCAGAGGCTACATTCGCACATTCAAAGAGTGATTTACATAGGGCTTCCTTATTCAAAGAAAGTAGCTCCTTAAAGCATAATCCCCCATTTTCTTTGGGTTGATAGATGGTAAGAAATGGGGCTTTTCCTGCCTTGATTGCCACTAGACCATAGACATTAACAATACATAGTCTGTATTTTCTCGAGGACATTTAAAGGAATTGCAAAGATTTGGTTCCA
Source organism: Adenanthera pavonina (assembly GCA_026686845.1). NCBI lineage: Eukaryota > Viridiplantae > Streptophyta > Magnoliopsida > Fabales > Fabaceae > Adenanthera > Adenanthera pavonina. Next base: position 231,975 of record JAIVEN010000016.1, read on the forward strand.
GAATCTTTGAAAACTGAGTAACACTGAAGCTACCAATTGAATACATCCTGCATAGCTTAAATATCTAGCTATCCAGTGTCTTGCCTGCTCTACCATCCTAGATATAAGAGGCTCAAAATCATTTGAAATCAATTTCCTGGAACTTAAAGGCGCACCCAAGTATTTAATAGGTAAATGGCCTTCGCTAAATCCAACAACTTTTAAAATCTCTTGTCTAACATAATTTGAAATTCCAGCCAAAAAAAAAAGTACTCTTGCTAGCATTTATGTTAAGACTAGAGATAGAAAAGAAGTTGTCAATGGTATTTTTTATTACCTCAACAAAGCTCTGATCGCCTCTACAAAACACCATAAGATCATTTGCAAAACACATATGAGTAAGCTGGATTCTATGACATTTACGATGAAATTTATACTTTTTATCCTTATAAGCAAGATGCATTAATTTGTTCAAATACTCCATTCCAATCACAGAGAGATAGGGAGACATAGGATCTCCCTGTCTAATGCCCTTATCACCTAGAAAGTAACCTTCGAGACTCCCATTAATATTGATTGAATATTTGGTTGTTTGAACACAAGTCATCATCCACTATACAAAGGTTGAGTGAAAACTCATGCCAATCATAACATCTCTCAAGAAGTTCCATTTAAGTTAGTCATAAGTCTTGTGGATGTCAATCTTAAATGTACATCTAGGAGAGATATTCTTCCTAGAGTATTCCTTCATTAATTCCAAACTTAGAATGATATTGTGTATCATAGATCTATTCTGCACAAAGGCACCCCGAGCATCACTGAAAATGTGTGGAAGAGTTTCTTTGAGTCTGCAAGAGATTATCTTGGTAATGATTTTATAAACCACATTGCAACAAGCAATTAGGTGAAAATCCTTTATATTCACAGGATTCTCCACCTTCGGAATGAGTGATACCACAATGGCATTGATTTGAGTCAATAATTTACCTGTTTGGAAGAATTCATGGATTGTTGAGATAACAAAAGGTCCAATAATCAACGAACTACTTTTGAAAAACAATGCATTGAACCCATCAAGATTGGGGGCTTTAGAGTCAGCGATGGAAAACACTGCTGCTTTAACCTCTCCAGAGGTAATAAGTGCTGTCAATTTTGCATTCATATCATCAGAGATAAGAGGGCCATTCTCAATCACCTTTTTATCAACAGGAGCAATGTGTGAGGAACCCAATAATTGCTTGTAATAATCTAGAATGTGACAAATGATTGCTGATTTTTCAATAATTTTGACGTTACCTTCATCAAGGAGTATGTAGATATTATTACATTTCCTTTTATGGTTCAAAAGAGCGTGAAAGTAACTTGAGTTTTCATCACTTGCTTGGATCCACATGTCCCTGGCTTGTTGCTTCAATTGTCCATTATAAAGCTTCCTAGCTTTAATAAAATTCCGGAGACACTCATTCTCTTGCTTAAGAAGAGAATCATTAAATCTGTTAGTTTCAAGAGAAGTTTGAATACTACTTAGCTTCTCTCTAGCATTCTCCATTTTTCTTTTAGCTGCACGTATTTTTCTGAATTCAACTTTTCTAGTTTTATTTTCAATTTCTTCAATTTAGTAACCAATCTAAACATAGCACATCTAGCAATTTCCTCTTGCCAAATTTCTGAAATCATATGATGGAAGTATGGGTCTTCCACCCATATATTTTTAAATTTAAAGGGGATCTGAGATTTATGGACCTCTTTTATCAATCTTAGAATAGCAGGATTGTGATTAGAAAGATTAGGACTAACAAAATCTACCACTACATCTTGAAAAGTAGTTAACCATCTATCATTTACAACTGCTATATCCAACTTGCAGTAAGTATGACCATTAGACCAAGTCATAAAACTGCTAGTGAACTTGAGATCTTGAAGGTTGTTAAGATTGAAGACATCCACTAGCTCTTTGCCTACATGACAGATGGCACCAGACTCAACTTCCTTTTCAGTAGAATCTAATACAACATTGAAATCACCAATGAGCAACCAAGGTTCAGAAATCCCATGTGATAGTGATGAGACATCATCCCAAAGCTTCTTCCTTCTCCCTGGGTCATCATTATAAGCATAAATAAATGTTGCCAAAAATTCACAAGACCAATTTATAGAAGTGATCTTACAATGAATCATTTGGCTCATCTTATGGATAATATGAACTGTCAACTTTTGAGATTTCCATAAGATCTTGATCCTACAATTTTTATCCAGATCTTCATTAGAAATAATAGCCCAATCATGCTTGAGTTTTTTCACAATTCCATCCCAATTAGCGCTCCTAATTCTAGTTTCCAAAAAAGCGACTAAACTAAGGTTATGTACTTTGTTTAAGGGGATCATTTAATTCCTTTACATTCCATGTAGTTAGATTGAGGCTATCCATTGGGATTGACAGCCTAGTCTTGTTCTAAAGGCTTCATCAATTGCTGCACATCCTTTTAGACTCCATTCGATGATGCTTTAGCTTGGATAGAAGCTATTCCTATGTTATTAATTGTAGATCTTGGTGTTCCTTTCCTATTAAGTGCCTCCATATTTATCTTATGGTCTATATATATTTATCTTATGGCTCATATATTTAAGTAACACAATGGAAAAGTAGATAACCCATTTACTTTTATAAACCCTACTCATCTCTCTTCTCATATAATCTTTGTTAGGCTTGGCTGGTCACCTAAGAGAGGGGTGAATTGAGTTATGCAAAATTTTCAACCCTTTGAAGCACAACTCAATTTCACCATATATGCAGCAGAACAAGGATGAACAGAGTATGAAGAAATTGATAGATGAAATTTGTAGATGAAGAGTAGAACACAGAAATTTATACTAGTTCGACTCAAACCACTTGGCCTATGTCCAATCTACAATCCACCACTTGAGATTTTTACTATATCTCACAAGTTTGATCTGCACACTTGTAAAGTCTCAGTACATCCCACAAGTTTCAATAGGTACTTATGAAGCTACTCTCCTCACACCCTTACAATGATCTGTAATTCTCTTAGTGTTTCTTCACTATAAGATTCTACCCAGAAATTTTAGGAAAGAATATTTACAAAATTGAAACTCTCTTTAAGAGTATATGATACATTGAAAGATCACTCTAATAAGGTGGGTTTAACTATGAATGTTGATACAGAAAGATTTTATGTATTGAACTAGTATTTTGGCATAACTCATTTAATTTCGTTACCCATAAATTCAAATGAGGTTCTATTTATAGATTTGTGGTTTAACTATTTGTTAGACACAAGATATATCTATTAGATACATGTTTTAACCGTTACTCTGTAAAAAGAGCCGTTCACCAACCACATTAAATGCATTTATTATTCCAAAATTCAAATTTTAAGGTTCAATAGATGAATTTCGTAGAGTCAGCACATTTATGTGTTTAATGTTGAATATTAAAATTTGTCTGTTATAAAGTGACATTCAAATTTTGAGTTTGTAAAAGATATCTCATGTTAGTTTGTGACGAATTTTCATATTGGAAGTGCGTCTGAAGAAATTTGAACAGTTGTCTTAAGTTTTCACATAGTCTTTCGAAATTAGAATTTTAGAAACCAAAATTGGAATTTCAGAGACCGAAATTAGAATTTCAAAGATCGAAATTCTTCTGTCATATGTTGAAATTCAAATTTCAGAGGCTGAAATTTGTTTATCAGAGGCATGTTCAAGTTTTCACAGTGCAGTTCGAAATTAGAATTTCAGAGATCAAAATTCGTCTATTAGAGGCCAAAATTTAAATTTCACAGACTGAAATTAGTCTATCAGAGGCCTATTCAAACCTCTGCGACTTTTGTCTACTTTTACTAATTATACTTAGCTCAAAATTCAAATTTTATAATTGAAATTCATTTATTAGAGATGAAAACTCTGTAACTTTGAATTTCACCAAGTAAAATTTGAATTTTGCAAAAAATAAATATGAATTATAGGTAAAATTCTTGTTGGCCAATATTTCTCAATTTTAACACATGCTAACATCATATTTATTTAATCTAACTCATTTAAAATATATGTGAATAAGATTAAGTGAATTTCAAAAATTAAACCACCTCAAGATCTAAATGAAAATAAAATATACCTAATAGTTAGATCTTCATAAGTTAAACTTCACTTTCACTTGATCACTCTCATTCTTGGTATGCTCCCTTCTGATTTTTTATTCTTAGAGCATCATTTCTCTTCTTTTTCTTCTTTGAGTGAGATATGATGTTGATTTTCTTTTCTTTATTTCAATGCTCACTTTTCTTATTTGAACAACCATGCATTTAATATATTACACTTACAAACCAAGTAGTTAGTTCGATATATTAGTACATAGCATGATATATACATTATAAACATAATTAAACACATATTAATGTATATTTTATTTCTTTTAGAAATCATGTATATATTAGACAATTATGATGTATTTGTTTCTTATTACTCTATATTTATCATCATTAAAACTTATATTATATTAAATCCAATAATCTTGTATATGAGACTTCTCACATATTAATTCACCTACTCTCACCAATAAAAAATGGCAATACAAAAAGTAGTAAGGAAGAATATCTCAACACATACAATGCTGATTCCTACACTTATTTTAATTCATCAAAGAAATAAGAATATTTATCAAACAAATTTATATTAGTTATATTATATATATATATTAAATAATAATAATTTAAATCGGTTTAATAGTTTTTAGGCTAAACCTTATTTAAATAGATCAGACCTATTTAACTAAATAGATATATTTGTAGACTTGAACTTGGTCTATTTAGTTAAATAGATTAGACTAGGTTAGGTTAGATCTTATATAAGCTATCATGTAGGCTTCTGTTAAATAGACTAGACTAGGTTAGGTCAGATCTTATATAAGGTATCATATAAGCTCCTAATAGGGGTTTGACCTATTTCCACCTCTATTTATAATATTTATTGCTTTAGAATTACAATAAAATATTAATTACTTATTTTACTGTATTATCTTTTATTAATATCAAATTGATTATTAAAAAAAGGATTTAAATCAATCTGGCCAAAAAAATTTTTAAATCAAGGATGTGATAAAATACTGATCTAATTTTTAGAATATTTTATATCATTTAATATTTTTATTGAATTTAAAAATATAGCTTTTATTAGCCGGATAAGTATATTTTAATGTTGCAAACTTAAAACGTTAGCAAGAAAAGCGTCCTCATTTTGGTCATTCTGTCCTCCAATGACAGTGGGCAGCCAAACATTTTCAAAATTACTATTCAGTTTGTTCATGTGTATCCCTCACTCGCATTAGTTTCGATCCGGGTTATCATTTTTAACGTTTTTTCGGATAAAACGAGAGAGAATTTTGAATCTGAGGGGTCCAAATCATGTGACGTGGTGGAGGATAATTTGGTCATTTCCTGCTCAAGAGATAGCCAATCAACATCTTGCCGCACCAGCACTAATGCAATACAAATAGCAATGAAATCTGACGGAAGAGGAAGACGAACTACTCCATAACCGTGGGAGTAGCGATAGCGAAGCAAAAGAGAGAGAGATGGCCCGATTGTCACTGCCCTCCTGCATACTCCTGCTGCTCTTCTGCGCCGCAGCTGGATCAACCTTCGACGACTCCAATCCCATCCGTTTGGTATCGGACGGCTTCGGTGACCTCGAGGCCCAGGTCATCCGGATCCTCGGCCAAACCCGCTACACCCTCTCCTTCGCCCGCTTCGCTCACAGGTTCATCCATCTCCATCTTTTTTTTTTTCACCTTTTCTCTTTTTCGCCACTTCTTCTCGGTCTTGAATCTCTGGACTGGGATGTATGTTTTTATGTATGATCAGGTATGGGAAGCGTTATGAGACTGTCGACGTGATGAAGTTTCGATTCCAGATCTTCTCCGAAAATCTGAAGCTTATTCGATCGACCAACAGGAAGGGCTTGTCCTACACTCTTGGTGTTAATCGTATGTACTAATTTCTACGATTGTTTTTGTTTCGTTCCCTTCTTTTATACACATTTAAGCGCGCTAGAGTGAATACTAATGTATGACTGGCAGCTTTGCTAGACATTAACCTGGTCATACCCCTCATTGATTTGGATCAAAACGACGAGAAACTTAAAACACTATCAGAATTGCAAAGGAGAAATTATAAGAAGTATAAACAGGGAAATTGAAAATAAATATCTCAGTAGTCTCAGATTATGTTTTGGTATTAAAAAAAAATAGAGTAGGGACCATTTTGGCGATTATTCATCACAGAATGAAACACAAAAAAAGAGGGAGGGGGGGGGGATGAGAGGAGACGACGGGCAGGGTTAGAAACACAAGTTGTGAATGTCGGCTTTCCTTTCAAACAGATTTTGCTGATTGGACTTGGGAGGAGTTCAAAAACCACAGATTAGGCGCTGCTCAAAATTGCTCTGCCACCAAGGGCAACCACAAGCTTACTGATGATATTCTTCCTGAGACGGTATGTAACATTGACTCACTAAGTATGTAGAAATTATTGTTGCCCATCACACTGAAATTATAATTATTTGCGCAACATATCAATTATTTATATTATCGTCATAATATTCAACAGTTGGTAGGTATTAGGCAGAGCTCATTTTTAATTTATTCAGTATGATAGTAGGTACATCCGACTTTTCTATATTGTCACTTAATCTAGTTTGCTTTTCTGATCAAAGCAAATTGAGTTTCAAATTATGATTTAGGTCTGAAATTTGATATAAAACTTGTTTGTATGTAAATATGAATGACTGGAATAGTCAATTTTTTAGTACCCATAGTCGCTAGTTGCTACCCGCTCTTAACTGAAACTGTCTGTTAAACGTGGCTATAACAGCGTGGCGGTCAGTTCGCACTCGGCACTCATCCATCAGTTCCAAATAATATAGTTTCCACTACTTTTATGGTTCAATGAATGGGGACTAGCCCTCAGGGAGTTTAGGAAATTGGGAAACGGTTTATCAGGACCTTAACAGGGCCTTGTTACTGTTAGCCTCTTTTTTTAAAAAAGGTTATTTTCAATTCCTAATTAGTTAGACATTGTTTCTAGAATTTTAAATATTTTTCTTTGCCTTTGGCGGGCTTTACTTGCAGAAAGACTGGAGGAAAGATGGTATAGTCAGCCCTGTTAAAGATCAGGGCCACTGTGGATCCTGCTGGACATTCAGGTTATTTTTTGCCCTGAGAAAGTGTTTCGAACGCATAAGGCATTAGACTATATCTGTTATCATGCTTCTGACTGTGATATACTAATTTGTATAATCTACAGCACCACTGGGGCTCTGGAGGCAGCTTATGCTCAGGCATTTGGAAAGAATATCTCTCTTTCTGAGCAACAGCTAGTGGATTGCGCTGGAGCTTTCAATAACTTCGGTTGTAATGGTGGGCTGCCATCCCAAGCCTTTGAATACATCAAATATAATGGTGGGCTTGAGACCGAGAAAGCATATCCTTACACAGGAAAAGATGAAATCTGCAAATTCTCAGCTGAAAATGTTGCTATCAAAGTCCTTGATTCTGTCAACATCACCTTGGTAATTGAACGGATAGGTTTTCTATTACTTTCTTAGCTGAGCTGAGGTGTTTTCTATCTTATCTGTGTTTAGTGTCGATAATCATCACATTGATGCTGACTCAAGACAGACTTGACAGAATCAGATTTAATTTGGCCTCACAATTGTTCAAGATTGTCTTATTGATCTCTTTATTATCTCTTGGGTGCAGGGTGCTGAGGATGAATTAAAGCATGCAGTTGCTTTTGTTCGGCCGGTTAGTGTGGCATTTGAGGTGGTGAGTGGTTTCCGATTCTACAAGAAAGGAGTTTACACTAGCGACACTTGTGGCAGCACACCCATGGTGAGTTCTACCGAAAGACTGACTAACTGACGCTATTCAGTTTAGTGTCTATAATGTAATTCCAGATGAAAGTGCATTGCTAGTAGCCTAATGCATTGATATGAATTTATGTTCTCACAAAATGTGTTTTGTTTTGTTCGAACATCCTAACTATCGTTGGCATCGTGAAATTTTAATCATACTGACAGGAACCGTGTGTCATCAAAATAGATGAGTTACGCATATGTGCGTTTTATGTTAATTTGTGTGATAAGACGCTAATCAGACAATTTTTGACCAAATCTGAACTTACCTGGCAGGATGTGAACCATGCTGTTCTTGCAGTTGGGTATGGAGTTGAAGATGGTGTCCCATATTGGCTCATCAAAAACTCCTGGGGAGATAGCTGGGGTGACCATGGATACTTCAAGATGGAAATGGGGAAGAACCTTTGCGGTAAGTATCTGAGGGACCTCAGGCTTAGAGAAAAGAGTCCATTATGTGTGTGTCTGTGAGATAACATATTTTACACACACTTGAGTTTGTTTCCTGGCGAAAATTGGTTTTGCTAATCCTTGGGATTAAACTTTAATTAAATTTTAGGAATTGCAACTTGTGCATCTTATCCCATCGTGGCTTAAAATTGCATTGAGAGACCTGGGAGACTGCCCTGGTGACTTCCGTTTTGCATATCTTGCTCCAGATTATGGTCGTTGCCCACCATTAAAGGTGAAGTGTTGTTATTTTACGCTTGTAATACCTGCTAGTTCATGTACAAAATAAATATAAAGTTGGATTGGCCTTGTTATTGATGCCGTGTAATGCTTAGCAAAAGCTTGAAAATCGTGTATCAGAAAGGGACACAATAAATTGAACTTGTTCTCTCCGTTCTGAATATCGACAGTAACAATGATTCTACGAATGGTAACAAAAAGTTTGTTCGATCGCTTGCTTGCTTATTTGTCACTCGTGCCCTTTTTGCTCATATTAAATTAAATCCAAAAATGCTTTTTTTTCTCCCCGGCTTCACTAAATTTCAATTCAAATGGCCCTAGACAGCAAATTTGTCTATTGGTTTGGCTGGAAAATCAAAGAATACTTTTGGGGTGTAACCTCAAACCTAGCAGTAAGTAAAGTTTAAATTACCAGCAAGAGTGGTAATAATAAAAAAAAAACGAGCAAGTGCCGATTGCTAGTAATAGAATACGCACTCTATGTGAAAGAGATAAGAGCGTAGAGCACTAAACTGATGAAGAAAATAGTGAAAACTGCAGGACGCTTTGGATAAGCGGTGCAAGCTTTGGAAAGCGATTTTGTATGGCTATAATCACTTTTGTACAGGATAGGAAAAATGGGGTTGGGCGGTTCGGTGAATTGAGGCTTTTCAAAATTGGGATGAATCGGTATAAAATTGATCAAATTTGTACAAAATTGGTTTGGTTTTTTTTTTTTGTAAATATTTTTTTTTATTTTAAGATAAAATAATATTAATTTTGATATTATGAAGTATTATTTTTTGTATAAATTTTTTTTTATATATGGTAATATGGTATAAGTATTATTATTATACCTAATTATTAATAATGATAAATTTACATAACAAATAATATAAAAATATAATAGTAATTAATTATTTTAAATTTAAAATATAATTATAGATGAATATTAACTTGTTTGGATTTTAATATTATGTATTTGAATGTTATTAAATTTACATTGCTAGATTAAATGTTAATTCTTAATAATTTTATATTATTAAATTTAAATAATAAATTTTGTTATTAAATTTACTTGTTTAGATTTTATATATTATTAAATTTATTTTTATCCTAAATTGAATGTTAATTTTATGATCATAGGTAAATATTTTTTATACTTTTCATCTATATTATTTAAAATATATCAATTTGTTCATAACCGGTCCGATCCCGATTTGACGCCGATCCGACCATTAAATTTTGAATCGGTGTCTCAGCCGATCCAATAGTCAATTCTGTTTTTAATACATTACTTTTGTAACATTGAGATGTTTGCATCAAAAATTGAAAATCATATTATAGCAGGACTTTATAGTAACACCAAAATTTTCTTAATTTTTCATTTGAGCGAATTATTATTGCCAATTTCAAATATTTAATTAAAATTTTTTTCAAAAATAACTTAATTCCAAATATTTTAAGTCTTAAAGTGATTTTATAAATAATATTCGAACAAAATTAATGATTTCAAGATCAGTTTTTTTTTTTTTTGTAAAAAAGAAGATTTCAAATAGAAATCACGATCAATCAGCAAGCCTTCTTCTCTACGTCTTTTACGCGAAATTTTCATTGCAGAGGGAAAAATGGGGCAATGCTAGAAGCAACCATTTCAGGTCAAATTTCAATGCTTTGATATCCTTTCTTCATTTTTTTCTGTTGTGTTGAAGCTAAAAACTTCTTTTTGGAAGAAACACATCCTATCTTTTTAAGTAGTCTAGCAAGTCCACACAATAAGGGTCTTGTAGTGGTCATCAGGCAAATTTCTAATCTAAAATAACAAAAATTGATTCCATTAAGTTATTAATATAACTCATAATTATCTCACTTGCTCTACCTAATTAGCATATATGAATTTTGTTATTAAATAACTTACCAATTGCATCCCTGAAACATGCGAAAGCTAAACGCTCTACCTGTCAGCATCCCACAAACGAAACCATATGAATGGGTAAAAGACGGCGGAGGGCTAGGAAGGTCAAGGGGTAGAAAGGACGGTGGATAGAGGGATGATGGACGAATACGGTGGAGGAGGAAGGAGAATGGAGAAATTCTTACATACTCCCTGTATACCACCTCAAATGTACTCTACCCAATTAAAATGTGCCACTTCACATAATTCTAAACCTATGTGTCACTCCTCAGTAACATAATTTATATTATTTTAATAATTTTGAATAATTTCCCTTCAAATCCTAGTGTCTTATTAAACTCTCACGCCACCCCTTCAACAACCGCCTTTCCCCAGCCCCGGTCACCGGCAATGAGATCAACAAGGAAGATCTCATTTCCTACGCAACTCCAAGAGGCAAAAGATATTCAAGTCAAGAGGGGAGAGGGAGAAAAGGGGAACTCTATTTTAAAATAAAATGTACGATGATACAAAAAATCTGAAACATATAGGTAAAAAAAAATATATTTGATATATTAATTCTAAAAGAATTTATAAAGAATATATGAAATGTTGATATTTTACATCATTGCATAGTCATAATTTTAAAATTAAGATAGATCTTTATATTTTATATATACTCTAAAAAAAGTATATATTTGATATAATTAAACTAATCTTAATTATTATTTAAAGTAAATTTATATTTATGTAATTGCTCAACTTTTATAACCATTCATAACTTTGTATAAATGTTCTTTTTATCAATAAAGAGTTCATAATAATTAATAAGATAAACATTTCAATAAACTGATAAAATATAGATAAGATGTTTATATTTTTTATAAAATTATTAAATACAATTATTTGTAAAATTAATTATATATGTGTGTTTATTTATATATTTATTGTGTTTAAAGAAAAGGAACGGTGAGTTGTAGAAGAATAGAATATTATGGGATTTCTAAGGGTTGGGTAGGGACCAAAGGGGTAAATTTCTTTCGTTGTCTTCTTAATTTATACTCGTATGATATGAAATATAAGATATTTTTAACTATTTTATGTATCTTAAGAAAATAAATTAGATTATTAAATTTGTCAAAAAAATTTAATATTTTTTACCATTTTTTCTTATTAATTATATTATCTGTCATGTTTCACATAACATTTATCTATCACCTATTAATTATAAATCAGAAATTAAAAAAATAATTAGTATACTAAATAATTATATAGTATCTTATATTTAGAATCAAATAATATTTTTAGAAAATGTTGATGGAGTATCCCCCTCCCCTTCTATTTTTTCATGCTAAATTTTATGCATTAATTTCACTGCTATCATCACATTATCCAAGATTAAATGTCGCTAACTAAAGCCATTCTGAAATAAAGAAATCACATCCTGAATGATTGAGCAAAGTCTAGAGTAGAGAACTTAAGAAATTAGTTTGTAGAGAAAAATACAGAGACTAGTGGAACAAAAATTGGCTCAAGTATTCACCGAAAAAATTGGCTGAAGTATGAGGAGAATCACACATTTTGACAAGCACAATGAAAGTATGATTAAGAGGAGGGGACCAAGTACCTTGAATAGAAGTCATTAACCATTTGAAGGATCTCATTTATGAAAGAAGACCATCAAGCTTGACATAATCTAGCATTAAAATTATCACTCCCGGAGAGCGTTATCTACTTTCATCTTAAGACACAACTGAGTCACGTTCATCCAAGGAGAAAGATTTGTTGAGAATATTAAGGTGATCAAAGGTGAAAATCGACAGCCGCTCATTTTTAAGAACATGCATGAATTGATTAAAATCAAAAGAAGATTCAGGCACATAAATATTGTGGAAATAAGAGACAATCACTCCTTCAATTTGATTTGAAAAATCCTTCCAAACTCTTGATTCATCTTTTAAGCATGAATTACAACTATTAATTCTCCTTTTTCTTACTAGCTTGTGAAAGTATGTCTCCATTGATTAATCAAGTCTTGCTATATGTGCCTACAAGGATTCCTCACAATCATTGCTCAAATTCAACTTCTTTGTAGATCATGGTTTCTTCCAAGTCAACTATGCAATCCTTAAATCCATATTGCTTAAGCTAAAGGGATTTTTCTTATTTATCATTTGATTTGATCTTTCCAATGTCGGTCATGTTCCATTGGATCATTTTTTTTTTAAGCAAAATCAATTTATAGAGAATTAGGTTTGCCTAAAATCCTCCAACAGAAGTTCTCCGAACATCATCAACAATAGATTCACAATGGCCAATCTGCAGCCAAAAAATTTCAAATCTGAAAGGTTTATGATTCTTGGTAGTTATCCTTTCAATATTAAATGTAAGAGGTGCACGCATGATTAGATGCAACAATAGACAAACGATAAACTTGTGAACATGGGAAAGCTTGGGCCACAAAAAAAAAAAAGAACATAGGGAAGATGGTTAGAAAGGCTCTATCAAGTCTTTGCCACATTATTATCATCACTATATATTATTGGCTAGAACAAACAGAGTTATTTAAACTTTGGGTCACATATAGAGGACTTCTCTAATCTTTAGGCTCCGTTTGGTGTGTAGGAATCAGAATTAGGGACTGTGAATGAGAATGAGAATATTAAGCCATCATATTGCCTGTTTGGTATGATGGAATAAAATTGCAAAGGAATGGCTGATTCCCACAAATATGAGAATCAGCAAACCCATGGGGGGTGGGATTGCAAAGCCATTCATGGGAATGATAACTTTCAAACAAAAACACCCTTGTTCATTTGCAGTAATTCCATGCTTTTCTTATTCATCTTTGTTGGGTTATATATATTATATCCACTTTTGTTGAGTAAGATATAATTTGGCCTAAGACCAAATAAATTAAATAGCTTTTGTAATTATTAAATTGAGATGAGAGGGAGGGAACCATTTAATATCAACTAATCTCATACACCACACGAGTGAGAAAATCAAGTGATCGTGCATCATTATACAGGAGCGGGGGTTCTTTTATCTGGATAACGGACTCTCTCAGAAGTTGAGTTACGCACTGACTCTTCTCTGAAAGGCTCTCTCTCTTACTCTCAAAAACTCTCTCACTCTTTCCTCTCAATTCTTTTCTCTTGAGTGTATTTACGGTGAACCAGTGAAGAAAGTCCGAGTGACTTTATTCTAATCGCTTGGCAAATGTTCATTTTATTCTTTCAGTGGAAGAATACATCATCGATCGGTATGTATATCTTCCCTATTTTTTTATTCTTTTATTGGCATTAGAGCATGTTTAGATTCTGCGCAAATCTATATTCGCTGCAATTTTTCATTTGCCTATTATAAATTGTTTCTCTGAGTTCCATTATTTGCATATAGTATATTTTTTATGAGTTTTTTTTGGGTATAATTTTTGTATACTGTTTATACTCATAAAATATGCAAATAGGATTCTGTATAGGGGATCTCAAAATTTTTAAAAAATATATATACATACACGGTACAGTTTTTGGGTTCTTTAAAATCATCCCCTCCTGGACAAAGAAGTACACCATCGTATAGAGAATGAAGAAACGAAAAAAAGGCCACTAAAATCATATCAAACAAACACCGGACAAGAGAAATAATGGTGAAAAACGTTTTGAATCTGCGGGTAAAACTCAACAAATTGGGTTTATTCAAATCGCAATTTTTTGGACAAAAGGAGGCAACCATTGTGTAGAGAGTACCGTCGGTTGCTGAATTAAAGCAAGTGACTTTATGTTGGTAACAATGCGAGAATTGAGGTGAAAGGCATAGGAACCTGCAAATTAACTTTGCGAGGTGGGAAAACCTTGATCTTCTATGATGTACTCCATGCACCTGACATCCGACGGAACTTAGTTTCTATTTCCTGTTTATTAATTTATGGGTTTAATGTAAATTTTCATGGTAAGGTAGCAGACATTTCATTGAGGACAACCTTTTATGGTTCAGCTTTTCTTTCAAAGAAGTTCTTTGTAATGGACATTGTTGGTGATTTTTATATGTATGATTGCTTTGCAACTTCTTCTAATTCAAATGTTGATATGAATGCTTGGCATGCTAGACTAGGACATATTAATCCATATAGAATAATGAAACTAGCTAAAGAAGGATTGCTAGATACAATTGATAAAATGGAAATGTCCTTGTGTGAGCATTGCCTGACTGGTAAAGCAACTAGAAAACCATTTGGAACTGGAACTAGGGCAGAAACTCCATTACAATTAATCCATTCAGATGTTTGTGGTCCTATGAGTGTGAGGGCAAAACATGAAGCTGTTTATTTATCACTTTCATTGATGATTACTCGCGATTTGGTTATGTTTATTTGATGTCGCATAAATCTGAAGCACTAGAATGTTTTAGACGATACATGAACTTAGTCAAAAATCAAATGGACAAGAAAATCAAAGCATTAAGAACTGATCGCAGACGTGAATATTTATCAGATCAATTTAAAAAGCTCTGTGAAGAAAAGGGAATAGTAAGGCAACTTACAATCCTTGGCACCCCACAACAAAATGGTGTAGCCGAAAGAAGAAATAGAACATTACTAGACATGGTTAGGTCCATGATGGCACAAGCCAATTTACCTATTTCGCATTGGGGAGATGCAATTTTAACAGCAGCCTTCATACTTAACCGTGTGCCCTCAAAATCGGTCACATCAACACCTTATGAGCAATGGACAAATCGTAAGCCGGATTTAAATATTTTAAAACCCTGGGGGTCGGCAGCTTATATCTATGATCCTTCCCACAAATATGGAAAAATAGGTCCAAGAGGGAAGAAATATATCTTTATTAGATACTCTAAACAATCTAAGGGTTACGTTTTCATTGGAGAAAACCAGGATAGAAGTGTGACTGAAATAGAATCTAGAGATGCAACATTTCTAGAAAACGAATTTCCTAGCAGGGGTGAGGTGGATCGTACTGTATTTCTTTATGAGATACATGAAGAAACTAAGGAACAAATTTATATACCTCAACCTCTTAATTCGAGTGGGAGCTCACAAGGACCAGTGCAAGATTCTGTTCAAGAATAGAACAACTTACAAGAGATCCCACTGCGAAGAAGTAGTAGAGAAAATGTACCAAAGAGACATTTCCCAATAGAAGGGATTGCACTTATAGTTACCCCACAAGATTATGATGAGCCTAGTTTAATACATGAGACTTTATCATGTCCTGCTAGTAATGAATGGAAGAAAGCAATGGAAGAGGAAATGAATTCAATGAGGATAAACTAAGTCTGGGATTTGGTCAATCTTCCATCTGGACGTAAGGCAATTGGGAATAAATGGGTTCTCAATATTAAGAGAAATGTAGATGGATCGATTGAACGATACAAGGTTCGATTAGTGACAAAAGGTTATACTCAACAGGAAGGTATAGATTATGAAGATACTTTTTCACCTGCTGTGTGTTTAAACTCCATAAGACTAATTCTAGCAATAGTAGCAAGTTTATATTTAGAATTACATCAGATGGATGTAAAAATTGCATTTTTAAATGGTGAACTGGATGAAGAAATCTATATGCAACAGTCATTAAGTTTCATTGAGAAAGGGAAAGAGAATAAAGTCTACAAGTTAAAAAGGTTCATTTACGGACTTAAACAATCATCCAGATAGTGACATTTAAAGATTCACCAAGCTATATCCTCGAATGATTTCCAGATGATCAACGAGGACCACTGTGTATACATCAAGAATTTTGAAAAGAATCTTGTGATATTATCATTTTATGTGGATGATATATTATTAACTGGAAATAATCTAAAATCGATTATAGCTATCAAAGAATTGATATCTTCGAATTTTGAAATGAAAGACATGGGTAAAATTGATTACATACTGGGAGTTAATCCATAGAGATAATCCAAGAAAATTAATATTCCTTTCTCAGAAAAATTACATTGAGAAAAATTCTTGAGCGATTCAATATGAAAAACTGTAAACATATGGATACCCCTATTTCAAGAGGAGAAGATCTGAGTCGAGACATATGTCCTAAAACAAAGTCTGAAAAGAAGATAATGGAAAGGGTCCCTTATTCCAATGTGGTTGGTAGCTTAATGTATGCCATGATATGTACGAGACCAGACATATGTTATGCAGTTGGTTTGGTCAGCAGGTACCAGTCAAACCCTGGACTAAAACATTGGAAAGCTGAGAAGAGAATCCTGAGATATTTGCAAGACACAGCAAATTATGCCTTATGTTACCAAGGAAGCGATTTATGCTTAGTAGGATGCTACGATGCAAATTGGGGAGGAGATCTAGATGAGCGCAAATCGACTTCTGGATATGTTTTTCTGCTAAACAATAGAGCTATATCTTGGTGTAGTAAGAAACAGACTTATATTGCTTTGTCTACCATGGAAGCAGAATTCATTGCATGTTCTGTAGCAGTACAAGAAACAGTATGGTTGAAGAGATTTATAAAACACTTAGGGATCATTGGTGATAAATTGATCCAATTTTGATAAACTGTAATAGCGAGGCAGCCATTGCTTACACCAAAGATCCTAAGTATCATAGTAAGACAAAGTACATAGACACCAAGTATAATTTTGTAAGAGATGCCATAGCACAGAAAAGTGTTACAATTCGCCATATTCCTATATGTCAAATGATAGCTGATCCCCTTACCAAGCCAATACCTAGAGATATATATGTTGATCATGTAAAATCACTTGGTATTCATAGGATATGTTGTAACACAAATTTCTGTAATGATCAATTATATGAATAAAATTAAGTGCATTTTTCTATAATTGAGTCATTTGAGTACATATATTTATGAAAATATACAGTGTCTAGTATGTCATACATGTTGATAAGGTTAGCTTTCTCACACGAGCAACTGCCTTTGACACTCATGGAGAGTGGACAAAGATGAGACATCTTTTATATTCACTAGTAAATCAGCAAGATGACAAATATGACTGTGAACACCGTATTTTGTCCGGGTAATTTTAAAATATATATATATATATAAATAAATATAATAATAAAAATAAAAAAAATAATAAATAAAAAATAAATAAAAATCAATAAAAATGACAAAAAAAAGGAAGAAGTTTTGGGCTCAGATTCGGCCTGAAAACCAAAAATGAAAAAAAAAAGAGAGAGAGAGAGGACCACCATATTGGGCTGAAATCATTTCAGCCCAATTGACCTGGTCCACGGGCGTTGCCCTGAAAGGACCGTGCGAGCCCTTTAGGGCTCGGTGAGATGGAGAACGAGGGGGAAGCTGGGACGAGAGGCAGCCGCGAGCTCGAACGAAGAGAGAGGCCGGAGGGCTCAGCTGGAGAGAGAGCCACAGCTGAGCACAGAGAAGACCGAGACAGCTGAACCGCGGGAGAGAAAAGGTCCGAGGAAAAGAAAAGGAGAGGAGGGAGCTCAGGCCAGGAAAAATGGTGGAGACCGAGAGTGAGATCTAGAGGGAGCTCAGACCACCGAGGAGCCGTGAGCTCGGGAGAGCCACCGAGGAGCCGTGGGAGCAGAGGTGAGACCAGAAGCCGCGGGAAAGGATTCGTGAGGACGAAGGCAGAAGGAAGGGCAATCAAAATAAATTTTCAAAAGCCATAAAAATTGCATGATCAACCTAAGGTAACCGTTCCTAGGAATGGATGTTGTGGGGGTGGCTAATACCTTCCCCACTCACAATCGTACTCCCGAACCCAACTTTGATTCGCAGACCAGTCCTTGTCCCTTTTTGTTTTTATGTTCAGGTTTTCCAAAATTTCCCTTAAAATTTTGGTGGCGACTCCCTCTGAAATCGGCCTTCCGTCAGGCGGGCCGGTTTCTCCGTTTTTTATTTTTCTTTCCCTCCGCGCCATCCGCGTCGCATTTCCGGGTGTGACAGTTAACAATACAAAATAAATCGCCCCGAAAAAAGAAGAAAATAGGTCGGGATGAGATCCAATAAATATAAATTTTGGATTGAATTGTGGATACCCACAATCCATAATATATGTAACCAGATGATGAATTCTTCAACAAAGACGTTATGATAAGTGGAAGCATTGGTAGAATTCAGGTTAAACACTGTGTGTGTCTGAATTTAAATCTGTACGGTGTTAACAACAAACCAAAATCGACAAACGCTCTTATGTGATAAGAGTAACACCGTTACATGCAATTCATATTGCATGTGTTTTAAAACTGCAATTGGGAAGCAAGTGAATAGATCCCTGCTTCATTGCTGTGTAAGTCCCTGAGAGGAATAAATCCTCTCATTAATGTCCTTATAACTTTGACATTTTCATGAAAAATGATTTAATGTTAGCTACTTTAGCATATATCCAATGGTCATGATAAATTCGATCAAAAGGTATTATGCTAGGAACGCAATTGTTTCATATTGAAATGAAATATGGATAAAAGGAAGATTATCTGAAAATATACACACTTATACTGGTGTCTAAGACATGTTCGTTAAGAAGTTATGATGTTAACATCTTAAGTGTAAACACTAAGTATACAAGAGAAAGGCAATCTAAGTTTATGTAAAAACTTATGAGGGATTAGATTTGCCATGGATAAAAGTGTATATGAGTAAATCTAGGATATTCAAGGCATAATATATGGACAAGATAAATGCGAAATACATAAGGTGATTCTATATTGGTCCCTGAGAAGGATTTCTAGCATAAGAATACTTAATTACAAACGTCATGCCCATGCTGTCATGGTAGAGCACTTGGTATGAAATAGAAAGGAAAAATTGTAAGAGTTTGACCCATCAAGTGTGAGTGGGAGATGTTGGGTTATATATATTATATCCACCCTTCTTAAGTAACATGTAACTTGGCCCAAGCCCAAATAAATTAAATAGCTTTTGTAATTATTAAATTGAGATGAGAGGGAGGGAATTGTTTAATAGCAACCGATCCCACACACCGCACGAGTGAGAAAATCAAGCGATCGTGCATCATTATACGAGAGCGAGGGTTCTTTCTCTGGATAACGGACTCTTTCAGAAGTTGAGTTACGCACTGACTCTTCTCTAAAAGGCTCTCTCTCTTCCTCTCAAAAACTCTCTCACTCTTTCCTCTCAATTCTTTCCTTTTAAGTGTATCTACGGTGAACCAGTGAAGAAAGTCCGAGTGACTTTATTCCAATCGCTTGGCAAACGTTCATTTTATTCTCTCAGTGGAAGAATATATCATCAATCGGTATGTATATCTTCCCTATCTTTTTATTCTTTCAATCTTCAACCCTCTCCTTCAACCTCCTCTGTCAATGTGACCAGTCATCACCGTCAACATGACTAGTCACCGCCATTGAAGAGTTCCACTGTCATCATCTTCAATCTTCTTCACCTATGACCACCATCAAGGAGTTCCACCATTATCGTCTTCCTCACCTGTCATCATCTTCGTCCAGGTCTGTAGGTTCAACTTAGATGTCATCAATGATCTCACAGCTTCTCTGTCAACCATCACCATCTATTTGCTTCTCCCTCTGTCAGCCATCTCCATTAACACCAAGATTTGAAATTGGCGACCTAAACTCTTTGATCTCCATATCCATAATTGGTGATTTTCTTTTCTTTTTCTTTTATTTTTTGAGATTAACTTGTCTAAAATTTGAAATCCGATAAGGAAAAAAGAGAGTAGGTGGACCATTTTTTTTTTAAATTTAGGAACATTTGAGTCATTTTATAATTTTTTATTTTTTTTTGGTTATTTCCATATGGATTCGTTGAGACAATGAATATACATTTAAAACCCATTCTCAACCTCGATCTCATTCTTATTATCTTTCCTATTCCATCTCAAAATCATGTTATGACCAAACGAAGCCAAATGCAAACCTTGCAACAAAGCCACCTTCACCATGTTATGACGTGTTTGGTTTGCATTTTAACAAACCAAATCATGATTTCTAGCCATTATTTTTTTTCTTTTTATTTAAATATGTTTCTAATAAACTTCTCTATTTTTATCTAAATTTTTTTTTATAAACTGTTATTATTTTAAAGGACTTTAAAAAAAAAAAAAACAAACGTTCACTTATTTTTATGCTCAAAACGCCCTTTCTCTTGACAAAAATAATAATAAATCACCAACAGTCGGTCGGCATTGAATTCCACTTCGGAGTTCGGAGAGCGAGGAAAACATTTGAGTTTCGTGAAAGTAAGGAATGGCTTCAATGGATTCCGACGTCCCAATGGTGCAAGCCGGCGAGCCCTCCAGCAGTGCTGGTCCTTCTTCCAAGAAGCCTAAGCGGTTCGAGATCAAGAAGTGGAATGCTGTCGCTCTCTGGGCTTGGGGTGCCATTTTCTTAACCCTAATTTCTGTTTCGTCTTCTTTTGCCCCTTTCTTTCGTCTGACCTATTAATTCCCTGCTACTCCTAATTGCAGATATCGTTGTTGATAATTGTGCTATTTGCCGGAACCATATCATGGATCTTTGTAAGTATAGCTTCACTGCGTTTTACAACTCGATGACTGCTTTATCCTCTTCAACTATTTCCCTTTCGTGAATTTGGACTTTGGACGTATCCAAACTTTATTCCTTCTATAATTTCTTTCTTTCTTTCTTTCTTTTTTTAATGTGAAGGCATCGAGTGCCAGGCCAACCAGGCTAGCGCCACTAGCGAGGAATGCACTGTAGCGTGGGGTATGTTCTTAAATCCTACAACAACTTCACCCCATTATGAATTAAACAATAAAAACGCACGGCATTGAATCTTTTTCTCGTTGAGCAATTTTCTTTTCTAAATACTCGTTAGCACTTGAGTGCGGCGTGTGGCCAATCAGTTTCTAAACACTTGTGTGTATTTGTTTAACTATAGTTGATGGGCGGTGTGGTGATTTTCTGGTGATGTGATGTGTACCCTTGCCGGACTATGATACATGGCCAATTGTTGCAGAGTGTTAGTGATTTTTTCCTCTGATATTTTCTGTTATGAACCAAAGCTAGAGAAGTTTCACTGTTCTCTCTAGAAGTGTATTGTGATATGACTTCTGTTGTATATGTATATAAGCATCATAACAAATATCCGTAATGCCTATATAGTATTCTAAATTTGTCTTGTTCAAAGCTTGGTCACTTGTGTCCGCGTTGGCAGGCCAGGCATAGAATTCAAATACCCGTTAAACAACTGTTTGTGAAGAGTTAAATACAAGAAGATGAACCGCAAAGTATTTTCACTTTTTTCTTTCTTTTTTTTGATTGGGACTTTTTTCTGTCTTTCATGCATTGATTTTGATGGGCATGGGAATAACCTACATGGCGATTCACCTCCAAGTGAAACCTATGGAGACATGAAGAGATTATAAAACTCTAGAAATGTTATTTATTCCTTCTCACATTGCATTCAACTTTTTGGTTATACTTGCAATGACTTTTGCAGTTTGAATGTATTCTACTTCAACCGTATATCTTGGAAGAAAATTTCATTTATGGCTTGATATATTCCATCTTTTCTGGTTGGGATTGGGAGATACTTGAACCTGTATTTTCAGACCTCTTTTTTGTTCACCACAAATTTGATCTAATTGTGATTGTGATTGTAAAGTCATTTACCCTCAGTTGGTATATTCCCCCTTGAATGAAAAAGGTTTGAGGGTAAGGTGATGAGTTTCAAACTTATATCGCATATCTTTGTTCATTTGCAGTAAAGTTAGTGATCATTTGAAAAGCACATGTATCTTTCTCACTATGATGTTGGATGTAAAGGCATTTATTATGTTTAAGATAACTGTCTCCTTTTAGTGTCATTATCAATACATAATTATATGTGTTGGAAGTTGCCAGATAAGTTTATTTATTTAATAAGTTTTGCTGTTATTTCTTTTATCTGTTATTTATTAGTTTGTCTGTCTAGATAATAAAATCTGTTAGAGATATTTTAGATTTCTAGAAGACTAAGTTAATATTCTGTATCCCTAAAAATAAGGCTACAGGCCTGTTACCTCTATAAAACATGATTAGTGCATCAATTAAAGAGAGACCAATTACCTAGTAAGGCTGATTAACCCCAGTCTTTCTTCTCTAAAATTTCTTCGCCTTCCTCTCTCAAACAACTACAATATGTATTGATAAATTTAGTGATAATATGAAATCGTATGCATCTTCCTCACTCTGATGTTGGATGTAAATGCATTTATAATGATCAATAACTGTCTCCAGTTGGTGTCATTATCAATACCTAATTCCTTCTCATTATCCTATGAAATACACATATTGCTATTGTATTATAGTTTTTGGTATTCTTTCTTTGTTTTGAGCCTTCTGGGTTGTTCATGGTTTATTTCTGCTTTTGCTAGGTCAGTATCATTATTTATCTTGCTACACTGTTGGACTTGTATCTAAATTCTAGAACGTTAGTCTCCTATTTATCATCAATTCATCATAAAAATGTAACCTGTTCAGTTTTCTATTTCTAATACTGGAAACTGGTCGAAGGTAATTGTGCTTTCCTTGACAGAAGTAATTGTAGTTTAAATGATGGGATTGAGAAGCAGCTACTAAGATCACCTTGAATTTAATTCTTTCTCTATTGTCCTTATTGCCTAGATCATTCTTCATCTAGTTGATTCTGGATTTGTTAAATGTAACTATGCTTTTTGGATCTACATGCTTATGTAGTTTGCCTCAGCTTGGCAAATGCAGGACTAATCAAACTGTTGCGCTGGGTTTTTATTTTATGCAGGGGTTTGTAACCATGCCTTTCACTTTCATTGCATTAGTCGATGGCTCAAGACCCGTCAAGTATGTCCTCTAGGTATATGTGCTTAGTCCTTTCCATCTCTCTTTTATTGGGATTCTACGACTTTCTTAGTGCTCTTCTAACTTGCTTTGCATGTCTCTGCGGTGACAGATAACAGTGAGTGGGAATTTCAGAAATATGGTCACTAGAACTTTCATTTGGTTGAGCTCCTTGGACATTTGGACTGCGCCTCTTACTTTTACCGTAGTAGTGTTGATAAAAGCTTGAACATTACTTACGTGTGAAAACTATGCCCTTCTTATCTGCGGGTTTTTTATGTTTTCAAAACAAGCCTTTTGGCCTTATATGACGTTATAGAGGTTGGGACCGTAAAGGGGGTAACATGTGAGATGTTATTTAGTGTTTTGGCCCATGCCCTTTCCGCTTCAATTTGTTCTCCGACTGGGCTTGTGTTTTGTTGTTACGCAGATCACAGTGCGTGCAACCATTTCCAGGTGTAACCACTGCCTCTCCTTCAAACTGGTGTCTATGTTGAAAGCAGGATCTGATCCCAGGTCATAGCATCCAGAGTCTAGTGTAAAAATCAGATCCCAAGTCTTCATATCTAATGCTAAACACATTTTAAGCTGAGTTCGCTGACATTCCAAATTATTGCTCCCGTCTAGTGTTGAGTTTTCAAGTAACTACGATGTGAATCCAAAGCAGTGCCTATCCCTACCTGTTAGGGATATGCTAATTTTCTTCATTCGAATCTTGAAAAAGACCCTGCATTTTGCTACGCGGGGCTTGCTGTACTGAAATGATTACTGTACCCCAAACTTATTTCATTAATTAATCAGCGTGCATATGAATTGTTTTAATTTTTTAAAACTTGACTGAAGTTGTATAAAATTTTATGGGTGTGTAAAAAACTCGATCTTGCATCTTGGTTGCTGCGACCTTCATAAGGGGAAATATATCAGAAATGAACAAGGAAAGGAGTTAGAGGGATGAGGATAAAGAAAGAATGGATGAAGAAAGAATGTACCAGTGAGTGACTTTTAGAGGCATACACAAATTGAACGGAGTTACTGCATATGAATGGACATTCAACCCATAAAACTCACACCTCTTATCACATTATCTCATTCGCTGATGAAGTTGAGCACACAGATTGTCCACGCCCCATCTTTCATTCTTATCCTGTTGTTCTACCCTTCCATTCTTCTGCTTCTTTTCAAGAATTCACTGGACTAGCATTTTCTAGGTAATAATTTTATTCTTCTTTTGTGATCATGACCCAACGAATACGACGGCGTTCCAACATGTTAAAAATTCCTCCTAATAAAAGGTTGGCTAAAATATGGGGCTTTTTTTGGTTCTTATGGACTCTTATGTGGCTCAAATATATATTACTTAAGTGGCTTAAATAAACATTAAAAAATGTTCTTTGTTTTCATGTTAGACGCAACATGGTTTCGTTTATGTCCAATGTTTTACTTTTCTATTAATGTATTGACAAAATTATTAACGGAAGAAAGTTATATGCATATAATTGAAACTTCAAGGGATTTTATTATCAACGTCTATATGTGGAGGAAGCTTTATGCATATGACTTAAAGTTGGGGGGCATTGTTTACATTTTTGCCCAAAAGTTTCAGACCTGTCAATGGCCGACAAAGAAACTGATAGCGGGCAAAATCATCGTTCCTATGGCATATTGAACTGAAAAGCGTGATCGTTCATCACCTTCGTAGATAGCGATTTACTGAATTTGATGGCTTAACTTTTCGCCTGATGGGTGCGCTTTTATTATATTCTTTCCGTTTTAAAACAATTTATGCATATAAATTAAGAAAACTAGTAAATAACCTAACAATTAGCAAAATGTGAGTATATATTATCATAATATCCTTATTTATGATTTATATTTTCTTTTTTTGGTGAGAAACAGGGCTACGCCCAACAATTACATACTACAAACTAATTTGGGATAAGAAACCCCCTTACATCACTATACAAAAAGTCCTCTATACCAATAGGTGGAACATAAAGAAAGGAACCTTAAAATCATTCTCTAAAACATTATTAGCTAACCAATCAGCGCATCTATTCCATTGACAAGCTTAAATAAGCCTAGTTCCATCAATTTCCCGTTGCAGTTATCTAAGAACCTCTAGTTTTGAGGCTTTCCATCATCTAACCACTTCCTCATTAAGAACACCATAACCTTAGAATCACTCTCCACTATTAACTACCTCCACCCCTTCATAATCAACAATTGGAAACCAATAAGCAAGCCCCAAAATTCAGCGTCAATTGTTGTACAAATACCCAATCTTCTACTATAGCCTGCCAACCATTCACCACCACTACCTCTAATCAATGCCCCACAACCTGCAGGACCTAGACAACCTTTTTGCAGAGCCATCAAAGTTTAACTTTACCCACCCTTCAACAGAAGGGTTCCATCTAACATCAATCAACAATTTCTTCACACCGTCTAAACTATATAAATTCCAGCTCTTCTTAGTATCCGAAGCAAAACCTTTTAATCATCCCCTCATCAATTTTCACTCTACTAGGTTGTCAAAAAAAAAACTCATTTTGCCTTTTACATAATAGCCCACATCCAATCCCACATATAGTGCCCCATTTTACACCCTTAATCCTCCTATTATCTACCAAGTTTTTGAAAAACCAGTCAACAACAGAGTCAATAAAAAAGTCAGGTAAAGACAAACCTCTCAATAGCTTCCTCCAAATATCTGATGCGTTAGCACAATCACGAAGCACATTCATCACGTCTTCATCACTGTTCTGACACATTACATAGATAGTAAAGCCACCCATCAGCTTGCTTCGTCGAATTGCAGTCAATAATTTCTCATTAGCAACTATCCATGAAAAGGTCTGCACTCTTCTCAGTCCCTCCCACCTCCATATTAATCTCCACACTTTGTCCTTAACCATACCATCAACATCATTCAAATTGCCTGTATATGTCAGCCACCGAAAACTTTTTGATTTAAACCTATCCATACAACTCTATCCTTTCCCTCCTCATTACAAGGTGCAAGACAGGTTCTTAGCATTTGACAAACCTGTTCAGACAACATATTATTTAGAATGTCCCGGCTCCATTCACCCTCTTTATTCACAAAATCACACACCTTTAATCTACGGCTGTCTGGTCATAGCAATACATATGAAGGCTAGTACCAGTTTTCATCCATCTGTCTGTCCAAAAGTTCACAAGTTTTCTATTTCGCACCTCCCATCCTAAACCTTCTAAAATCTTTGGCCATAGATTATTCAAAGATTTCTAGAAGTGAGAACCACCTATCATTGCCACACATTCTCTCCTTAAATCCAGTCTCCTTCCATACTTTCCTATAAGCACTTTAGAACATAACTTCTTAGGAACATTCAACATGTTCCATCCCAACTTACAAATAAGAGCCTCATTCATAGTATGCAAATTCCTCAAACCATAATCTCCATACTTCTTAGGCATACACAACCTCTTCCAACCAATAGCATGCACTCTTTTTTTTTTTTTCAAGTGAAGAACCCTATATGAAGTCCCTATTCAACCTCTCAATATCCCTGCATACATTCTTCGACAATATAGTGTGCTGTGTCACACCCTACAATTTAATAAAGAGAAACTATTTAAATTTGACTCCAAAAAAGCACTACCTTTTAACTCTTAAAAAATGAAATATTTATGTTAAGCAAAAGATTTGACAAGTGAACCTGGTCAACATTTAAAATCACACTCAATTACTTTATAAGTGACAAACTCGAGATAAAAATTTTTTGCTCTAGTGCCCCTAAATATTTCATTTTCCCAATTAGCCCCTCCAGAGGCCACCTCCAAAAACTTGCAAGAATTTCCAGTAATCCATTCACGCATCCAACATGGCAACTAATCAGTTCAACAAAATTACTATCCACAACTTCCACAATGAAATTTGACTCAGTCTAAAAGAATGTACATATTTATAATAATGAACAATCAAGTCCACCAACATAGCCAACAACAAAATTCAAGAAAGGACAGACTCAAGAATAAGAGTCAATGGTAAAAACTCCATTCCATTCACTAATGCTTTGGGGCCAAACTAAGTACACAGAGTATATCTTCTCAACAAAAGGTAACCATACCATGTCCTATAATTAAAGCCGAGTACTATAATTACTTTTTCTGTATGAGAGTATTGCATTTATACAATTGGCAACTCATAAACAAAATATAAATAAGCATCAATTCTCCCCAAATTGTACCAAAAGAGTGATTAGGCAATTTCTTGCCCAATAGGTAGCAACTAAGCCTCCAGTTGTTTCTGTACGGCAGTACTGGAACTATTGCCTGTAAAATTAGAGAACACACCATGTGAGACATTTATTTCAGTAACCAGAAGTAAACCAAAATTACTAATCAGGTAAGTAGAAATGCAAAAGTGTAAAGATAAGGGGTTCTTCACAAAATTTCGGACCCAAGTTTCCAAATGACGAGATTGCTTCACAAACACCAAATTACAATCATAATGGGCAGGACACAGCGAGGTCCACATCCGGTTAGGAGTCAAGACATATAACCAAGAGGTCCATCTACTCCATACAATAGTCAGGGCATAGTCAACAGGTCCACATGTTATTGCCTGTTCAATCACCTTTTCAACATGAGTCTATAAATCATAATGGGCAAGACACAACCATGAGGTTCACATCCCCTTAGGAGTCAGGACACAACCGCGAGGTCTATCTACTCCATACAGTAGTTGGGACACAACCATGAGGTCCACATGCCATTATATGTTCAATCACATCTTGTCAACATATAGATCCACAATTCATAATGGGCAGGACACAACCACAAGGTCCACGTCCCATCAAAAGTTAGGACACAACCGTGAGGTCCACCTACTCCATACATTAACCAAGACACAACCAAGAGGCTCATATGCAAGTGTTATCATCCTACATATATAGCAATCAAATAGCACATAATCCACAATTTGCAATTCCAAACAATTTAACAAGTTCCTTAGCAATCATAACCATAATTCATGTCATTTCTATATATATATAAGTATATACAAGAAATAGAACATAGGTTCCAAATTAACATATGAAATAATATGATACAAATTAATCCTAGTTACTCCTAACAGTGTATAACGGTTGCAATGACTTAGAGAATTATAAGATACGTATCCTCAAATGCCAAGCAAGCTACAACGTATAGCATGGCATATTAAGCTGAAACTTTTAGAAATTACAATGGTTACATAATCTTGTGATCATGATATGACCATACTCAACCACTTACCAGGGACTTCTCACAACTCCAATAGACCTTTAACACGAGCACAAAAACTAGCTTACAATGTCCAAATATGCTACATAGCCAAGTATAAATAAATCATATCAGGTTCTCAAATCCCAATCTTCACATAAGGGCATAATTTGGTAAGGTTCGTATTTGAACACTTACACAGAGTTCTCAAACATTTCAATTTCAACAAGATCTCACAATGTTCCAAAACCAAGTTATCTTAGCCAAGCCTTCTATCATTCAAAAATGGTGATTCCATGGCTAAATCAACAACATTAAATATTTCGAGTTAGCTTTTATAACTCTAAATTAATTCCAAGGCACATAAAACTAGTTATACCCTTCATTTAGCATCCAGAGAAGCTTTTCATAAAAAATTTTAAGCCAAACTCCCCATAAATTCGAAATTCCCAATTACTACCGCCTAGGTTCACAAAATCTCAAATTCCTAACTAGAATCTTGTAAATCTTAACTTATAGCAGTACCCATAGGCATTTATCCTTATCTTAATGCAAGATTCTCCCATCCAAAATGCCCTAAGCTCTGATTCAAAGTTTAACTCCCACCATTACAAGAAAATGGCGTGAAACATAAAGGCAGAGGAAGGGGAAGAAAGATAGAGGGTTTTACCTCCTAATGCCGACCACCAGCAGGCTGGAAAATTCTATTGCCGGCGGTGATGCTCCGAGTTCGGCCAAAACACAGCGGCTCACCTCCGGACCAGCCGAACAAGCTCCCTCTGCCTTCCTCTCTTTTCTTCCCGTGCTTCTCTCATTTCTTTTATTCTCGTGCCCCTCTCCCTTCTTTTCTTTCTTTCTTTTATTTTTATTTTTTTTATGTGCTGCTATTTCCCATTTTTTTCATATATATATATATATATATATATATGTTTAAATATTCATTTTTTTCCTATTCAAACCTTTGCTCTTGACTAAAGATTTCTCCAAAATACCTAAACTTCCATAATCTTCTGATTTCCCACTTCTTAATTTTCAAAGAATTTGAAATATTTCTGGCAAAAAAAAAAAGATATTGAAATATTAAGTTAGCTTAGGGAGAAAATAATTAATTAATAATTTTTCCTAGGCTCACTAGTTATTATCCAAATTTAAAGGTGTTACATGCTGTATATGAAAAATAGGGATATGCATTGTCACCAATTGCACTAACGTCAACTTTCCTGCTAGAGACAGCGTATCAGCTTTCCGTCCTACTAATCTCTTGCACTTTGTCAATGAGCAATTGAAATTCTCCTTAAACATCTAACTTGAGTAATATAAGAATCAAGATACTTCCCAATCTTCTTCACCTCACGAAAACCACACAACTCTAATAAGCTCTTCCTTCTATCATCATAGACATTCTTCAAAAAAAAATATTGTGGTTTTCTGTACATTCAATTTCTGTCTAGAAATTATACCAAAAAAATTTAGGCAATTCAAAATAGTTTGCAACTGGTCTATTTCAGCTTCACGAAACAACATTAAATTATATGCAAACAATAAATGAGAGATTAGAACACCACTTCTTCCCATTCACAAAGGTCTCCAACTTCTACGATCAACTGCATCAGCAACAATATGTGAGAAGTTTTACATTCTTAGGACAAACAGATAAAGTGACAAAGGGTGACCTTGTCTAAGTCCTCTCTCTGGAATAATTTCACTTGCTCTACTTCCAAGTAACTTCAATTTGGTGGTCATCATACAATTCTTAATAATTTCCACAAGAACCCCAAGCAGCTCCACCTCTTTAAGAAACTTCACCACAAAATGCCAATTCATTCTGTCATATACCTTCTCTAGATTAATCTTCATTGCCATATAACCTTTCTTGCCATTTATCTTGTTCATAGAATGCACCAAATCAGAAGCAATAATAATATTTTCTTGTATGTTCCTACCAAGAACAAAACTTGCTTGATAAGGAGAGACAATTTTGCTCATGATAGGCTTCAATCTATTCACCACTACTTTAGACAATCCTTTATACAAAACATTGCATAAGGATATAGGTCTAAAGTGACATACAAATTCAGGCACATCAACCTTCGAAATAAAAGCTATCAAAGTCCCATTCAACTCCCCCATTTGACTAGGATCTTACCATAAACTATTCACAAATATGCAAGTGCAATCTCCAAGCACACTTCAGTTTTCTTGATAAAAGATGGCCGGGAAACCATCTTCTTTGGGTCTTTAAACCCACCCATACTGAAAAAGGCTCTTCTAATCTCTTCATAGTCAATTCTTCTACCATCTCTTCTGAAACAGTCTTCACTTATTTCTCCCCAACTATTCCTCGTAACACACCACTGCTTATCACCTATATCGTCTGTAAAAAGTGCCTAGTAAAAACAGTAACCATATTAACTAATCTCTCCTCATCATCCACCCACATCCCTCTTTCATCCTTCAACAATCGCACCTTATTCCTCCTTTTTCTAATTAAAGTTTCAGTATGATAATACTTCATATTTCGATCTCCTTGAGCCAGCCATTGACCTCTTGATTTCTAGAACCAAAGCATTTCTTCCTGTCTTAAAGTCTCCTTCAATTCTTCAAGCTTCATTCCCAAATCCACAAGATAAGGATTTGCATGCAGCTGCAAACTATTTTGAATACCATCTAGCCTTACATATAGCCTTCTTTTCCTTCTCCCTATATTTCCAAAGACCCTTTTATTCAATACCTTTAAAGAGTTCTGCAATTCTTTCAACGCAGCATTAGCTTCAATATCATCTCTCCAACTATTTCTTAGAAACTCATTAAACTAATCATGCATCATCCAAGCCGCCAAAAGTTTGAAAGGACGACTTTCCATAAAAGGAGGCCTCATCTTAATGTTATTTAGCAATGGGTGATGATAACAATTTACCCTTGCCAGAACTTCAATAGTTGCATCAACAAACCTTTGCCGTCAAGTAGAGTTGCAGCAACATCTATCAAGTCTTTTATAAACCCTCTCCCTCTCTTGCCATTTATAGGCTCTCTCCAAGTGAAACAAGTTCCTATCGTTTCCATATCTATTAATCAACATTCATCTATCCACTCCTTAAAATTCCATCTCATCAGCCCAACTCCTTCATTCTCATGTATAACCTTGTAGAAATCTCCTGTCTGCACATTTACCTCTACCTCTCATATTAATCATCTCTGATTTCTTTGCAATCGTATTCTCATTCCCAACATTTGAACCTACACGTATTTTATCCCCCGAAAAAGCAACTTCACTCTTCATTTGCAAATCCATATTCTCCCCACTACCTCCAGCCTTTTTTAATTTTCCCTCTTTGTCAATCTTCTCACTTGATAGCTTAGCAACATTCATTTCTGAACTACTATTAGAAACATTCTTCAGTGGTTCCATTTCCATACTTCCCCTTTCCTTACTCCTCACTTCTTCCATAGAGTAGTTGCAGCTAACAGATTTTGCATTACAATTCTCTTTCAAATGTCCATATTTACCACACAACAAACACAGCAAATGCATACTTTCATATTCAATTACCTTCTTGACACCTTCCACACTGTATCTCGATAATAAAGGCTTTGTCAGGTCAACCTCTACACATACTCTTGCAAATTTGCCATGAGCCTTCAAAGCAGTACTAATGTCCACCTTGAGGGTCTTCCCAATCAACATGCCAATTTTATAAAGCAGCTTCTTATCATAATATAGTGTCTTTCCAAACGGCTTGAACAAACTCCCCTTCTCCTTCTCATCAATTCTCAGATTAGGACACAGATGATCATTCATATCCACCGACCCCTAAGTCAACTGCAGCATAACACTAAAATCTAATGAATCCAATTACATAGTGTATTTGATTTCCTTTTACCCAAAATGTTCCTAAAAAAGGATGAAACTTAATTAAGGTTAGAGAATTTAATTCATTCATCAATTATATTGAATGAGAGAAATTTAGGAAATGGTGAAAAATTTTTAGTTATTAATTATCACCATTAATATGTATTCAGTAGTTAAAAATACTTTATAAACCGGTACGCAAGAAGTATATTCTAATACTTGTGCCTTTGTAAAGCGACTCAAATTTCTGGGTAAGATAAAGTGCAATAATTAGTAAAAACTCTAGCCAGTGTGATATCTCATGATTTGATTGAAAATTAAACAAAGAAAAGAATAATAAGATCATTCTGCTATTGAGCTCCAGCAAGGTCCATTCTTAATTAAAACATGGCTCTCATGGCGGATCACGCGTTCCTAGTTTTCCATAATAATAATATATTAGATTCTAGCAATAACTAACCCCATATGCAGTTTCACTATTGGGGATGGCAAGACACTCAAGCTTTGATGGTTAGTCCATTAACTATCACGAAACTAGTTCATTACAGAGGACGTTATGCGGATAACTCCACCCAACTTCAATCATTTCGTCGTGGTTTTACTTCGTTCTCTCTATCTTTCGAAATACTTAAGATAGAATATGGCCTTCATTTGCAATTTGTATTGATAATGTTATTTACATAATTGTATCTCCCTATGTTGAGATGCAAACAGCTTTTTTTTTTGGTATAAGTAAAATTTACAAGTTTTACCAGAACGAATAAGTTGTCAATTCCGAGGGAACACTTCCTTTGAATTTGTGAATACCATTGCCAACAACGCTGGGCCTGAACGGTTAATACTCTCAATGTAAATGTACTGAATGAAAGGACATTTTCTGCGCAGTTTTGCAGGAGAAAAAGGAGTGGATAGCAGTCACATATGTTCCTGCCACTTCTATTTTCATCAATCATCATCTTTCATGTAGGACCACATCATCAATTCAAACTTTGAAAACGAAAAGCTCTTTTGTTTTCGTTTTTTTTTTGGGTCTTGTTTTGCATTTTGATCTGTCCATTGGAAGGGAAGTTGGGCAGGGCTGGCAAAATAATATTTACATGTTAAGCAGAGCCCAACAGGCTTCAATAATAATTAAGGTTTTGCGATTGAAGAAAAACACATTACACGGGGTCTAGTCTAAGCTGGAAAATGGAGCACATGAAGGAGCTCATAAACGCAAAACCATGGCCCTTGAATTTTCCAGTGTCAGGTCTTTCATTTCGCTGGAGGAGCTATCACCTGATCTCATGCATATGTGTGAAAGAATGGTAGACTAGCAACATAAACAGCAGGAGCAGGGATTCCAGCAAGATGGGCGTACCTTTGGACAGCTAGGACAGGAGCAAGAGCAAGAACACTTGCAAGTGCAGCAAGAAGGGCACGAATCACATTGAATACTGCAACAACTTGGGGGAATACAGCAATGCCCCCGTTCACCGCATTGGCTTGATTTGGGACAAGACCAGCAAGTTCTAGTATTACAACTACTACTACTACTACAACAACAACAAGAAGCCCACTTTT
Source organism: Adenanthera pavonina (assembly GCA_026686845.1). Classification (NCBI taxonomy): domain Eukaryota; kingdom Viridiplantae; phylum Streptophyta; class Magnoliopsida; order Fabales; family Fabaceae; genus Adenanthera; species Adenanthera pavonina. The sequence continues at coordinate 265,884 of JAIVEN010000016.1, forward strand.
GTATGGGCAAGCAACAGCAGCAGCAGCTCATGGATGGAATTGGAATACGACTGCTTCTCCGCCCTCTGCTCTCACAGCAGCAGCGTCGCCATTTCACATTTCCACAACAACACTCTTCACAACACCAACACCAACAGCACACCCAAGACAGCTTCAAACACGGCATCTCACTACGCACAACAGATTACTCACTTTCAGCTAGTGATTTCATTTACAAATAAAAATTTACTCATGTTCATTTTAGCACCATTCTAAGACACCACTTATTTGACATTCTCTTTGACCTCAGCCATTTATGGCAAATCAATCTGTTATTTATCAAAACTAAGTTTACAGCATGTGTTTTTAGGTGTTTCCTGCACATCCGGCATAATTCCCTCTGTTCAACCCAGAAAGTTTCTGAGCTGTCATTCGAATCACAACTCAACAAGCAACAGCTATACACATAATACAAAGCATATCAAATATAACGACAAGATGGTACCTGAGCCACTTCCAGAAGCGACATGACCGACGGTTTTTCTTTTTTCTGATTGAAAGAGGAAGGAATTAGAATCCAGATGATCTCTTTTAAACTAACAAAGGAAGGTTGAAGAAAAATTTCTTACGTAGGTAGCAGAGGATCTGAGTTTGCCACCACAAAATCCGCAATCCTGAAAGATCGACGCATTCAATTGACAATTGATTAGCTAAGAATTACTGAAACAGTTCATATCATGCTACTGCAAAATTTATTCAGCAAAATTTTTCTTTAGTTCGATTGTTTCATTAATAGTGTTGAAGATTTACAAGCTGCAGAATAAACATACTCTTTGCAGCATCTCGAAGCCGGTTGAAGGGCTTCAACAGATTTCAATTCCTCCTGCGGGAAGCAAAATTGTCAGTAGTATCCTGCTGCAATATAATTTATTTCTTAACTTTCTAACCTTACTAAATCGGTTTTACGATATTCCACAACTATTTCTAGCAACTGAGAGAACAGGGGAATCCGATAATGGTCCCTAATGAAGCACACTCTAGCTCTTTTTCTAGAAATTAGTCGAACGAACGCCTATTGTCCCATACATTGTGGCAGAGATAACCGACGGGCAACATGTCTATAACTCTGTTTCATATTCCAGCACGTTATTGATGGAATGTTATGTCAATACTGTCAAGTAGTAAGCTTCCCAATTCGCTATCTGGGATCGTTCAATAATCAAGATCTGGGAGGTGACACACAAATACGACGCACACATTTGCTCTCTAATGAAAATCGAAACGTTGAAAGTAGTGGTTTTCCAACACTCAGCAAGACAAGAAGGATTTAAGAAAGTTGAAACCCACCTCGAGAAAACTGATCTCTCTCTCGAGCATCTGAACCCTGGCGGTCTCGCGGCGCTTGCCGTACAAATCAGGGTAGTCCGGCGGCGACTTGGGGGAGGGAGGGGGCAGGGACGGAACGGAGGGAGAGCGGCCTAGTTGAGTAGCCATGAGAGAGAGAGAGAGAAACAGACAGAGCAAGAAATGGGTGCAGAAGGAGGTCGTAATAGCGGCAGTACTTGTGGGTGCAGAAGTAACAAAGGAGGGGGTACAAGTAACAGTAATGGCAAGTGACAAAGAAGAAGCGGCAAATCAGGTTAGGTGTGAAAACCATACGAAAAGAGTGTGGCAGGGGGCAGTAAATAGAGTGCCTGACAGAGGATAGTTAAGACCCAGAAGGCGAAGCGGAGAGAAAGCAAACAAGAAAACTGAAAAAGAAAGAAATTAAAATGAAAAAAAAAAAAGAAACTTTTGCAGAAAAAACGGAAACTCAGAGGGGAAGGGGGGAAAGGGAGCGAAAAGGAGGTGATAATGAGAGTAGAAAGAGAGCCATAATTCATTAGGAGTGGAAAGGGGAGAGGGAGGAAAATGGAAAAGTAATGGTGGATGTGTGGGGGAGTAAGAAATAATAGTATGAATTAATTAATTATATACAGTAAAGACGGCCGAGTAAAAGGCTGCAACTGCAAGTGTCTGTGTACGAACCCATTTAGAGCAAAGTTGAGGGGTTTTTTATTGAAATTTGAGGACTTGCTTATACAGTAATGACTGAGGTAAGGTAAGGAGAAAGGAGTCTCTCTCTCTCTCTCATTTTATTAATAATGTGATTGGGTTGGTGTTTATTGCTCTGAGGAAAGGAGCAGTATGGCAGTAGCAGAGGCGAAGCAAGCAGGAAGCGAAAAGCACGATGGGAATACCTCTCAGGGCCGCACGTGACCGCTGCGTAGGAAAGAGGAATAGTTTGTTTTGCCACGAATTAGCCCTGATTTTCATGTCCTACTTTATTTTATTTTATTTTTTAATTTGACAGACCATTTTAGAAAAAATTTCAAAAAAACATTAAGGAGACAACATCTTTCAGAAAAATTTACGCTATATGTCATAATTTCAAATTATTAGTAGGTTGTAAATTAGAATTAAAATTTGAGCAGGAAATGTCAAATTTGACTTTAATATGATTTTATTGGTTTCATTCTATCTATCGTCTTGGTTTTCTTTTGCACACTCCTTAGTCTCCGCAACCTTCTTCCTCTATATTGTCATCACCTTCTCTTTCTCGTCTCATCCTACCTCTTTTTTCTCTTCTCTCTTCCTCTTTCTACGTCGACTGCACCCATTTATTATAGGCATGCAGAAAATTAGGTTTGAAGTGAATATTTTCAAAATTTAGGACTACACAATAGAGATGCAGTGAAGACATCATCATCAACTTCTGAAGGAGATATATTCCATGAAGTTAGGATTGATATTAAACCCAACAGCAAATTGCATCGATTAATTTTGTTTTGAAGGTTTATTTTAATAATTAGCAATTAAAAATAGTTTTTAGTATAAGGCATGTGAATACTTTGTGACCATTACAAGTGAATCATTTCCTTCCCTATTATGTGTGGTCTTGTTGATGCGGGATAAGGAAACTGGAGCTTAGTATCGGCATAAAGGAAGGGACTTTAAGGTGCCTCTTATTAGTTGCCTCAAGGAGGATGCAAATATAATTGGACCTAAAAAGAGAGTTAGTTTATGGCTCATTCATTTTGTAAAGCTCATTCTCCATGCATATAATGGAGACACTGATGACCTTGCCCTTTGTAAAGCTCATTAACCATGCATATATATATATATATAATAGGCACTTGGGGTGCTCTAATATATATAGATGTGTGTGTGATGTTTTAATTATCCTTTAAGCCGTGTCATTGCACCAATTTTTGGTGATTGAATTGAGATATGATTCGTGGTATATGTTGACTCAAAGGGGCCTTAGGGCAATTATCTGATATGCTTCTCAAATTGGAAACTACACATTACAAAGGTCAAGAGAACAGAAGTCAATCCAAGTGTGATAATAGTTGAAGAAAGCTCAAAGATTTTAGCTAAGCTAGTAGGAACTACAAGAAAACTTAATCAAAAGAGAGAATCAAAGCAAATTGTTGCCAAGATAGCATTGGAGAAGATTAAACTTAAACTTAAACTAGGAAAATAGTGTTCTCTGTCTTAGTATTTTGTGAGAAATAGGTATTGCAAGGCCAGAATATCTTTTGTTGTTGTAAATGTGTACTTCAAACAGACAATTTCTTTTTTAAAAATAATGTATAGTTTGTTGTAAATTTTAGGATACTTAAAATGTATAATTTCTTAGTCATATATATATGTATAGATGTGTTAATTTCAATTTCCTTATAATTAAGGTACACTTCCATGTAATAACCATGTATGGAAACTCTAATGTAATTTTTTTCTATGTAACTTGGGAATTCGTTTATGAAAGTTGGGAAATTATAAATGTATGTATATAGGTCAATGAAAATATCATTTACTATGTGTATTTGCAACTCAAAGTGGTCTATTTGCAAGTCAAATTGGACAAAATTTATTGTAGGATAAATAATTAGTTAACCACTAATTGAGACTGGTTGACTAGTGCGCATGTGTTAAATTACTTGGTGTATTTGCAATGCATGTAGGTGTATTTATATGTGGGTATGGTGAATTTACAACAATGATTAGCCAATTATCAAGTGGCACACTAGTGTTTGTTGGAACTTTATCACATCAACTAAATCACACGTCACATGCCTGCATTTACCACTTAGATCGGTTAATTTGCAACTCTAAATGGTGCATTTGCAAGTATATAAGAGAGATTTGATGTAGAATGGCTAACTGGTTAACCACGTACGGCGACTGGTTGACCAATGAGCATGTGAATCAGATTATTGTGTACATTTGTAACTTCAAATGATATATTTGCAAGTCTAATTGGGAGATTTGATGTAGGATGACTAACTGGTCAACCGCCAAAAGAGAATGGTTGACCAGTTCTCATGTGTTAAATTACTTAGTGTATTTGCAATTCCAAATGGTATATTTGCAAGTCAAGTTAGGCAATTTCATGAAGGAGGGTTAACTAGTCAATTGCAAACGGAGACTAGTTGATGGAGATCATCTAAGCAATAACTTACAAGTCTAACAATGAAAATCCGATGTTCCCAAGGACCCAATACAAGCTATTGGAAGTCCAATGACTCGAAACCGAACTAAAGTTATGAAGAAAGTATTACAAGGCTTGATTAAAAAATTACAGGAGGATAAGCCCATATTTGAGGAGCAAGAGGCTTCTAAGTCCATTCTTGAAAAAAAAAAATAATTCTGATTCAAGCTTAAGTTTCCAGTGAGGCCTAATTCTCGAATCAAGGCCCAATAATAAAAAAGCTTAATTAATGAGATATTTCAATTATTTTTAGGATAATTTTTCTAATTTATTTTATATTGATTTGATTTAAATTAGGATTAGGATAATTTTGAGGTTTCATATTTGTATTCAAAGGGACCGATCATAAGTTTAGATTTAATTTAATTTAATTTAAATTTTATTATATAGAACTTATCTTTATCTAATAGTTCATAAAGATTCATTAGAATTTAGTTTTCTTTTCCTATTTATAGATCTTTGTAGTGCTACTTTTTCAATAGATCAATATTATTCAGTGTTTATACAATTAGTGAGTTTTACTAGTTCTTTGTGTTCTTCACAGAATATAAATTTTGACTTATTAAAAGAATTGATTTCTCTCTTGTGGTGTCCCTCTTTGGAGTTCATAGAATTCCTATAATCTATTGGGTTTCAAAGTTTTAATTAGGGGTGATCATGGGTCGGGCCGGGCCGGGTTTGACCACGGCCCGATACCCGGCCCGAAATATTTCAGGCTGGTTCCGGGCCAAGTACCGAGCTGGCCCGATACTATATATCTTTTTTTTTAATTAAAAAATAAAAAAACTTATTTAATAATAAAAAATATATTTATTTATACTTAAAAATAGATTTTCTTAAAAAATAATCTTAGAAAAAAATAAAATTGTTCAAAATTTATGAATATTTAACCATTATACATTATTTTTACATGAATATTAAATTAAAAAATTAATTCAAAATTTAAAAAAAATTGAAACATTAAAATCTTAAAAAGTTTTCATAATATTTACATAGTAAATGTATTATATTAGATACATAAAAAAAATTCTACAAAAATCAATTAAGATATATAAAAAATTAGAAATTTTTTTTTTTAAAAAAAAATATATATATAGGTCAGGTCGGGTTAGGGTTAGAGTGCTTGGCCCTAACCCTATCCCGGCCCAAAATTTGGCCTGACCTGATTGGCCCGAAGTGGTCGGTCCGGACCGGGCCAACCGGGCCTTGGACAGGAATGTTCAGCCCTAGTTTTGATCAACTTTTCTCTTTGAGTTCGTACTTCCGCTTTGCACACAACTCAACTTTCTAGGTTCCTAGGGCATTGATCATAGAGGGTCCACATTACTAGTTGACCAGTGCGCATGTCAATCACATTATTTTGTACATTTGCAACTTCAAATGTTATATTTGCAAGTCTAATTAGGAGATTTAATATAGGATGGCTAACTAGTCGACCACCAATGGAGACTGGTTGACCAATACTCTTGTGTTAAGGTACCTATCATATTTGTAACTCTATATAGTATATTTGTAACTCAAATTGGGCTATTACATGAAGGAAGGTTAACTGGTTGACCACAAACGGGACTAGTTAACCAGTGCGCATGTCAAAATAAGGAATAACTCAATAAATCATTACTGAAAACACACAATAATATTATTTCACTCTTTTTCTAAAAAACACGTTACATAGAGGTCTTTATATAGGTAAAAAAACCTAATCTTGAAGCAACATTAACTTTTTTCAGCATTTCTTTTCTCTTTTTAATATGTTGTCCTCTTTTTTTCTTATAGGCACAGTTTTTTCTTTTTATTTTGAATACTTTGCAAAAACAAATGAAAGAAAACAAAAAAAAAAGATATAAAGGTGGAGAAGGAGAAGGTGCTGAGATGATAGGAAGCATTGATAATAAGATTCAGCGGTAAAAGTGATTGGATGACAATGCATAGAAATACTTGAGACTCAATTAGTCTTATTAGATTTAGACAATTTAAAAGATATAACTAATTATGAAAAAGTTTAATAATAAAAATAAAAATTTAAAGAAAAATAATAAAATTAATATTTTGATCCTAGCACTATTAAATAATTTCCTTAAATTTTAGAAATATTCTTCACTTAAGAATCAAGTTTATCTAATAGATTTTATTTATTCTAATTTAAATCTAACTAATGACTTTATTTTTAAGGAAATATAAATTGGAAATCAACAAAATAAATAAATAAACAAAATTATCTAAATAAAAAGAATAAAAATTCATTGTAATGGATTATATGGATAGAATTTAAGGATTTTTGGGATGTCTACTTGATCTCCATCAATTTCTCACCCTTAGTGAGTTATGAACATGGTTCTATCAGTATCTACGAGTAGTCTAGTGGTTAGCTCGCTTCCAAATCCCAATAGTGTTAAGACCCTTAGTATCAACTAAAAATATAGATTGGATTCCCCACTACTAAAATTTCTTCCATCCTTCATATGTTGCATTAAAAAGGGTTAGGAAAAAAATCCTTAATTTGAACATCTTTAAATAGTACTAGTATGCGACACAAGATAAATAAATATTGATAATAAGATTTAGTAATAAAAGTGATTGGATGACAATGCATAGAAAGGGCAATAATTGGGATCCTCTCATTAGGTGGTGGGAAAATGTGGTCATATTTCTCATTTCACTATTAGGACCTATTTGTTATAAAATGAGAATAAGAAAGGAAAAAGAAATAGGGAAAATCTTTTTTTCTATAAATATGGAAGCTATTTAAAAAAAAAAATTAGCCATCTACCAAACATTTATACTTTTTTTAGAAGGGTATTCATATATTCGGTTTGATTCAATTTTGTGTAAAAAACAAACTAAACTAAATCAATTGGTTTGACATATATTGGGACATTTTTTATTTTGCTTTTATCAATTTGATTTAATTTCATATTCAGTCTATATTAGTTTTGATCATATTAAAATGAATATTTTATTTTAAAAAAACAGTATCTTTCTTCAAAAATTAAATTGAATAAGTACCATATAGATACTTCTTGAGTTTCAAATTATATCTAAATAATTTATTAAACTATAGATTTTCTTATGTAAAAGTTTTGTGAATTTTTTCACATAATTATTTATAAGAACACACTTATTTACATTTTTTTCCATAACTAATAAATGCCTTATAATGTTATTTATGTGCTACCTTACATGTCAAGGCTTACACTAATCCATAGTATAAATAGAAAATATGTCAAATAAAAAATGTACTAAGATAGTAGTTGTATAAAATATAGTAGTTTTAGTTCGGTATAGTTAATATCTAAAACCAAACCAAACTAAATTGAATTGGTTCAAGAATTATAAATACCAAAATAACATCTAAATTTGATTTTGATTGGTACATGTATATTTAATTCAATTTAATTGATTTGAATGGATTCTAAACATCCATACTTTTCCTCATCTTTTCCCATTCCTCACACACTGCAGTATGCCCCGTTTGATTAACTGGAATGATTTTCTATAGAATGTGTTTTAAAAATATGTTTAGTATGTCAATGAAATCTTGGTATATTTCTATTTAATAAATATATTTTAAAATACAAAAAAGACTCAAATGACCTTCTCTTAGAAAAAAAACACCCATCCATTCCCAGACCCAGAACCAGCCACGCCACCATCGACTACCATGTCGACATCAACCACCACATTGCCATTGACCACCAGCATCATCCTATCATCATCCCTATCCAAGAAATTGCGCAAATCCAAAGCATTGAAGAAAACCAGAAGTAAGCATAGATCTGAACAAAGATGAACAAAAATAAAATTAAAATTGAAGAAATCAATTGTGGAGGAAGGTATGACAACATTGATAGGATGATAGAGAAATAGGTCCATGGAGATGGGTTTAGCAAGAATGAGAAGTAGCAATCTTGTCGTCAATTATGGAGATGCCCATACTTGTGAATAGTTTGATGGAGAAAGAAATCATTGGAAGTTACAGTTTTTTCGTTGTCAATCCAAAAAAAAATGATTGTGGTCATCAAGGGAGTACAGATAATTGAAGTCAACATATGAAGGAAACTCTGCCAATGGAGGAAAAGCACAGATGAAGGATGCCATCGAACACCCAAACCCACCATTGACCATATCCTAGACATTGGCACAAACACGATTTACGAGCTCAAACCAGATCTTGTTATATGGACGTCGTTGCACATCATACTGATGTTAGCGATTCCTTGCGATGGCTATTGGAGATAAGGGATGTCCCAGAGATGAGATGCCATGGGAGAGGTGGTGGAGAGATGAGGGATGTCGCCAAAGATGAAAGATATACTTGTCTCACAATTTCAATTTCTTAGAATGTGACCAATTTCATCAAGAGAGTGATGTAATTGGATTCAAGGATTTTTGCTTGAATTGGATTCCTTGGGAATCACAATTCAGGCCACCAAACATGTTCAGACTTGGAATCCTTTCTGTTTCCATTTCCTTGACCAAAATTCTGGCATACCAAACAAGACCTTAGAGTAATCTAATAATCCCAAAAAACATCACGTCATCTAAGAGATAACAAACAAAGCTACCACCAAGAAAATGGCTTTGATCGGTTTTCTACTTGGATTTTTCCCTCACACTTCAAACTCTTCTAGACTTCTACTGATAATCTCTCACTTTCTGAATGCTCGAATTTCATGAAGGGGCGGATAATATATGGCCCAGAGTCTGGAAAAAAAAACGAAATGAAAAAGAATGAGACATTGTTGTGAAATTAATACCTAGTAGAATTATAACTTTCTCACTTCTCTATCTTTTACCGGATTACAAAGGCCTAAAAAGTATTTACAAATTAGTTGTCATAATAACCACACTTCTGTGGTTTGCTTGAAATTGTGGGAAAGTAAAGATGGGAGACATAAAATTGAGTGATTGCATTTGCACTCACGTACATTTCTAGCATCGCCAAGAACCAAACATTCATTTAGAATAAACAATGTTTAAGAGCATGTCATGTTTATCGCAGCGACCAAGAAATGAATGCTTGCGACGAACACCATAATTCATCTCCGAAAAACTTTTCTAACAAACCCTTGCAAAGAGCTCCCTATCCCGGCACCCACAGCTTCTCCAAAATATTGTGCCTGCAATGATTATCACTGTTAAGAGAATTTCAGAACACACCAACCACTTTATTCCCAAATAATCATAAACTTGAGGAACCCATCACAGTAAGCAATGGAGCATCACCTCTTGAATGCTTTTCTTTAGATCAAAAGCATCATTCACACGACAATCCAGGAAAGCCCAGGTATCACGAAAATCTGCCAGAAAACAAGCCATGTAAGTATCAAGAAAAATTCCCGCTACTTCAACACATTGAACAATTAATAGTAGGGTCTCACCCAAAATGGTACTTATTCAATATATAAAAGCTACACGGAATCAGAACCAGGGCATGGAAGCATAAAGTGTCCGTACGTCTTCTCTCAATGTCACTAAAACAACGATCAAATTTGTTGCCATGGAAAAAGTAAATAGAATAGTCTCCACTCAGGAAAATGAAACGTTTCAGAGAAGAGGTGATATTGAATCTAGTTAATGAATTTCCTAAGCGTTCACAAAAAGGAATCTTGTTTAAACTAGATGAATTACAGTGTCAGAGAATAATGCCCACTAGAATCATTGGATACATCCAAGAGGTGTCCCATAACAAAGAGCCAAATCATCTGGATGGAAAGTGAATCAATAAAAATTCCCAGAAGAAACATATCCTGAAAGAGGGATCGCAAGGAAATCAACCTGGAGAATTATCTGTCAGCAAATAAATCTCAGTTGTTGAATATATTCCTCCAAGGACACTACGCTTGACAAACCAATCAATGTTGGACGCATTATCACCAGCTGCATGCCAGATCTCATCAACAAGCACAGCCCTCTGCTCAAAACTTTTTGGAATATTGACTGGTTGTGCCTGTGCAGAATTCATTTATCACAAATTCTAGACTCCTTCAGCTCTAAAAGTTGAAAGTTCAAAGTCTGTAACTAGGAGAAAGGTGTCAAAAGACATAGGCAGATAAACCTGAATGCTAAGAGCTTGAGGCCATGTTGATATATATGGAGCTTGCATTTCTAGACGAATTCTGACAAGTTTAGATATGCAATCACTTGGAGTCAAATTTTTTAACCCCTCATCTGAGTCAATTCTATCGAGAAGCCTTTGTAAGCAGTCATCCATAAAAAACTGAATAGTTATAAAATACAGAGAATAGTGTCAAAACAGAATAATTCATGTAAAAGAAAGCACTCATTTACCAGCATGGCAAACTAATATAATGATAACACTTAAAAATGTACAAGGAAAGAGAATTTAAGCATTGAAATCCCATAATTTGAAAACCACAAATACTGATAAGCATTCACTGTTAAATCCTGAATTGGTGAATCACTAAAGGTTGAAACTTACATACAATTGTCAGTCAGAATACAGAGAGCGAGCGAGAGATATTTTCATGAAACCAAAAAAAAAAAAAAAAGGAAAAAGAATCACTAACTTCATATGAATATGAAAACACTAATTTCCCTTCTATCGTTTTAGCACTCATCCTTCCTTTGGAGATATAGTTTTACTGATAATGGAAGAGAGGATTGATGCTGCATGGTTAAACATTCATGGTTAATCCGATATCTTAAAATGAAATTGGAATTATGGTATGGTTTGTCAACAATTACATTATTAGACATGTTTACAGCTGACAACAGTAACAACCTGCACTCTACCCAACTTGGCATTAAATGAGTTGTTCTAGTTCTTCTAAATTGCAATTATTAAGCAATGTGAGACCAATCCTATTGTTGGATTGTATTGATGGCAACACACGATAGTCTAAATATAATACCAATATTAGCAAACACATTTTCATCAAAGGCAAGCTGAGCAAAATAGACATAAAAGTTAAGCAGGAGACAACTACTATACCCAATCCGGAAGTAGACATAGCAATCACTTGCAAATTGCAAGTAGCAACAAGCGCACTAATAAAGCGAGACTTACAGAATAATTTAGCTTTCTTTCTCTGTCATCTAAATTACAGGCTTTAATAATTTAAGACTTATTTACAAACAGTGGCAAGAGACATTAAGGTTAAAGACAAAGGGAGTGCTTAGAATGGCAAAGGAATGAAGACAGAAGACAGAAAGTACCTCAACCAGCGCTGCTTCCTTCCTCGGGAAGGATCCAATGATCGAAGGGGACAGGCCAACTTCCCTTGCTCCAGCAATCAACGCTGCTTCGGTCCATCCCAATTTTATCTGCAACACATCCATCGAGAGTAAAAAATTATTATTACAGCTTAGGCAGTCAGAAATTTATAATTCCAATTCATCCCAATTTATAATTCCTTGGCACTGGTATGTCGCATCAAAATAAGAAACGCAGAATTTAGTAACCGCAGTAATAGGTAGAAATTTGCCGCGGACACACAAACCCGCATTTGGAATTTTCTTAGTGCTTTTCAGTTCACAAACATATTTCGGAATCCTTACTGATTCACAGATCCGCATATAGAAAGAAAAAATGCAGCCAACAGAAAATAAGATTAAGATAATGGGGGAGTGTACGAACGACAAGGGGAAGAGAGGCATGAAGCACGCGAGCATGCTCGTCTTCATACGTAGCTGTTGATATAGGGGTTTCACGGCGTTGGGCGTGCTGGAAGGTAGACGATGAAGAAGAATCCGAAAAATTAGGTCTTTGGGGCGAATCACAACAAGGTTGACTTTGATAAGTGGAGAAGAGATGAAAGCGTGAGAATGAATGAGGAGACCAGACTCGGAATCGGTTGGTGGCGTGACTAAGAAACGAAGCACGTAAGAAGAGCCTAGTCACCGCCGTTCGATGCATTTGGTGGTGGTGGTGGTCACAGAAAGCAGAAAGATAGCAAGAGAGACGGAGGTGAGGGGTTCTAGTTTTAAACTTATTATTTAACAGTTCCACATAGCTGACGCATGTGCTGCCACGTGTTAAACTTCTCTATCACTAAAACTAATGAGGGAGAATGAGACTTGCTAAGTGCTAATCCCCCGTTTTACTTGTAGAAGTGTTTGTGCGGGATTGGTCTGGAGTAGCTAAAGAAAGTAAAAATAGCAAATAGAAGTGGGGTTTAAAAAATATGTTTAGTATATATAAGAAAATGAGATAATTTTTTAATTAATATGTAAATTTATATTTTTCGACCCAAAAACCATTAACCAGTAGAAAACAGCCATCGTCCACCACCGTCAACAACCACCTTCCATGAACTCAAACATGATAAATCAACAAAATTGCAAAAAGTGCAACACAAAAAAATGATACAAAAAAAGAACTAATTTGAGAATCCAATGGCAAGTTTTGATATCGGAAGTTAATGGCCATGATGGAGGTTAATCTTGGTGTCAATGGAGGGTTAGTGCTGTTGTGAGTAGATGGTGGTGCTTCATTCTATAAATCAAGATCGGTGGTGAATCATCGATTTCCATAGTAGGTGGCCAACGTTCTTGTTTCTTGGTGGTTGCTGGAGAAGTGCGATTCTTCTCCCAGAGTGTTGGATGGTGAGGAGTTATGAACTATTATCGATCTAAAAACCATTAATCACCATCGTGGTTAATGGAGGGAGGAACCATCACCATTGAACGACCATCACCAAAGGGAGAAGCTATCGCCGTCGAACATTAAGACCACACTGACATTGAACCGCCAAAAACCTAAACCATCGATGCACCACCAATGCCATCACAGGGAGAGAACGTGTGAGGGTAAAAGTGACATAAAAATTGGGTTCCATAGAAATCTATCCACTTCCATGTTGGATATGAAGGAATTTAGTTTCAACCATTTTGGTGGAACACGGTTCCATGTAAAGCAAATTGAGGCATACCAAACACACTATTTTTTGGTTCGCTAAAGGCTGTCAATGGACCAAACATGGCATAAAGTTGCGTTTGAATTGGAGTACAATAAAAGTGATTTTGAAAATCAATTTTATTTAAAAGTTATTTTATTTAATTGTGATTTATGTTTAGATTTTTTTAAAATTGTTGTTTTTCAAATAATTGATTTTGTTTGGATATTTTTATCGAAATTCACTTTTGAATTTAAAATACTCAAAATTAAATCATTTTTTGAAAAAAAAACTTTTAATTACATACTAAAAATTAATAGACTAATTCTTTCAATTGAGAAGCGAGAAATTTTTTATTCTAAAAAGAAATATTGTGAGGGTAAAATCTCAATGCATTATGATTTTATAGTACTTATCCAAACAACATCTTTCAGTTTGTTTGGTTGGACAAATTACATTTATACCTGTGAAGTTGATTATACCCGTAATTGTAAATGACTTTACCCCCAAAAGTCATGTGTTGGGGATTACATGCCTACAATTGAAGTGAAAAAACCAAATTGGCCTTCACAAATATAAAAATGACATTCCTCCATACCCTTCTATCCTCCCCCTTCTTGCCTTCCACCGAAGTTGATGTCATCCACCACCACCACCTCCTTTAACCATCCATCGATCACTAGCCTTGCACAACCACCATTGAGCAGTAGCACCACTACTTTCAAGAGCAATTTGGACTTTTCCTAATTATTTATGTTTAGTTAAATATAAAAAATAAATTTATTTTTCATACTTCAAATATCATACTGAACAAATTCACATATAATTATCATTCCTTTATATTACATTAAAGTATGTTACATTATATTAGTTATCTCCTTGTAATTGAATTAAATAGGTACTTAATGTTATAAACGTGATTATAGTTACACAAAAACCCTTTTATGAGCTTCCATTACTCATCCAATTACCATCAAAAGCCTAAAAACTTTGAAAATATATAGGGCTCGCTTGATACGGGATAAGTAAGGATAGGAAGTTAAATTTTATAGATAAATAACTCTTACTTGGTCAGCAAAAAATGTATAACTTTCTAGTAAATTGGGCTTAACTCAAGAAGTTGTACTTTTCAAGAAAAGTCTGAGGATATTCTACTTTCTGAGTTTTGTAATAATTTTTCAAAAGGACCCTTAATTTCTTTTAAAAATGATGAAACAAAAAAACATTTGTGTCGTTAACATTAAAACATAATATATTAATTTGAAAAATAATTTAAATTTTCTAAAAAATAAAAAACTAACTAAGCATATTATGCATGAACTTCTTAGGAAATTAATTTTTCAAAGAGTATATTTCCTAAAAAGCTACTTCCTGAAAAGTATACCACATGACTCTATAAAAAAAAAGACTTAGGACTCATTTGGTTGGATTACCTGAAGGGGTATATGATGTAATGGGGATTACGTTACCTTACTAGATGTTGTTTGGTTGCACAAATCACATGTAATCATGATTACATGTGCAATGGAAATCACCTCTATACATGTAATCATCATCACTTCCAAAAATCAATATGATTCCTATCATAATGCTGTAATTGACTAGTAAAAGTCCAATTTACCCTCCATAAAATTGAAAATTACATTACACATCACATATCCTTCCTCTTCTCATCCGCAACTCACCGGTGCTCCACCTTTATTTTCACCCCACCATAACTCTGCCACCCATCTACCACCACCTTTGGCAACCTCCATCACCATCGACCACCATCTCCAAAGATTTCATTCTTCACTGTTGGTGCTTCTCTTCATTGTGGGTTTAAGCTTCTCTTCATTCTTGGTTCAAATCTAAGGTGATGCATTGTCTATGAGGAAGAGGGAGGAGGAAGAACGAAGGAGGCAAAAGTTAACGGGGTCGCCAGTAAGGAAGAGAGAAGGAGAAAAAATTGATGACCCTTCATTTAGCTCGATTCTCCACTGGCAATGATGACTGCTGTGTAGTTTCCTCTGTTCGTGTTGTAGATCTAACCCTCCATTCAATTCTTTGCCGGTGACTTAAGAGTCGATGAACCAAATCACGTTCTTTCCCAGATTGTGAACCTTTTGATTCTCCCTAGATGGTGAACCTTCCTCCGCTTGCCTTGATCTAAATTATTTGCTTTGGATTGTGTTGATGTTGGTTTGTGCTACCGTTGAGGAGGGGGGAAGGAGAATGGTAGGGGTGTTACCGCCGATGAAGGGGAAGAAGAATCATTGAGGTGTTTTTCTTTGTCCAGGGGCAATATGGATATCTCATATTTATTTTTATTTTTATTTTATAAAAAATAAACATTATTCCCTCACTTTTTTATATTATACCAAATAAATCAATGTGTAACCATCATCTCATTACATTCCTTCACATCTTTCATATCACATTACCTAACTTTCTATATAATTGAACCAAATGGACCCTTCAAAGTGTTTATTTGGAAACAATTGTAATTTCTTATGATGCTCCCAAAACTCAATTGATGATTATTTATTAATCATCTTACAAAAATTTAAAATCAATTTAGTTGATTAATTTATGATAAATATGTGAGAATAGATTCTATGATTATCGTTTACGGCGAATATAAAATGAAGAACAAAGGAATAACTTTGTTTGAAAATGGAAAATCTAAAGAAACCGCCATGGCTATTATAAAGATAAATTAGCAAGCTTAAATGTGTATGAACAAATTTATAAACCCAACTAGCAACAAATGGGCACATCACTAACCAATTTCATTAGAGTCAAGGCACCTCACCATAACAGCCCTTCCCTGCTCTCTCTGCCAAAAACAATTAGCCCCTATCCGCCATATAGGTGGTTCCACCCCCAAGGTCACATGCAACATAAATGGTATAGATTACATTGCTGTTATTGGAGATATATATGATTAATGGAGATAAAAAACATAATACTCAAATCTGAATTAGTTAATAATACTGTATATCAATCTCAGATATATAATTATCATAAAAAAAAAGAGAGAGAGGAAATATTTAGCTTAATTATGTTTTTGTGAATATTTATCGAATGTTGTGTGTTGCCCCGCCAATTGTCAAAATCACAGTTTAGTAGTTCTTTTGTCGAAATCCAATCCACATTTTATCCTTCTCACTATTGAAACTTGAACGGAAACCATAAAGTGCCCACAAGGAAGACATGCTGGTATTATATACGCATGAGCCTAAAACCACAATTTATTAATTGAAAAGATAATAAATACACTCAAGTAAGTATTAAGAACGACGCTAGTTTAAAGATAATGATTATGTCTGAATTTGTCATATAACTTGTTGATATACCAATTAAGTTTAACTTATGTATAAGCTTTTTGTTATTATTATTGTTGATAAATGTGGTCTTAAATTTTTTTTTTAAAAGAGACATTTGTACTTTGCATCAAAAGTAAAAGATAATATCAACGATAAACAATAAGGGAGGGGCAAAAGCTATTCCCCGATGTGACGAACCACAGACAGGAGAAGGAAAAGTGTTAGATCCAATTAATATGTATATGCATACGATGGGTCCTATCGACTAGAAATTGTCTAAACATAGTTTGAATAGATAAGAAATGGATTATAATTACAACAATGGTGGTGTTAGCAGATAAGATAAGAGACTCTACTTATCACCGAGTTTCGATTGGATCGGAAGGCGTTGCTTGTTAGGTATCCGGCAGCTTAATTCCGAAGATGATACATGAAAAGCTTAAGCCTGCAGTTAATTCTATCTCTCACCTACTTGACAACAACTAATGAAATTAATTTAAGCTAAAATTAATATTGACATGAATTGGCATGGGTTGTGTATAATTGTTACCCTTGAACCTCCTCTATCCTTCTAATGGCTTCCCCGAGGTTAAGGCGGTGTTCGGGATTGGATTGGGTGCAACTAGCTCCGATTTGGAGAAGTTTGAGCATTTGATGGAGGGAGGGGGCTGAGTGGTTAGTTTTAATATCGGGATCAATCAATTCAGCTTCTCTTCCCTGGGCAATGGCGGCTAGCACCCACTGCACCACATCGGTGCCACCTTGCCATTGCTATGATATTGAGAAGGGAATTTGCCGGTCATGATTTCCAGAATGATGATTCCAAGGCAATATACATCGGTTTTACGGGAAACTTGCTGGTATTGTATGTAATCTGGAGTTTTGTAGGCAAACAGTGCCTGGGGAGCAGTGTTTGGATTGATGAGCGGATGAAATGCATAGTCAACAAGGAGTGGCTCATATGTATCACTCAATAGAACATTGCTGGACTTAAGGTTTCCATGGGGTAGGTCGTAGGATCCGAATTCAGAATGCAAGAAACTCAACCCTGCTGCGATTCCCTTCACAATCTTCAACCGAGTTGGCCAAGTCAGGTCGCCATGGCATGTTCCTCTGTCCCCTGAGAAAGAGAGAGAGGTGAGATAGATAATTAGAATTTCAAATAATAATAATAATGCATGGTTGGTTGATCAATTAATTAATTTGCATGTAATTGCATATACCGTGCAAGACATACAACAAACTGCCTTTAGGAATATAGAGAGACACGATGAGCTTCTCCTCCTTGCGATAATGGTAGGACAGAGGGGTGAGAATATGGGGGTGTCTAATCCTCCCAAATTGTCTCATTTCCGCATCGAAGGTGTCTCTGCTAATTTTGTTGATCTCCCTCATTCTCTTGACCACCACCGACAATCCATTGCTCATCATGGTGGCCTTGTAAGCAGATCCCATGCCGCCATTCCCCAACACCTCAGCGGCGGCCTTCATTAAATCCGGCAACCCAAACACACCCTTCTCCTCGTTCACCATCACCAAGTCCCCCATCGCATTCCTTTTTGAAGCCGAATTTGAACCTTTCTTCGTTGATCCCGATGTCCTGCTATGGATTGAGCTGGGCACGTGCACTTGCACCACCTCTTCCCCACCTCCTGATCCATCTTTTCTAACTCCCGTATTCTTGTTTCCCTCTTGCCTCCTCGCTGTCTTTATCAATACTAATATTAGCATCACCACCAACAAAACCGTTATCACCAAAATCACCACCCTCACCAAACTGCTACCACTCCCTCCTCCCGGCGTTGTCTGCTGTTGCTGTGGCGAATCTCCTTGGCACTCCTTCTCCAATACTTTCCCGCACAATCCTGGGTTTCCGGAGAAGGATGTGGCGCCGAACTTCGCCAGATCTTCGGGGACGGGTCCTTGCAATTGGTTGTTGGAGATGTTGAAGGATCGAAAGTGTTGAGTGAAGGAGGGAATGGGTCCCGAGAATTGATTGTTCTCGAGGTGCAACTCTACGAGCAAAGGGAGCTTGGTTAAGGAGTTGGGTATGTCGCCGGAGAAGTTATTGTTGGAGAGGCCGATTTTCTTGATAGCGACCAAACTGGCGAAGAAGTGAGGAGGAATAGGACCAGAGAATTGGTTGGTGGTCAAGAAGAGAGCCTTGAGGGCAGTGAGTTTGTTGAATTGGGGGATAGAACCGGAGAAAGAGTTGTTGACGAACCCGATGCTGCGGAGGGCGGGGAGGCGGAGGAGGGCGTCAACATCGATGTTGCCAGAGAGAGCCATGTTGGAGAGATGCAAACCGACAACAAGGTTGTTGGTGCAGTAGACGCCGACCCACTTGGCAGAGCAGGCAGAGGAATTGGGAGTCCAAGAAGAGAGAGATGAGGATGAAGAAGAAGAAGAAGTAGAGAAGGATTGTTTGAGCTGGAGGAGGGCGTCGTCCTCAGAGTTGGAGAGGCAAGTGGGTGAGAAGGAAAGAGTGAGGAGGAAGAGAGGCAAAAGAAGGAAAGAGCGACCAGCGGCCATTGCCGGGAAATGGACCGCTGTTTCCCTGAAGAGGGCTTATGGCGGAGAATGCTTTTTTTCTTTACACAGAATTGCGGCGTCATTTTGGGGGAAATCTGGCCAATCTCACCCACACTTACATTCCATCCTTCCTAACAATAGAATTCCCAAAACATCCTTCCCATTCCTTCCTTCCGATTTCTTGGCCTCTGCTCTCCATTTGACCCGCTCCATTTCAATTTTGACATCATCTTCAAATATTTCTCTTCCCTTTTTTAACTCTTTCTATATTTAATAATCCTATTATTATTATTATTGTTATTGTTATTATTATTTTAGTGGCGCTCAACCACTGCAATGGCATGTCACTCCCTCCCTCCCCTGTTTTGCTTTTCCCTTGTCAAACCAGTTCAACCACAATCCTCATGAATCTCACTCCCTCTGCTGTTTTAATTAAAATGCTTTTTCTAGTCCTGTTTTGATCCATATGATGCCTTCATTAGCACTTATGCTTCAACATAACGAACCAACTATAATATTTATTACACAAGTTACCAAAATATATGTATACTATGCACCAATACTTGTTGTTAATCAAATTCTCATCATCTCTTAACCAAAATATTTATTGAGCTTGGGGTATCAAAATCTTCAATGGCTTCACCATTACATGATATTTGGTCAAAAGAAAAGTAAATATACATTTATATATTATGTTAATTTTAAATCATATAAAAGTACTTGTTTAATATATTTAGCATAATTTTTTATTGGTAAAATTTCAGGGTCAAAATAGATAACAATGAACACTTTGATGCTCAAGACATAAGCCCTAGTGCATTACCACTATCCATGGCTATGGAACTCGCATTCAAGGAAGTGAAGAAATATTCTATAAAAAAAATAAAGAAAAAGAGGTGAAGAAATACCGGTGAATCAATTTTCAGAATATGCCCGTTGGGATTACCATTACCCACCAAAACACCAAAAGACGCGTATTTTTTCCAATGTGTCTTTGTATAAAGGTCATGTAATCTGGCCATCTTTTTTTGGTTTTTTGATTGAAATATAATAATAAAAAAAAATTACTAATATATAACAGTTTGGAAAGTATTTATCGAGATACAACACTTTTTATGATGATCCATTTTTCTTCTTCACGTGTGAAGAAATCGTAAATGTGAATTACAATTTGATTTATTTAAAAATTAAAAAAAAATTATTTTACATAAAGCAAATCGTAACAGCATGTTACGATTTGCTTTATTTAAAAATAAAAAAAACTAAAAACAAATCGTAATGGGATGTTACGATTTGTATTATTTTAAAAATAAAAAAATAATTAGTTATATAATACATTTTATTAAATAATAATAAAGTTAAGTAATAATGATATAATAATCATAATACTCTTTTGATCTTATTTATAAAGGAAAAAAACTACTTCACAAGTATTAAGAAATTGAGTTGAAGTTAAATTAAGATAATTAATTTGTCTTACATTTTCAATTTTTTCAAAACTTATCCCTACTTAATTCATCTCTCTCTCAATTCCTTCCAAAGATCAATTTCTTCCAAAAATACACCTCGTAACTCTCCATAATACTAATAAAGAAGGGTAATTTTTTTTAATATTATTGAAAATCACGAGGTGCATGTTTGAAAGGAATTAAAAAAGAGATTAATTAAGTAGGGATACATTTTGAAGAAATTGAAAATGTAAGATAAATTAGTTATCTTTATTCGACTTCAATTCCATTTCTTAATATGGGCCATGTTATGATTTGCTTTATGAGTATTAAGAAATGGAATTGAAGTCGAATAAAGATAATTAATTTGTCTTACATTTTCAATTTCTTCAAAACGTATCCCTACTTAATTAATCTCTTTCTCAATTCCTTCCAAACATGCTCATCGTGACTCTTAATAATATTAAAAGAAATTACCCTTCTTTATTAGTATTATTGAGAGTCACGAGGTGCATTTTTGGAAGGAATTGATCTATGGAAGGAATTGAGGGAGAGATGAATTAAGTAGGGATAAGTTTTGGAAGGAATTGAGGGAGAGATGAATTAAGTAGGGATAAGTTTTGAAAAAATTGAAAATGTAAGACAAATTAGTTATCTTAATTTAACTTCAACTCAATTTCTTAATACTTGTGAAGTAGTTTTTTTTCTTTATAAATAAGATCAAAAGAGTATTATGATTATTATATCATTATTACTTAACTTTATTATTATTTAATAAAATGTATTATATAACTAATTATTTTTTTATTTTTAAAATAATACAAATCGTAACATGCCGTTACGATTTGTTTTTAGTTTTTTTTTATTTTTAAATAAAGCAAATCGGAACATGCTGTTACGATTTGCTTTATGTAAAATAATTTTTTTTTTTAATTTTTAAATAAATCAAATCGTAATTCATATCTACGATTTCTTCACACATGAGGAGAAAAACGGATCATCATAAAAAGTGTTGTATCTCGGTAAATACTTTCCAAACTATTGTATATTGGTAATTTCTTTTTTTTATTATTATATTTCAATCAAAAAACCTCTTTTTTTCTTCTTGAGAGAACCTTGATCGCTACAATGAGTGAGGATAGAGCTGGTTAACCGCTCTGTTTCTTAGAAATTAGAATGTAATGGATTTAAACTTTGATATCTGAGGATGCACCATAATCATGTTAAAAAATTCACGGTCTCCTTTCTTTTTTTTGAAAAAAAATCACGGCCTTTTTTCTAGACGGTTGTCTGAGCAATCAACATTTTTTGTTTTTGTAATTTTATATCTCTTCTCCATTTTTCCATACCTTTCTTTTCTTTTCTTTTTTTTTTTTCACTACAAACAATTTTTCCATGACTTTCTAATATGATAGAGTTGGTTTGCATGTACAAATTTTCAGAAGCCTTCATAAAATTTACCAGATTATGCAGAGGCATTTTGCTCTTTAATATTTCGAGCTTCCTAGTATATATTATCTATAGAAGAGAAAATAAAGTAAGGACAAATTTTTGTTCTCGGAAATTAAAAATATTTGATATGATATGAAGTTCCAACCCTCCCTAATTGTCTTACCAGAGAAGGGGTTGCAGAGTTTAGTTCAACCTTGGCCATGCAAAGATTTACGAAAGACCACCCATGGGCAATATATATTCTTTATTAGGGTTGTTCACTAAGCCTAGTGACCTGGTTAGTCCGATATGTCTTGATGATTTTAGGTAGGGTCATGCCGGAGAGAGGGAAAAAGGGAACAAAGAGCAAATATCGGGTCAGAAGACCTTGGGCCGGGACGAGCCTTGGGCAACAATTATGCTTGTGCTGGCCTAGCTCAGGGTATAATTTTATACCTCAATTAATATTTTAATAATCCCTAAATTTCCCTATCTCAAAATGCATTACACAAGGCAAAGTCAAAAACTGTACTCACTCTTCAGTCTTCATTTCGATCATTCATGGCTTCACACTCTCTCACAGTCTCACTCGTACTTAGTACTCACAATGGCAAATCTCATATGAACCCTAGTCACCACCACGCATTGCCGTGGACATTCCTCCTCCAAATTGTCATCGTCGTTTCACCCCCACCACAAACCAAGGTTTGCCGTCCTCTCCTTTGCTTCAATTTCATTTTGTCCATGCCTCTATAGTTTGTTCTCTGCCCTGTCCATGAAGCTCATCATCATCTGTGGGTGGTGGTTCTTCTTCATGCCTTATTTAGGTAGGTTTGTTCTCTCACGGAAAAATCTAGTTGTTTAATTGTAGCAATTTTGGACTTTGAAACTTTTGCATTGTATCTGTGTCTAAAAATAGAAGCATATCTCTAATCTAGAGAATGTATCCTTTAGTGGCAAAGATTTTTCCACTCAAATTCAGTTAGGGTCATTGTGGTTATCCTATGAGTTTGGCCTTTCATTATCTATTTCCCGTTATCCTATGACTCTGTTGCTGCATTATTAATCATTTGTTTCCTCGTTTACCTTTTAAAATCTAAATCTATTGAAATATTGTTTGGGCTATGATACTTGGTTAAAGAAAGTTCTTCATATTCAACAATTTTGGTGGGGGGTTTTGCATCATATTGTTTTTTAACGGTTTGTGAGAATGGGAGATGAGATGGTGAAAAATGAAGCTTAATCATCTTAATCATTTTTTTTAATTTTGTTGAAAAGTAATCATATTCTATATTTTTTCCATCTAAAAATTTTTGGTTTAGGGCCCCATTGGAATACTATCTAAGTTTTGATTCTATAAACTAATAATGTATGATCTAAACAAGTGTAAGGGAGTGAGATTAGAGAGCTCATGTTTTGACTTTGACACAGTAAGTGTCCTTTCTAACCATACCTAAAGTAGACTTTGTTTGTTAAGTGAGCTTGACTATTTGTTAAACCTAACTAGCAAAAAATAGGACAATGAATTTATATTGCAAAATTACTGATTGAAAACACCTCTCACTCTCAGTGATTTATTCTCTTTCACATGGATAGGAAAATGATTGACAACATGAACACCCCCAAAGAAAAGGTTCAAGGTACTCAAGGAGAGAATGAAACTCAAACTACTGCAACATTGCCCCCTACCCTTGCCGTAAATGTCACAAATGTTGAGGGAGCATGTGGAAAATGGAAATCTACTATGTGGGAACACTTTGAAAAACTACCACTAGAAGAAACTCAAGGTATTCAAAGGGCAAAATGTAATTATTGCCAAAAGACATTAGCAAGTGAGCCTAACACACATGGGACAAATGCACTTAGACGACATTTTGGTAGGTGCCCTAAGAATCCAAATAAAGCTAATAAGAAGACCCAATCTTTGTTCTCATCCTCTAGATTGGGGTCCAGTAAAACATTGACTCATCATATGTTCAATCAAAATTGATGCAAAAAGGCTGTTGCAGAATTTTTAATACAAGATGAGATGCCCTTTCGAATTGTGGAAGGGAAGGGCTTTAAACTACCGTTGAAAGAGCTTGAACCTCATTTTGAAATTCTCTCGAGAACAACTGTCACCAGGGATTGCTTCAAGTTATATCTGGAAGAAGAAAAAAACTTAAAATGGTATTTCAAAAAAACAAAGGTATGTGTTTCCCTTACCACTAATACTTGGAATTCAATTCAAAATGCCAACTATATGTGCCTCACTGCTCACTAGATTGATAAGGATTGGACATTACAGAAAAGAATTTTAGGTTTTTGTGTGGTTGAAAACCATAAGGGAGACACCATAGGTAAGGAGGTTGAGAATTGCTTATTGTATTGGGGTATTGAAAAAGCCTTTGCTATAACAGTTGATAATGCTTATTCCAGTGACACTACAATGGTATTCTTGAAAAAGCATCTAAGAAGTTGGAATGGTCTAGTTTGTGATGGAGACTACTTGCATTTGTGATGTTGTGCTCATATTTTGAATTTGGTTGTTTCTAATGGCTTAAAGGATCTTAATAAGTCCATTGAAGCCATTCAAAATGCAATAAAATATGTAAGATCTTCTCCAGCAAGATTCCGTAGATTCAAAGATCTTATTGATAACGAGAAAATTGATTCCAAGAGTTTATTGAGCATGTACTATCCAACAAGATGGAATTCTACATATTTAATATTAGAGAATGTCATTAAGTTTAACAGAGCCTTCAAGAGGATAGAGGAAGAAGACAATGATTACAAAGACTACTTTTTTGAAAAACAACTGGTTGGTCCTCCTCAATCATATGATTGAAGTGATGCTAAAGAATTTGTATTCTTTTTTTAAGGTATTTTACAACATGACCTTGCAATTTTTCGGATCACTTTACATAACCTCAAATGCATGTTTTTAGTAGATAAACTCTATGCATATAATGCTGAATTAAAGTGCAAATAGTTATAGTTCTATGCTAAGTGATATGGCTAAAAAAATGCAAAGTATAATAAGTATTTGGGGGAAGCTGGAAAACATTAATCTTTTGTTGGTGATAGCAATCATACTTGACCCAATATATAAATTGACCTATGTTAAACTTGCTTTTGAAGATATGTTTTCTGATGTAGCACAACATGAATCCATGAGAAAAAAAGTGGTAGATGTTTTGTATCGTTTATATGATCATTATTCACATTGGGCCATTGACACATCTTAAGCACTTGTAGCTGCTGAAAGTGAAAAGAGTGGAGGGAGTCAAATCCTAGTCATCAACCATGAAAACATGCCTTTCTTCAATCAAACAATGAATAGTTCATGGCATTAAGAGAGAATGAGCATCAGTTAGAGAAAAATGCAAAGGTGGAGAAGTATCTTCAAGTTAAGTTAGCTAACATGTGTGATCCAAAATTTGATATTTTGACATGGTGGCGAATGAATGATTCTAAATATAAAGTCCTATCTCTACTCGCACGTGGCTTATTGGCTATGCATGTATCTATTGTGTCTTCAGAATCTACTTTTAGTATTGGGGGTCATGTACTTGATACTTTCAGGAATTCATTATCTTCAAAGATGGTTGAGGCGCTCATTTATGCACAAAATTGGATATTTCCACTCACTACTAAATTGAAAGATTTTGACATTGATATTTATGATGAGACTGTGTGTGCAACAATTGGTAATCTTAGTATTTTTTTAGTATGTTGTATTAAAGCTTTTTGTTCTAAAATTTATCTACTTAATAATTATTTTGTTTGCTTTGCAGAAGAATCAGCAGTTGCATCAACTGTGATAGCTGAAGATAAGGAGGAAAATGATGATGATGAACCAATGAATATTGATTAGGAATGAATTATGAAATGCTTGTTATTGTGTTGTATGTTTTTAGTGTGCTTTGCTTTTCTTTGTGTTGTAATAAAATGCTTGTTATTTTTGTGTTTTCCTGAGGTTTAAACTTTGGTGGTGTATTGGACCTATTGGTGTATGGCAAGAAGCCAAAAACTTGTATCTGCATGTTATATTATGTTAAACTATTGGTAAAATCTATGTTAGTTATGTTTGGCTTTTTAACTAAAAATTTGCAACTGGAGATATATTAGTAGCTCATGAGCAGATATGGTAGTTGCCCTTGGTGCTTGTAGGAACAAATACAATTCTAACATTCATTCCTTTTTTTTTTTTAAACTATAGGTTAAAGAATATGAATCAGGTATGGACGAATGGTGCAAATACAATGCAATGGTGCATCACAAAAAAATGATAGTAAGCCTTGGTAATATAATTCTAATTTATTTTGCTATTTGCATTAGTTTTCCCCCAAAGTTGAATGTAATATATTTTTTTTGCTTTGCTTTTAGGCTAATTTATTTTGACATGGATGTAACTTCATAGGGAAAGAGGAGAAAATACCTTATGCTTAGTCATACTCAAATCTCTTGAATTATCTCTTATGAACTTCAACGTGTAGTGAGTGTTGAATGTTTTTTATTGAACAATGATCTATTTTACTACTTTAGATTGAAGTTATTAGAACTCTTTTGAGATAATTACTTTTATAGTTCTATTTTTTCATTAGATATTTTCAATGGTTATATTTTCTTGTTTTGTTAATTTTGAATCTTTTCTAATGTGCCTATTTATATTAAATTATTAACTGCACCTGTTGAATGATATATATTTTGTAAAATTTCCAGTTGTTTTTTTTTAATTAATTTGCTATGATCATTATGACTATTTTTTTCTAGTCAATATGGATATAGAATGATACTAAAAAATATTACTAAAAAAAGATATAAAAAGTCATCTCATTTCTATAATACCAGGCCATACTGGCCTAGTCCTCTGGGCCTCGAGCCTTCCATTGGACCAGGCCAGGACACAAACCTCAAAATGAGGTCCGACCCTGGCAAAATATCGGGCGGGGGTGGCCCCATCTATCTTAACTCGTGTACAGTTTTATTCTTTATAATGTATGTTAATTGCTCCCAATCTTTGATGATTTTTTGTTTCAGTTCAACTGATTTTTGTTTGATCTTATAATTTTATACATCTATACTTTTGCCTATAATTTATTATCCACATAGATCCTATCACATATATTTATTTTATTTGTAGGTAAAATTTTATATGTCATTTGAACTCTTTTTTGGGCTTCGCATTCAGCCCTTCCCCACCACCAAGCTGTGGACTTTGTTGATCGGACGATCGGCGCTCCAGCTGTCGCCGGTCACTGGTCAGCCATCTGCTCTTCGATCCGCGTTCACGTCACCACGCCTTCAGACTCAGTTCATGGCTTCAGGTCTTCAACGGCTTCACCCACATTCAAGCCTTCTGGTACAGTAGACTGACTATATTCACATATATAAAAAAAACTTTTGTGCTCTCCCTTTTTTTTTCCTCCTTTTCTTTTTCCAAATAATAGGAATTGATATTCTGATGTTGCCAAAAACAAAAAGAGATATTGATATTTTGTCGTTTTGTGCTTCCTTAGTTGGTTCTTGTCTTGTGCTTGTCACGGTCAGCTTGTGGCTTTCTACAGAACGTGGACCCAGCTTTTTAAAAAAAAATAATAATAAAAACTTTTTATTTTTTATTATAATTATAATATAATTCTTCATTTGAAATAAAAATTTGGATATATTTTTAATTATGTTTTCCTCTTTTAGTTATAAAATTAATCATGGTTAAATTGATTTTAGTTCTGAATTTCTAATAATGGAAAATTTTATTGAAAGAAAATCAACATTAAAAATCATAGTAGTATGTTATATTTTTCATGGTACACACAAAAATATATGTAGACATGTGTATATTAGTATATATGTGTGTGTATGTTGCTGCCACAATTAAAGATTTCAGATTTTTGGGTATCCCTGTAAAAGAAATAAAAGAAGTAAAAGGGCAAATTATTATCATAGATTCAAAAGATTTGATATAAAGTTCCAGCCCCCCCATGTTTTCTTATCAGGAGGGCTTGCAAAGTTCAGTTCGAACATGTTCTTGCTAAAATTTTCAGCAGATGCACAAAAATCAATGAGCTTTGCCACAATTTCTGCACTTTCTTGTACATGTCGCATGTTATAAGGATCGGTCCACAATTTATTCACCAGCTGCAGCCTCCTTTGCTTTCCTACTGCTGGAACTTCCCATTTAGCATAAAGCAGTTCCCTTTCCTCGGCTGTAAGTTTAGAGTTCACTCGCTTAGCCAGATATTCCCTTTCTTGCTTAAGAGCTTTGATACTGCATTAGATTCAACAAATGAACAAGGAATGATTAAAATCATTTTATGTTCACAGTCACTAGTCTATTTCATTTTCTAAAGTAGAAACTAATAGGATGAAAGATTCTTTTTTAAAAGGAAAAAAGAATACCTTGCAGAAACAGAGCCTGCAGGCTCATCTCCTAAAAGTGCAGGACTAGCATTGCCTAATTCTGCCAGGTGTTGCTCCAGCCATGTCAATCTTCTAAGTTCAACTTCCAAATATATATGATCAGAAGGATCTCCCCTTAACAAAAGATAAAACTGTGTGCGATGAACAAGCGAAATGTGGCATAAATGCCACAACATGACGATTTGCTTTCTATGCTCTTCAAATAGAATATGCCACGGTATGGGAGACCGAGCATTTGTTTCTACTTGGTCATTAACAAAATTGTTTGCTTCAAGCTCCAAAACCTATAGGGCAAGTACATTAAGGTTAAAGTATTTGACATGCATTATCTGCAACATTTGGTATTTTAACGTTAATAGCCAATCCTTTACTGCTCCTTTCGAGTAATACAGGCTAGACATTTTATCTCCTTTATTAATCTCAACTATCTACTTTTCTATTTTAATATTTGTTTTATTTTAAAGAGAATGAAATGTAAGATCAAAATTCTTTCATTTTTTCTTTTATCTGATGTATATAAATCTGTTGTATGTATGTGGGTCTAGATTGAAGGGGGAAAAAAAGAGGAAAATTTTACAAGTGGTGAGCAAAGTGTGTCACATCAGAAAGATAAATTGATAACAAGCATGAAGCCCAAAATAACGGACAAATGGCAGACCTCTTGTTAGGTTGAGAAAGAACCATAGCTACAGTCTAATTATCCCTGAGATAGAACACAAAAACGGAATCTGATTATCCAAGCACCAAAAGGCTAATATGATCTAGCTCTCTATGTACTGTGACACACAATGATAGAGATGATTTTATATTCCTAGCGCAACCCAGAGATTGAATTCCTATTAAAGGAAGTAAGGAACCCATAAAGAGATCAGGCCCAACCAAAGGTTGGATGCAAGAATTATTCGCAATGACATGAATTAAAGAAAACGGCGCTATATCATATTGAAATTAATAAAGAAAATAAGTCAATTACTATACTGGGGATCTCTATTCTTACTTGAGATAAAATAAATTTTACCTGGCAAACCAGAAGCTGCTTTTGGTAATGCAGTTTTGCCACTAGTTCTTTTAACTCAGTAACATAAACTCTGAAGCTTCGTATATTCTCCTCAGCAGCATTCTTAAACATTCTCTGAATCTTTTTTACATTCATTGACTTTGATTGCTGCATAGCTGGACTTCCTTCCTGTAAAAGAAACGTATCTCTATGTGACCTCAGAAAAGGATCGCTACCTGTAAGAGAAACGTCATTTTCAGGTGCCTTGTTCTCTATTTCATGTTCCGTGACTCTACGAGAAGAGGATAAAGGTGAGCATGGGGCGCGTATAATATGTTGCACGTTGGGGCTGTTGCTTAAAGTGAAAGGAAGTATTTTCTTCATTTTTAATTGGGCCTTGTTCTCTGGAGTCCCTTCTGTATTTGGAAAAGATGAGACTAGCATGTCAAAAGATTTTTGAACGTTCTCCAACTTCCTCTCTAGAGATGCAATAGTGCTTCCTTGAGACTTCAATCGAGAGATCTCGTCCATCAAGTTGGCATTGTTAGCAACCACAAGATTTTCTGGAGTAGAGCTAGCTACTAGCATGTCTTTAATTTCAGACAGCACTTTCGACATGGCTTCAGCAGCTTCTTGATTTCCAAATTTGTAGGTCGCAAAATCCTTATGCAGAATTTCAAGTGCTCGATTTGCATCCTCACAGAGCTGCAGCTGCCGATTCTCAAGCTTCCGGATTTCAGTAACCAGTATGGATGGATCGGGAGAAGCCAGTAGTTTCTTCAGTATTGCGTGCCTGCCTACTGCTTCTCTCCGCTCTGGAGTATGTTTACCCGGAGTTGATTCATTCTCTACATGA
Organism: Adenanthera pavonina; assembly: GCA_026686845.1. NCBI lineage: Eukaryota > Viridiplantae > Streptophyta > Magnoliopsida > Fabales > Fabaceae > Adenanthera > Adenanthera pavonina. Next base: position 296,229 of record JAIVEN010000016.1, read on the forward strand.
AAAGAAAGACATCTAACAACTTGACTAGAAGGCTCGTTTTGATCTAATCCCTGCAACAACTCAATATTTTTTAGTCAGGAGTAAATTAATGTTCAATTAATGTGCTCGTCAAGATCTCTCTTACCACCTTCTGAACTTTATTTTTTCTTTCAAGTTCAAGTTGAGATTGCGCAAGCTGCCGCCTCAGCACTTCCATCTCATTTTCCATCTGCAAATTTGAATTTATTATGATCAAATAGTTGCACATTCTCTTTCTTCATTCAAAATAAAGGGAGGGATCATAGAAAATTCAAGAAGATCACTTTTTCCCATGCGAATTATATAGAGGATTAGGTGTTGTTCCTTGTATCTTTACTGCCAAGTTCTTAAATAAAACTATAACGTGTAAACAATTCCCTAGAAACTCAATCATGGGAATATTTAATTATAAAAAACCATACACTTGTTTGCAAAAATCTTATACATAAGGATTAGCATATAAGTGCATATAATTTCTTTCTTTCTTTCGTTTTTTTTGAAAATGGGGGAGTGATTCATTCACCAAAAAATCAAAGAACATGTAAATTTTTTCTTTATCAGCATATAAGTGCATATAAATTTTTTCTTTACATAAATGCCTTGGTCACCTATTATAATAAGAGCTGACAGACTGAAGCCAGTTGTCAGAATTTGATTGCACAAGTAATTGCAACGATAAAAAAATTGCGAGCGCCAAGATGAGTAAGTTAGCTTTCACTGCAAATGTAGAAAAGTATGGCACATGAAGAAAATTCTTGACCCATCTTGAACAAGGTAATGTAAAACTAAAATCTCCATGATACAAGAACACAATAATACGTTTAAAAGATTAGCGAAGGTCATTCCAAAATTGTAGTTCTGCCGCATGAAATTTAAGACCAAGTATACCTGTTGAATTTTCAACTCCTTTGCAGCTAACAAGGACCTTAAACATGAAGATGAAGTTAGTTCAGGGCTTCGCAACTCTTCTTCAAGCCTTGCGACTTCCTTTTGCAAGTGTTTAACCAGTGTCTTGTCTGAAACAATCTGCGGAAAAACCACCCTCAGCTTAAACTGGCCATTTTTAATATGTAGAAAATAGTTCTTAAAACACCAATGTGAAGTTCCCTAGGGAATAGGACTTTTTTGTAAATGTGTATGCATTAATTTCTTCAGTAATATCCAAGAAAATTTTCTACTAAAGAAAAGTGAAGCTCTACCACAATTTAAGGCATTAGAGGCTACCATGTTTACTTGGGCATTATTAATGACATTCTTTGCGCTGGTTGCGAATGTTAAAGTATTTCTTGTCTGATCCACATGACTTAAAGCTGGACTTATGGCACATATAATCGCTGTCCGAGCATTCCCCCCAAGTGAAGACTGCAAAATTCTTGTGAGCTTTGAACCTCTATATGGTATGTGACCACGCTCTCCAGCACTGCATACAAGGGACACCAAAAGCTCAATCAGACACTTGTGGATTATGACCAAATTACATGGCACTAAAGTTCCTTGTCATATCACAATGATTTTTACAGAAATCTAGAGCTGCTGACCTTAACTTCCTGATGACTGTTGTGAGTGTCAATAAACTTCGGTTGATGTGGCTGCCTTCCTTCAATCGTGCACCACTTGATTTTGTTTGAGAGATGCGTTCACTTCCAGCAAGATCCACAAGATTCTATAGCCATTAGGAATTCCAATCAGTATGGCTTGTTTGTTAAGAAAAATTTCAGGTCAGAATGAAGTAGATATTGCATACCAGACTGGCTATATAAGACTTCACACGGCCTGAACTTTCCCTTAGGCTGCTCTCTATGGTCTGATATATAAACATATATACATACAAATAAAAATTGGTTTAATGCTGGTAAAGTTATTAGTAGAAAAAGTAAACAATGATTAAATATCACTAAACACGAAGAACTATCTTTAACCTTTGACTTAATTAGTAAAAGAGAAATGAAAAGATTAACCATGTAAAAAGGACATAGCCACCCAAGATTTACGAGAAACTATTTTTGTTTCTAATAAAACTTATGCAATGCCGTGAAGACTCCAAGGATGGAAAAAATATTGTAAACCTTGGACTGAGAGTAACTAAATGATTACGCAAACACTACTATGCGTGCAAACACTATATAAACAGATAATAAATGAATATCTATAATTTGAGCATACCAGCCTGATAATTTGATGCGATCTAGAGCTTTTATCATTTAAAGCAGTTTCCCCAACTTGCCTTTGTGCTGCAGATTCAATTTTTGTAAGAATAATGGGAACATGTAAATAATCCAAAACCATTAATTCTTTTCATATTGAGGGAAAAGTGAATGTTATTTTCCACAACTTTGTTCCATGTTTATACAGAGGACTTCAAACATCTCTAGCAGTCAAAGATATCAATATTATTTGCATGATATGATGGCACCCAATGCTCAAGAGAGAATTAGGAAGCCTATGATTCTCATTAGACACACAATTCAAGACTACATTACCTTCGCAAATGCCGATCAAATGCCTTAGATGTTGACCATCCTTAGCTACTTCTTCAGTTAGCTTTTCCACGACGGTCCCTTTCTGTACAGAAAAAATACAACGGAAAAAGAACCATCTATAAAGGAAATGTATAAAATTTACTTGTGAATCTTATAGAAATCTTCTTGTTAACTATACCTCAGGATCATCCAAGAGCCGGAGAGGGCCGGATTCACGATTCAAAAGGTCTATGACCATCTCATTATAAATCTCCAAAGCGGAGACTCTCAAAATAAAATCCCTCTCTGGTGTCTGTGAGATTGAGATGAACATAGAACATTCTTAGATACAAATTTTTTGCCATTAAACAGCGCAATTAGATTTTATTCATAGGATTTATTTTATGAACAGCCACACGCTCAAATGCCTCTCATCCTACAAGAATATTCTATATAACTTCGTTATCAATTGTTACTTACGTTCTCGATAAACGTGTAAATGTCCTGGATAGCATTTTCAGTTATGCCTCTCATAGTGAATGTCTTACCACTGCTAGTCTGTCCATATGCAAAAATTGTTGCTGCAAGGTTAAATGAGTGTAGATCAATTAAAAAGCATCAAAAGGAAGCTTTAATATACCCGAAAACAACTAACTATAAAAATTGAGCTTCGGAGAAGTCACCATTAATTCCTGAAACTACTGATAAAGCAACGTCCCTGGCTCCATCTTCATAAACCTTTTGAGTTGAGCTTGTGGGAGCAAAAACTTTATCTACAAAAAGTTTAAAAAAAAAATCTTATTTATACATGTCTACTACCAAAGAAACAATGGGGAAAGAAATGCAATAATAATCTACAACAATAACTTAGAGTTGTCAACCAGGTTTTATAAATTGCATATATAAAAATTAAACATCTTTTCCTCTTAACAAGCAGAAAGGTTGGGAAAACAGGTTTAAAAAACAATATTTTCATGAAAGACATACCGAAGGTGTATGCTGTTCCAGGCCTCTCTTGATGTGGATTCTTGAAAACAATAGTTTGCTCATCCAAGCAATCCCAAGCAATTAGGTCATACATGGCTTGTTCCTTCCGGTTCAGTGGCCTCATCCGAACGGTCACTAGTATTTTCTCCTCCCGAACTTTGGGACCTCCAGGAGTAGGTGAGAAAGTCCTTTGTTTCTTTGACAACGGCGTTGCTGGTGTTCCAACCATTATGTTCCGCCTTTGGTCTTAGCTCCAGTTGTCTGCAGATTGAAAAGCTGTGAAAGAAAGTATGCTGAGATATTGGTATCTTAATTACCGTTATAATGAGATTGGTATGCAAACATAACCAATGTTGAAGCCATGTAGACAGGATTTTGAAGGACAACTCACAAAATTAGCTATCAGATGGTATAAGAATAACGTAAAAGTATAAACCACGAGTTTATTTTTGTTGCATTTTACAGCTGAAATTCTGAAACTATCAAAATAGTTGAATAATGTAAAACGTTACAATTAATCATTTAGCGAATCTTCTCAAAACATCAAGAACCTATCAGAAGAGATCACAAATTGAAAAGTTCGTCTGCTCTATTGCATCAATTCTAGTCACTATTGTCTAGAAACAGATAAGATTTCGAAAGACATTTATTGATCTTGCTTATCCAGTACTTTCGAGTATAAGTAAATAGAACAAGAATTCACCGGAAAGAACGAACGAACCACTTAAAATGTGCATAGAATTCCTCAAGAGTGAAGAGGAGGATCGGGAAGCCGACTCTTAGACGTAGTAGTCTGAAAACTGCTCGGCTTGTCAAGATTTCCAAGAAATGCTCTGAAGTGCAAATATCTTAGCAGTGAGAACTGAGAAATGACATTGACTGCATTCTCAGGGGTAACGAGAGAGAGAGAGAGAGTAACGGTTACTGAGGACGCTCTTTCCGTTCAATGCGCGCACCTGGAAACTATCAACGGACATTTTGAATTTCTGGGTCCCATTGTGGAAGAGCTCTGGATGGACCTGTTATGACGGGCTGCAATAGTTTTCTTTTTAATACAATCACGGGCCACAATACTTTGTTTCAGTGTGTAGAGCGCTGGACTGTAGTTGGGTAGGCCCTACCATCCTGTTTGGTTCAATACGTGAAAAGTTACGAATCTGATGAGAAGAGTATGGGGGAATATAATGTAGCAATAATTACAAGTAAGTTTATTTGAAGTTTATTTGGTGTGATGTTTGGGATATGGAAAGTAAATTTATTTTTTATATATACTCAAATATAAATAAATTTATTATATATATATATATATATATTCTTCCTTTCTCCTTCCTTTCTCCACCATCTTTCTTCATATGCTCTAGATTCCCATCACCGACAACCAATCCTTCCACCTTCCACCTCAATCTCTCACTCCTTCCTCTATCATCTCCAACAAAAGAATAACAGCCAGCAAAATCAAAAGAAAAATAGAAGATCTGAAGCAACTTTGAAGCTCAGTCAAAAATATTTGTGCCAGATCTGAAACTCCTTTCTTCTTCCACCTCAATTTCTCATCAATGATTGTGAATATCATATTTTATCTAAGTTTTAATATAAAATAATAAAAAATTTTCATTTAAGTATAAATTGATATGGGTGAAAATTAAAAAAAAAAGTGTTTTCATTAAAGTTTAATTTGATAAAAAAAAATATGAAAAAAAGAAATAATTGAAAAATCCTAAAAATTAATAATTTCACAAAAGTATTCTTATTTTAAAGATATAGATTTCTCCTTTATGATATTTTCAAATCCTTGGAGATTTGGATTTATAAAGGAAAAAATAATAAAAGTTAAATAAAAATATATCACTAAAGATTTGGATTTAGTTGCAGTATAATTGCAAATGAAAAATAATAATGGTAAAGATTAAATAAAAAGCAAATAATAAATGATTTGAATTGATCAAACATTAATGGTGATTTGCATTAAGTTTTTCTTCCCTTATCTATATAAAGAAAAGGTAGGGCATGAGGAATGGGAAAATAGAACAAAAAAAAAAAATAGCAGAGAGAAATTGAGAGAAGGAGAAGGGATGAGAGAGTGATTGACAGAAAAAGAAAAAGAAAGAAAGGAAGAGAGAATTGGAGAGAGTTGTTTTTATGAAAAAACATAGGTGAGGTAGAAAGTCCATTCTTTTCCTCTTCATTCTATCTCATTTATATGCTTGGGATTTTTATGAATTTCAAATTTTATATTTTGATGAGGTTCATAAAATAAACCACTCAAACTAATGGAGATCTTACAATAAATGGAGGTATGTTTATAAGGTGTATATTTTACCTTTTCTCTTTTTTGAATATGTTTATGTGGATCTCAAAGCATAATATTTTGGTGAGTTTCTGAAAACAAATTATACATGCCCATGAATTTCCTTATTAGGGATTGGAGGCATACTTTATTCACAACAAACATGTATTCTTTAGTATAATTGTCTTTGTTCCAAAAAGTCAAAGTGTTCATAGACACTCAATGATTGTTTTATTAACATTTAATACACTGGCTACATGGGAACTGTATTCGTTCGGATTATTATTATTATTATTGGCCTAAGTATTCTTTCGGATTAATTAATGATTCTTCATTTACTTTGATTTTGCAAATTGACATTGCTTCTAACTGTCAGAAGGTGAAATTGTTTAAGTTGCTAAATCCTTATATGTATTTATGAAAAACCTTCCAAAGGACGTCTATGAATTGATACAGCCTTGTAAGTGGATTCATATTTTGTGACTAACTTTGGCAAGAAGGCGGCATATGTGGCAATGCTTCATTTGCCAAAAAAAAATTTTTCATTTAATCTTGGCATAATAATGTTAATTATATTGCTTCTCTCTCCCTTGAGCTTGGCCTATTTTTAGAATTATAGAGATTATGATACTAGATAATTATATCTTCTCTTATAAAACTAATGAAGTCGGTTGAAATATCTATCATTCAAAAGTTGTGGTAGAAGGCATATATAACTTTTAAGGAGGTAACTTTTATATGCTTTATAATGATGATAGTTAGGTGATTAATTGTATTATTCTTATTCTCTTGTGTGATTATGATAATGTAATATTCTCTCATTAAGTATATATATTTTTAAATTTTTGCCCGGTAGGATTTTTGAAATGTCCATTGGTATTTAGATTAATAAATTTATTGCATGTTATGATTTACTTCTGCTGGTATACTAATCAAATTATGTGTTTTCCTTTTGGAAAATATTTTTGAAATCAAAATAATAAAGAATTTTTCAAATTTGATAAAGTTTTGCATCTATTTTAAATAAAACTATTTTTTTAAATACAATTTTATAATATATTTTCAAGTTATTTTATGTGAAGTTTTTAAAGCTCCCATAGGTATACAAATCAGTTAATGAGCACATGTGATTTTGGACTTTCCATGGATTTATTAACAAGTAATAAATAAATAGCTAAATAGTTATATATATGTAATATGTATATCTTGATTTAAAAAAAAAACAAATATATATAATTTTTCTTAGAAAACATAAATACATTGACATGAATTTTTACACCCGAACTACATGGGTTTTGATTTCTATATTAGGGTACATAGGCCCTAGGCTTTTATTCTAGATTAAGTTCATATTTGTAAATAAATTCATTTTATTTATTTATTTATTTGTTTCTCTATACATGTTTTATAAAGGCAATTAAAATAATTTTAAGACTATATTAATTTTATATAATCAATTTAAGATAACCGTTCTTATGAACGGGTGTTAAGAAGTGTCTAACATCTTCCCTATGACGCAATCGACTCCTGAACCATTTATGTTTTGTAAGCCATTTTTTTAAGGTTTTCCAAAATTTTCCTTTCAAAAATTTTGGTGGCGATTCTACTTTCTTTTAATTTTTTGTTTTGAAAAATTAAAAATTAGGGTGACAATGATGAAGCTCATCTTTGTTGAACTCATGGCTGGTGATGAAGATCGAAGCTTCGCTGAGCTCTCACAGGAGATAAAGATTGAAGTTTCGTTGAACTCTCACTGATGATAAAGAAGGTTGCGTTGATGGGTTTGACGGTGGACGAACATCAACGATGGACAAATGTTGATGGAAAACACCTATGGATGCCAATGATGGTGCTTGTGGTGATGACGCAAATGAGGAGGAAGGGAGGCCGAAAGGTAATCTGAGCATGGAAAAGGAAAAAGATAGGGTGTTTTTTTAAAACTTGTAAAGAACAATTTAGACTTTTGGATCTCCTTCACACTAGTGTAATGGGCATCACATACAAAAATGAGTGTGAGGCTGATTACATTAAATATGGTGATCAGGGCCACCTTAGGTAATGGTGAACATATGGCTTAGGAGCAACCAAACAGGCCATATGATATGATGTAAAAATGAACCAACCAAACATAGTAGGTGTTTTTTTTCACTAACCCACACTATCATTTTGCCTAGAGAGGTTTATTTCTTGGGCTCCTCATACTTGCTATGCTGTTTTGTAATTTAAGATAGAAATAGTACAAGTAAAAACTACCATGGTAGTTTTTGTAATTTACTTTTACCTTGTAGTTTTTTTTTTCGCTACCCAAAAAAGAATAGCTTTGTAGTTTTTGTATTTCCATCTGAAAAATAGAGAGATCTAATTATTTATCATTAACTTAAACACGAATTTCTGCCAAACAAAAACTTACATGACTTTACTATGTTTAACAAATGATTTACTCTCATCCAAAAATTGACAGCACAAGTACTTGATGCATCAAATGAGTTTCTTACTCTCATCCGAGAACCTTCACTGAATCTATCAAGAACTGGAGGGTCTGATCAATACGAGGCAAGTCATTGAACAACTTATTGCGTGGAGCAAACCTCCAAACAACTGAATCGATTCCAAGTTAATTGTGATAGTTCTCGGAAAACCAGCAAAGAGGTCTCTCAGGGTCAGGAGCTATTATTTTGAGGGATGCCAATGGGTCCTGGTTACATGGTGTGTGTGGAAATGCAGGAGACTGTGGCATCACTCAAGTAGAGCTATGGGCCATTCATGATGGTCTCAAGTTGGCATGGGAGAAAGGTTATAGACATATCCTCGGGGAGACTAATAATGCTACTGCTGTCAAAATGATCACCAAAGATTGTACCACTCCCTGCGCTTATTCTAGCTGATCATAGAGATTAAGAAATAGCTTAACCAGGCTTAGCAAGTTGGCCTTAATCACATCTACACAGATGCAAATAGAAGTGCAGCGTTCCTAGCTATACATGTTCTTAAGAAGCCACTAGGGGTTCCCTATCTATCTCCCTGACCCTCCTACCGTTTATAGGAATGGCCACTCGATTCCCAAGACTCGATTTTTTTTCTTGATTCCCAGACTATGTTTTGATTCTAGTTAATTTGCTGTAAATGGTCTCTTTACTACCAAATTCAGTTGCTTTCATTTGCTGCACTGAAAATTACAATTAGAGTGACTATATTCATTTGTATGACATTTGAAACGAGTCACATACTCACATTCTATATCTTTCATATTTTATATTAATATTGATATTTTTTAAAATGTTGGTTCTTGAGGACATGTTTTCTAGCTACCGTGTTAGACTAGGGCATATTGAGCCCAATGCTGTAGAAAAACAATATATATATATATATTCCAAAATGCTATATGACAACAAAAATTTAACAAAATTAAGTATTCTCAATACTTTTTTGACCACCTCTTTCAATTAAGGAATATTCCAATTTCATGGTTGACTCTTCTTCTTTCTTTGTCATTCTCATTTCTTGAGAAAATTAAGTAACTTGCTTGAATGAGATGAAATTTCAATTTTATCCGTTGTATACATCTGTTGGATTCAATCTAACCATGTTACTATAGCCATTGAACTTTGGGCACCCTAAGTAGTAGCTTTCCAAAAAAAAAAAAGAAGATTAATGCTGATTGAGGAAATACAATGACCCTAAAAAATATCTCAAAATCATAATATCTGCCAAATCTTGTATTCTTCTTGTTCCTTGCAATTGAACCGATTAAACCCCATTTCACTTTAGTGTGTTTAAGGGGAAAAAATAATTCATTGGGTGGTGAATAGTAGACGCTCCAATGGCAGCCGCTTAGCTGGCAGCATCATTAATTTGTACTAGAAACTTGCCATCCTTTGAAGGGCTTCAACTTTTAGCAGTTTGATTGTCTTCTATCGGGCATGTCAGAATTGAGGTCATGTATTCTTGGTAGGAATAAGTAATATGTAATTCATAGGGGAAATGGATAGAGAGTAGGATGGAGAGAAGAGATTTATATAAAAGGACTGTTTTTGCCTTCTAAAATGCTAAATAATATATACTAAACATATTATATATAAGAATTTCTTTCTGTTTCTAACTCTCATGAAACTCCTTTCATATCTATTAAATCTAACTTGATAATCTTACACAAAATACCTTTTAGACATTTGTTTGTTAAAGTTGCCACCACTGATATGGTGTCCAAGGTATAAATTTTTATCTCAAAAGAAATTTAATAAAGTAAAATAATATATAGGAATATAGCCAATGTTAGTTGAATGTTTGCTGTCATTACTAATTATTCTTATTTTCTAATGTGTTGCATTGTCCCAAATAGTTTATACTATAATTTAGAACATTGCCACAAGTATGCACAGATCTAGCAACTTCAATCATACAATTGCACATTTGAATTTAAATTATTTTATATGTTGTAAAATATTTAATATTTTGTTTAGAATGAGAAGAAAATAAGGGAGGAGAAAACTTGAGAAAATAAGGGTGTTATATGTAACCTTGGTTTTCTCCTTTACTATTTTTTCCTTATTCCAAATAAAGACTAAATGTTTCTATGTGATCTTTGTTTTAGTATTAGTGCACAGCAAATCAAGCCTATTGTAGCTCACACAATTGCAAGTTTAAATGTTGGTTGGTAATTTCATCTTGTATTACACCTCCATTAAGCCTTCGGGTGACAAGTAAAAATTAAGGATGTAAAGGAGAAAGCTGAGGTTAGGATCCTACTTCCCACAACCGCTAAAAAAAGGCCCCAGAGGGGCAAGGTTATTACTATTGGAAAAGAAAAGACAGTTGAGAAGCGCAAAGTGAATATCAGTGTAAAAGTGAAATTGTTATTTCAAAAATCTTAACATCTTCATCATTTTATCTTTCTTGCTAAGAAAAAAGTGAGGGGAGTGGGAATGGGATAGCTTATTTAACATTGTTGATCTTCTAATTTTATTTTTTTAAACTAACTTCTTTACTTACATCTATCGAAAATAATGTGAAGACATTTCCTCATCTAACACTATACTCAAATATTAATGTAATATCTCTAGCTTATTTGATACTCATTATAAAGTCATATAATGCTTGACTTGTAGGTAATGACCAACATTAGCCCTAACACTATACTCAAATATCGATGCAGCATCTCTAACTCATTTGACACTCGTTATAGAGTCATACAATACATTACTCATAGGTAATGACCAACATTAGCACGATAACATCTTTAATCTATGTCATAAATATTCTAATATAATTTTATGTTTGTTGTCAAGTGCTTGTCTCATTTTAAAAACACAAAATAATCCCATTTTTGGTCAAAAAGTAGAAATCACACGGATAAATGCAAAATTATGTGTTCCAACACACATCATCGAGTATCCAATGTGAATATATCAATTTTTTTTAGAGATATCAATACGTTATAACTTATGACTCCATAATAGTTAATATTTTTTACAATTTTTTCCTTGGAGTGTATGTGATTATATTCTTATATTTATTTCCATACATAAGAGAAAAATCTAGCTTCTAATAGGTGAAAATATCACTATAGCGTTTGCTACCATTCCAAAAAGAAAATAACTGGGTATCTATAAACCTAGGTGCTAGACATTCATGTATTTGAAATGAATGACTTTCACATGCAAGGGTTTTTTTCTTTTTAAAGCATAGATTGCAAGCTGGAAAACTGAAAAGAAAAATTTTACTAATAAAATTACACTTCTTTGCTAATGTACACGTAACTAGACTGCCCCTATAGACAAATCTGTTGCTCAAAAAAAGAAAAGTAAAACAACAATACCTTAATGCTATGTTTGGTATATAGGAATGGGAACAAACGAAACAGAAACTGAATTGGAATCCACCTTTTACATGGTTTGGTCTGCTTGAAACCTGATCTTTGAATTCCATTTCTATCAAAACACCTAGAATCGGCTTCCACCCTCCCAATGTTGGAATTGACCCATTTTCCCTAGAATCCTCTTTTTTCCACTCTTCTACCCTTGTCACCGACTTGCCCTCCCACCTAACACCAATGAACAACTCTACCTTCCACCGCCGCACCTTCGTCGCCCGATCATCCCTCAACTACGATGCCATTGTTGCCGACTTTGGTCTTTTCCACCTCTTCTTCTCTATCTCCTTTTGTCTTCTTTTTGAGTGATAATGGCTTCCTTCATTTCTCCTCGATCGAGGACATTCCAACAATAACCTCAAGTTCGGTCTATTCCTCCTACTTCGATATACTTTTGCAATTTCCTCTGGTCTTTGCAATTTGTGTTTTTGCAATTTGTGTTTTGTAATCTGTTTCTGCAATTTTCTTCAATAGGTTTCTTCAACCTTTTTTCACACAATTTTTTATTTCTAATTTAGAGATACAAGCAATCAATGGAGATTATAATTTCTAACTCTGGTTCTAAAGTGGATTTTGATTCTGAATTTGGTCATGAATTTTTCCAATACTTTTGCAGTTAGGTCTATTTCTTCAATCTTTCCCCGTTTTTCTTCTCTACTGTATTGGCTATTCGATTTGGTTGTGGTGTTTGTGCGTGGCGATTTCCGCCTACTAGATTTCAGGTTATGGTGGCACGGTGGTTGATTTCCCTGGTCATGGATTGTGCCACGGTGGTGTATGGACGAATAGGGACCAATTTTTTTTTTTAAATGAGAACATTCATGTCTTCTTATATTTTAAATACATATATTAAATAAAACTTATACATGATTTCACTCATATACTAAATATATTTTTAAAACTTATTCTTATTTTCTTTCCTATTCATGTTTCATAAAAAAACAACTCCAGTGTACCAAACGAGGTGTAAATGCTTTACAACCAGAACTCCTGAATCCAAAACTCGTATATTGCCAAATACAAAAGAATTCTATGTTTAAAAAAAAACATTAATATACCTATTTATTCTGTTTCTTGCTGCCTTTCTTCTTGGTCCTTTTTAGTTTCAAACTCTTTTGGGAAAGCACGCTAGATGCGCTCTTGCCTTCAAACTTTTTGGTCATCTTTACAACACTAGCCATACCTTTTCTGGCAGCAGCTCGGTGCTGTGGCCTACGGCTCATCATCTTCCGATCAAGTGGCCAATATGCATAAGGCTCAAGCTTGTCCTTCCTCTTCACATCCCCCCTTGCTTTCTTGCTAGCATAGTCACTCCCTGTGTACGCCCACCCAGAGTCCGATATTTTTCGGCGCTTCTTCTGTACTCTAGTTCCAGACTTCACAGAAAAGTGACTGTCAGCTTCGCTACTAGTATCAGAATCAGGCTCAGCAGAATTTTCCTTCCCCCCATCCCCTTCCTCACGTATAACCAGGCGTCCATCAGAATCTACTTCAACCTCATCATCTAACCTTGACTTCCTTTTGAGATGCTCAGATGATTTGAGAGCTGACCTTATTTTCTGCCGATCAAGTAAATCAAGTGGTTCATCATCCGACTGGTCAGGTAAGTGCTCAGGCAAATTCTTCTTCAGGCTGATCTTGGACCTGGGAAGAATAAGCACTGTTAAAATCCATTTGGATATTGAACCAATCAAGATAGTCTTGCTGGGCCAAGTTCTAAATTACTACTCAGGGTTGGACAGTTGTCAGGTTAAATGTTTCAAAATGCTTGATATCAAATAATTCATCCAATTGTAAGGACTAGAACCACTAAGATTGAAATTATCTCATATTGAATCCAGCCAGTTTTGAGGACACAATAGATTTAATGCTACAGCTCACCGAAATGAAGATGCTGCTGATTTAATATGTGAGTAAGACCTGCCCCCTCTAGAATTTGTCTTCCTGTTCAAGTACTCTGCATCACTTCCTCCACTATCTTCATCATCAAATTCAGAAAAAAATTTTGTATGATTCCACATACTTTGCCTGAAATTAAAGAATCATATTGATCAGATGCAGAATCAATTAAATATGTCAATTACTTTTCAACATGACACAACAATCACTACAAAGAAAAAAAATAAAATGATGGCGGTTTCAAAGGTGGGTCCGATATTAAAAAATCACAAGACCAATCACAAAGCTGCAATACTCCATTACTAATAAAGTTCACCCCTCTATCACATTAGATAACACGTCCTTGGGCCTTTTCTCTTATTTGTAACTGATGATAAAATTAATTTCACGTAAAATTAAATAAATTTAAGAGAACTGCATAGCAACATATTACAGTGGGAGGGTAATTAGACTGAAGATTAATAATTGTCCTTGCCAGTTAAATGTAAGTATAAATGTAACTATAATCACAGTATTAACCTGGATGTTGGAGCTTTTGAAAGACAAGATTTAGTTTCCTCTGATTTAGCACCTCTTTTCCTTTCTTTCCGCTCTTTGATCTGCATTTGAAACAGTATTACACACCTGATAAAGAGTGTTTGCGAAAAACATTATTATATGATGTACACCAGACCTTGCATATGTTCGTAAGAAGTTTCATATGGTCTTCAGGCATGACAGCTTTAACAGCCTCCAGTCCGCACTTCCTGACAAGCATTTCCAAAAGAAGCTTAACCTGAAAATCTCATCACATTGAAATATGAACAAGCAGCAAATGAATAGCCAAACAGCAGCCCGCTGCAACACGTCAATGAAATTGCATTAAATAAAATATTGCTTACTAGGTAGCCAAAACACCAACCTTTGCTTTAAAATGTTTTTTGGTGTTATCTTGCCACTTCATCAAACCTTCCACCATGCCCCTTAGGTGCACTTGCAACCATTCAGTTTGTGATTTAGCTACTAATACCTTTAATAAACCTAAATTAGCCTGCGGCAGGATTGACACTGGTTTACTTAATTTTGGAGCTTAAAGCAATAAAATCGCTTTATTCAGCTAATCATGTAACCATAAAACAAAAGAAAAGAAACAAACCTTTACAATCTCCCTGTTTTGTCTTTGAAGTAGTAGAAAAGTAGAAGGGAGCAAATTGAAAGCAGTTGAAATAAGATCAGAAAACTCATAGGCCAAACGAGCTAAACCTTTGGCTGCTGCACTAATCATATGCGGAGTTTCACTAACCAGGCCTTTGGCAATCTGAGCCCAAGAAACAGCACATAATCAAATAACAGTATATGGTCAACCTAAAAACATACACAGCTCAAGAAACAGTACATAATCAAATTACAGTATATGGTCAACCTAAAAACATACAGAGCTCATGCACAATGAGTTCAAGATTAGATGGCATTAAATCACATCCAATCAAGGAAGTGGGGACGGATATTGGTTATTATACATTAATTTATCAATGATGCAGTGGAAGAATTTTGTTTCTGGCACTGAAATGTCACGCAAGAATTCAAAATCAATATTTACCACATTGAAAATTTGACATAAATTTTCTCTATTCCCGCCTCTCTCTCCATCTCCAAGTGCATGGCCAATTTCGACAAGAATATCATAAGCCCTATTCCGAGTTTTTTTATTAGCCTGCAAGAAAAATCTTTCAGAATTATCACCTCAGCAACGTTATGAAGTGAATTTAGAGCAATATTGACAGGAGAAGTAATTTCTGTTCATGACTGACCAGCATACAGGCACCACACAACACATTAATATCGTATATCACACAATAAACAAGTTCAACACTATTGCTGCCATTGCAAACACAAGCCAATACAGTAATAGAGGGTAAGACAGTTTTGGTATGAATCACTTAATTATATGATATTTCCAAGGTAAGAAAGCAGCACAGACCCGGCAAAAAGAAACAAAAGGCAAAGAAAAATGGACTTAGATTTGGATCATCATAAAGAAAACCATTAACCCCCATCCCAAAAAAAAAGAACCAAAAAACAGACAAAATGCACATGCTCTAGGCATGCATCTGCGCCAGTAAATATGCATGGCTAAGCTGGCAAAAGACACTGCAAACTGAACCCCTCATCCAACCCCATGTAGATACTTTAGAACTGCCATGTGCCAATAAAAATCCCTGGCTGAGCTAGCAAAAGCCAAAAGCCACTGCATACTGAACCATATATTATGTTTTTACAATTGTAAAATTGAAAAAGGCCAAAAGTAAAACAATGAAAAGATTTTCATCAACTAAACCAAATTACCTCCTTAAGAGCAAGTACAATTTCTGTAAGGAAAGAAGCAATAATTTCATGCCGCCTTTGCTCCAGATTATCCTGTTGCAGCAGATAATTTCAAATACATTACTTACACTATAGATATATCAATATTCTACAAAACAGATGCAGCATGACCAGAACAAGGTTTGGAACCTGAAAGCAAAACAAATAACCTTAGGTACCTTGGAGACATGGACTATTAGTAAGTGAAGGCAATTTAGTCTGTGGTATTTGGAGAAAATATGGCATGAAGGCATAACTTCAACCATAAGGGCAAGCAGCTCCTCCAACTTTGATGGAATAAACTCGTTTGAGTCCTGTTGAGACAATCCATAAACAAAACAATTTACCAGCTTGATAATAGCTCAGCAGCAAAAACCAACAAGTAATAATTTTGCCTTTTAGTTCTCCAGGAAACATAATGTACACTAATGGAATGAAATCTTTGATCATACTTCAACAACCAAATTCAGACCAGTAAACTAGTAAATAAACAATCGGCATCCATTAAATGACTGAAGGAGGGATGTTGCCAGATGAATACTTGTCGAGATAAATGACCACATGACTGTAAACATACTTAAACCTTTATATAAACTAGAACAATAAATAAATGAAGCAAAAGAAAAATACCCTGAGAAGGACTGAAAGTGCTTTGTATCCCTTCTTCTGTATAACACCTTCAACATCCTACAAATAATAATTTCCCATAATCACCATAACTTTTCAACATGAAAAGGGAGTTTAGGGGATTCATGCAAAGAACAAAGGATTATATATCTCTTTCAAACCTGTAATGTTGGCTTTATTGCAACATAGAGTAGATCAATCTCTTTAGAGTTTAAACCAGGCAGCAGGGAAACTGCCAAGTCTAGAAGCTGTGCCCTGGGATTTAAAAAAAAAAATGCTTACAGTCAACTATACGCAGACACCCAACCATTAAGTAAAATTCAGCACAATGACCAAAATAACAAGTTGTGTGTGTGTTTGTTGTGGGGGAGAAGCACCACACATTAAGTGGAGAGAAAGAGATGCCAATGGACACCTGACGACTGATGATGACACATTGTTCGATGACTCATCAACCTGCATAGATTTAAAACTCCGGGTATTGTCTGCTTTACTGGTCTCTTGAGTGACTTTTAAAAGCTTAACCATTGTGCTTTTAAAGAGCTTGGATATCACCGCTTGATCAGATATGGAAGCAATCTCACCAATTGTTAACTGTAACTAGAGGAAAATCATTTTTCGGAACTTCACAGTAGCTAAAGACAACCAGGGGCAAATTCAAATCTAGTGTAAAGAAAAGGCTTGCAAACAAAGAAGAGAATCTGGTCTGCTCATGAACATTGTGCACTATAAGAGGTGCACACGAACTGTGTCTATATGACAACATTCTAATTTTGAATGAACCAACATTATAATCCAGTATAAATATAAACTTTAAATTTTGGAAGGCCTAAATTTTCAAAAACTGGAAGTTGTATGTGTGAGCTGAAGTTCTCTTGAGCATATTTGACTTGTCTATAAAAGTAAGATCTCCGTTCTAACATTATGGACACAGTTCTTGTCATTGAGAACTGTGAGCTGAAGTTCCCTTGAGCATATTTGGAGTTTAATACTAGATTTTTTTGAAGTAGTTGTGCTTGTCACGGAGAACTAAAAGCCAATACAACAAAGTATTCAAGAAAACTAAGCCTATAGATTCAAATTAATCAACTCAAAACAGGAATTAATTGACCACCTAGGCACATGGAAGTAAGCTCAGATAATGACACAAATATAAAATATAGCAAAAATGAAATGCTAATGACAATCATTGCTTCAGCATTGATCTGCATTGAAACATCTCTCAGTGTTACTCCCACTATTGCACTTGGCACTACGAGTCAAGTGCCACAACCAAATTACAGATAATATGCACTCTATGGGCACTGATGGCAAGATCTGTATGAGAATTCAGACCTAGGATGTAATCTGAAACATAAGCCATAGAGAGTAATAACTATTGCAAAGCAACGACATGTAGAATGATAAAATCCAACCTTTATCTTATAAATCTTAATACATTCTTAAATCAGGTCAGCCAAAAGTTTTGTTCAATAGTAAAGAATAAAACAACTATTTCCAATTGATTCAACTTAAGTACCTGCAGACAACCTCCATCATCTTTTGTAGATTTCAAAAAGACATGTGACAGAACAGCCAACAGTTCCTGAGCAGACGACTTCAGCACATTCAAATTGCTTGTTGCAACCTGTTTTGTATAATGGACCAAACTATGCTCTCCAACCATATCTCCACCAACATATTGCGTATCATCTTTCTCATCCATAATTTTCTTGTTTTGTTGAATAAGAAGCTGCAAACTTGAGCATATTATTCCACGAATGTCAGGTTCTTCTTGAAGCCTGACACACAAAATTTTTTCCAGATCCATAAAACTTTCAGCAGTGTCCAAAGGATAATTGCAAAATGAAGGCAGCAAGGACCACAATGAGTATGCAATAGCATCTGCATTCCTTGATGACACCATCAGCCCTTGTCGCTCAAACTGCAAAATATAGAAAGTAAGAAACAAGTTGTTCTTAAGAATGATAAAGCAACTCATTAATAATATAATATTTCATACCTGTTGAGACCTCTGCCTTGCACGTCCAATCATAGTTAAAATTTCCTTCGTAAAAAAGCTTATTCTTGCACTGACAGTATAATGTTTTAGGATTGGAAAGAGCCAAATATTTGCATTAGATAAGTCATCAGCTTCCAAATTCAGAGGTATAAGAGACAGAAAAGTTTCAGGTCCCATTGCAATAAGAGCAGAACCAAGGCACTCATGCAGCTGCATGTTTTAGAATATCAAATATTAGTATGTTGCAACACTAAAAATTAAATTACATCAAGGATTTACCCTGACCCTCCACTACCAATGAACTTGTAAATGGAATCTAATGAGAAATGTAACAAAATAAAGGTGCTACATGCAATGTCTTTAACAACTACAGACGATAAAGCAGAATGAACTCAGCATTGCGGCACTGAAACCATATTTTTCCGTCAGCTTAATTTTAGAACACATCAAATTTAACAATAGCACTCAATGCCCAAGTCAATCCAAATAACACACGTTAAAAACTAGATTTGCCACCTTACTAGTGTCACTAAAAATTACTAAAACCAGTTTCTTACAATACTTCAAGATTAAATTACAATTTAAAACAATACTCAACTTTTTTAACCATTCAAAATTGGGATATTTGGCTTAAATTTGATATGCTACTAGAAATAGACAAGAAATACAACATGCAATTTGGATCTCAATAAAATGCGTAACTATCAAAATTGCAAGAATTAAAATAGCTAAGCCATGTTTCCCATAAGAATACCCTAGTAAATCATATGCAGAATAAACAAAACTAAATGAGAATAAAATCTGAGAGAATGGAAGGTATGTAAAGCAGTGGTGAATGCGATAACAAAACATCCCAGTCTTCTGCAGACCAGAAATGAAGAATGAAGCATAATATAGGATCTCTAAGACAAACCAGAGGTACTAGAAAAACAAAACATATCCAAATTTGTCATATCACATTTTCAACTCTAAATCAGCATTATTGGAAACAAAATAAAATGTGTTGTTGTAGAGATAGAAAGACCTGTTTCCTAAAGGGGAAATCTTCATCAGGTAGCTTCTGCAAATCTGCCAAGTTTTTAAGTATTCCTTTCATAAAATAAGTGGAATAATTTCCTGTATTTACAACATTAGTCACAAACATCAATCAGCAACAACACATGCATATTGTATTATAATTTGAAGCTTGAGAGATGAGATTAGCAAGAAACAGAAACTATTCAATGAAATATCCCAAAGAAGGATTTAGATAAATTAATCACTTTGGCATAGGCAAGCAACCAGTTTTTACGCACCATGCAATGAGAAACATTATTTCTTACTCCTGCAGTTTAATGACAAGCAAGATATATGATTGAATGTAGTAAAGTAGAAAAAGATTAGATAGCAATCTAAGTACCTAATTTATTAAACATAGCTGAAACAACTTGAAATACTCTATCCCAGACAGCATCATAATGATAATCAAGCAAGCTTTCAATAGTTGCACAAATTTTTTCAATGATGGTTGGACCAGACTGCCTTGAGAGTGTGTTTGCATTCAAAGATATCTGATCCACCCCTTGTTTGACCAAACTTTCATCAATACAACAATGAATCAAACTCTTGAATGTACCAGTGGCTGCATATATGGCCTCTTCATGTTCTGACGACAAAATATCTGCTTATTTAAAAGAAACAAGCATACTTTCATAACTGATTTGTGAAACAGATCAACATACACAGACAAAAAATAGAGTTCATAGAAGTGAATTCTGCTAAGAACATAAACATTATCTAAACTTCACCATTCCAAGTGTATCCAGTATCTTACCTTTGAGAGCATTAAAGACAACAGGGAGCTTAACAACGCATATTTGTCTATTAAGAGTAAAAACTTTACTCATTCCAACATCTAGCAAGCGAGATGTAAATGTCATTACATCTCCATACATCTCATTTGCTGAGATAGAAAGAGCCAATGAGCTTAGTAATTCAAGTAATGCTTCTGGAGAAACCTCTGATGCTGGGTATAGACAAAGAAAACCTAAACCATCAGTTATGCGCCTTGTGACAAGGGGTTGATGTAGATCCAAGAGAGTTTTGAAATACTTAAGAATGCTTGTCTTGCACTTCAGTGACATAAGAGGAAGACATTCTTTCAAGGCATCAAGAATATATAAAACCTGCTGAGCTCCCTTTTGTCCTTCCCCAGAACTTGCATTTCCTCCACCAGCAAGCAGAAGAAATCTCTCAAATATGCCTGCAATTCCTTCACTAGCAGATAGCAGCAATGGTGATTTTTGGAAGCTCAGTAACGCTTCACGAAGACACAAATGTGATTGCCTTCTGACCTGTATATAAATCCCATTAGCACGCAATATTCAAAGGACATGCCTTTTTCTATAACAGTCAATGAACTTTGTATAATGTCAAGAATTAAGGCAACAGAGACGATGGGAGCTTCCTAAAATAACTAGATCTTCGCTAGTACCTGTTAGTTTAGATATATATTTAAAATGATAAAGCCAGGAAGACAATACATCATGGGATCAAATTAAAGCCGGATGTAAGTCCCAAGTAAATATCAACTGTCTTCGGCTCCAAACGTAAAAAACTTCTGGCTATATGATAACTGCTTGTTAACCAAATAAACGGGAAGGATTGAACCACCCTAAGTATTTAATTTGCATAGTACCTTTGGTCGAGAATCTGTAACGAACCCCAACAAGACACTGAACAGCTGAGACACATCAGACCAGCTGAGACTGTCCCTGTGGATCAACAAATGCGAAAGGCATTTCAATCCGGCAATAACAGAAGTCTCCGCCGCGGAAGGAGACCGAAGAACTTGCACCAGAAGTTGGGACAAAAACTCCCTCTTCTTCTTCAATATTGCAACGGGTACACCAGTAATAACAATGGAGAGAATTGTGAGGAGGGCGTCCACGATGTGGTTAGGGGGCTCGGGTTCAGAAGAGAGGCGGTCAAGGGAAGAACATGCGGCACCGAAGTAGGTGACATGTGTGGAGGGGAGATTCTGTTCTTTAAACTCCTGGGACATGGCACCGATAACTGAGCAGAGGTGCTGATGACTTTCGATGGTGGAATTGCCGAAGCGAGAAAGAACGGAACTGCAGAAATCCCCATTGGCTTCGTCTATGGAGAAATAAGGTTCCTCCGTTTCTATGGCTTCCATGACTAAAGAGCTAGGCGGCCACTGAGTTCTAAAACCCTAATCTTTGCGCGCAGTGACATGACAGGCGGCCAACGTTTAAGCCATGGATGTTTTGTATAACCAGTAAATCACCGGGAAAAGCCTTATTTATGAAGGTGATAAACCCTGGACTGAAAGCAACGGGTGGCCCGCCCAGATTATACGTAAGTAAATTAATATATTTTAAATAATATAAATAAAAATATAAAAATATATTTATTTATAATCATAAAATTAACTTTTAATTTATAATAAAAAATAAATTTAATAATTTTTTTAATTTTATATATATGATATAAAAATTTAAAGTATTATTAATATGTTTTATAATATAATATTAAATAAATTAATATTTATTTATAATTATATTTCAAATTTAAAATAATTAGTTGACATTCTATTTTCATATTATTTATTAAATAAATTTATTATTATTAATAATTATTTATTATAATAATATACTTATATAATATTATAATATAAAAAAATTATAAAAAAATAATAATATTTAGTGCTAAAAATAATATTATGTTATATTTAAAATAAAAAATATTTAAAAAATAGATCGGTTCAAACTGATTTTTTACCGGCTCGTGATCAATTCGACCAATTTTGTATCAATTCGTATTGATTTTGAGCTTCTTTTATTGTCGTCTAAAACTAGACTGAACTTGCTACTAGTTTCCAATTTTTTATTCCCTAATATCTATATTAATTTTTAATTAAGTCTTTATAATTGTTGTTGTTATTATTATTATATACACTAAAAAGTACTATAAAATCAGTGCCATGCGATCCAGAAAAGGAACATTTATCCTCCAATTCCTAAGTATAATCTTGTAGTATATCATCATCTCCATGCTTTCTATTAATACCTCTCACTCATAAACAATTTTATCCATTAATTTTGATTTAAATAGTAGAAATTACTAATTATTAATTTAAATAAAATATATTAATTATTTTAATAATAACCATAATAAACATTATAAATTATTTTTAAAAAAATTTTATTCATAATAATAAATGTGCAAACCATCAAATCAAATATATTTACTATTTATAGACAATTTTTTCAAACATTCAATCATAATCAATAAAGGAGATTGTGTATAGAAAAATATAGAGAGAATCCAAATTCCTAAAAAAAAGCATTACCAATTATTGACCTACCTAGAAAAAAATATTACATATTATATGATTGGAGATAAGGAGAATCACATTTTGGGACCATCATCCCAAATTAATTATGAAGTAGAATTTTTTACTATTTTTTATTTCAATTTTGCAACTCAATCTTCCAATTTTTATCATTATTCTTTAATAAAAAATCTTCCTTTGTGATTAATTCTAGGTGTTGGTCCCAAAATATGATTCTTCTTTGGAGATATTAGGATGAGAGAAGTAAGTGAGAAAATTAAAATTTTTTCTCATTTAATTTAAAAAAATTAGAATGAGGTTTCCACTAGTTCAAAATTTTCTCACTCATCCCTTTTTATATAATTCCCTTATAAAAAAAAAGTGGGATTTCAAGGGAAAGTAGATAATAAAAAAATTATAATGACCAAATTAATATCATTATTTTTTATTATTTCAAGATTACCCAAACAAAATAAGAAGTTAATTTTTTGAGAAAATCCATTATTAAAAATTAATTTTAAAAACGTAAAATTAATACTAAGATTTAAAATATATATATATATATATAATGAGACTAAACACAAAATTATTGTATCATTTTTATAAAAATGCATTATTAAAAATTTATAATGAATCATATATAAGATATTGGGCAAATGACAGTTAAATACCATGAAAGAAAAGTAATTCTAAAAACATATCTACAATATGTTGAATCTAGAGTTTTGATGATTCCAAACCAACATTCAAAGAGCTTGGAATGAAGATATCAAAGGAGCTCAAAATGTTTCAAGTGAAGAAGTTCTAAGTAATCTGTGCAAAATTTGTCGTAGGATCATTAGTTACGTTTTAAATATGGGTAAAAGACTTTGATTTGATCAAAAGATGTTTTAAAAACTTGATTTTATGTTAAATCATGAAATATTTGAAAAATACCCACCAACAGACGAAGTTTGAAAAGTTTACATTGAACTGTCATATTGGAAATTTGAACTTTGACTTTGGAAATTCGAATTTCGAGCTGAAACTGAATAAGTCTGAAGAGATGCTTCTCTGACAGACGAATTTTGATTTTCCAAAATTTGATTCATAAGTGTCTGAAAGAAGCTGTTGAGCAACAGACGAACTTTGAGTTTTGAACATTTGAATTTCAGATAAAATAAAACTTATGAAAACTGAAGAAATTCGTCTGAAACAATGTTAAAGTTCATCTGAAATCAAGATTATATTGAGTTTCAAAATTGCCCACTGACAGACGAACTTTAAACATGAAAATTGGAATTTCAGAAGTTAAAGTTGTGAGTTTGTTGAAATGATATGATGACATACGAAGGACAGTGTTTACAAATTCGAATGTTGAAGTAAGTCTGAAAAGAGGTCTCTCTGACAGACGAACTTCACTCTTTTAAAATTTGAATTTCGAAAGAAAATGAATTACTGTGCTTCTTGAGCATGCTACGGACAGACTCGAATTTCGAGGGCACAGTAACAAATTGTAAATACTGTTCATACTTAATAGAAAACTTTTTCTTGAAAATTCGTATGTCACAACATAGAAACACTTTCTAAGTTTCAAAATTCAAATTTCACTTCATGAACAGACAAACTTTAGTATTTCAATGTTGGAAGCTTTAACCTTCGGTTCCTTCAAAATTCGTTTATTGACCAACCGAAATTCGAATTTCAGTATGTCAGAAGCATTAAATGCGGTTGGTTAACGAATAGTTTTTCAGAATAACCGTTGGATAACTTCTCCAACGGATAGATTTTGTCTCTAACGGATATTTGAGACCTAAATCTATAAATATAACATCATTTGAAGTTGTGGGTAACGAATTAAACTTTGTATATACAGAAACTCTGCCAAATCTTCTACACAAAGACTTTTACCTTCTCACTTCAATACTTATACTTCAACTGTCATATTCACTCTATTCAAGAGAGTTTCATCTTTGTAAACAATCTAATTTTCATCTGGAAGATAGATTTTCTTGTGAGAAGATATCACAAGGGATTGTAAAGCACTTTGTGAAAGTGCAGAAAGTGATTGAGTGAGCTCTAGAAAACAGAGCACTCACGTTTGTACTGTGGCATTTGCAAGAAGCCCGTTGAATTCTTGCTGAATAGTGGAAAATCTCAAGTGGTGGCTTGGGGACTGGACGTAAGTCAAGTGGAGAGACCGAACCAGGATAAATTTCTGAGTCTTCTTCTCTTTTCTGCTACTTTCACTATTATTCATTTATACTCTGTTTTACCACAATATATTGCATTCTTCACCTCTTTGATATTTTGCACAAAATTTTTCATCTTCCCAATTCACCCCCCTCTTGGAAAGTCAGCCTAACTAACATAATATACAAAATTCCCAATGAATATTAAGATATCAAACTGAAATTAAAATACATTGAAAAATGTCAATTTCCATGGGTCAAAGTTGGTAATATGTGAGATCAATTGGAAATATATGAGAACAGTTGGAAATATGTAAAAATCAATTGGAAATCAATGTTTTAAGAACCGGACCGGATCGAACGGTTAAACTGATTAGACAGTTACCCGGAAATAACAACGGCTCGTTTTTTAGCTTTAAACTATTTTAGGGGCTGGACCATTTTGAATCAGCTTTTGAGCCAGGAATCGGAGTAATTTTTAGATAACTAGATAATTTTTTAAATTGTGTAAAATTTAACCCAAATTTAATTTTTTTATCAAAATTATTAATTATAAAAATTATTATAGAATAAAAACACTATTTCCCTTTCTATTTTAAAACTACTAATTATAAAAATGAAAATTTTCATTGTATTATGTAATCATTTTATAATGTTATGGTTATATATTGTTATTATGTTGAAATATTTTAATATTATTTTTAATAATTTAACATATATTATTACTATGTGAGTTTATTAACTTATTATAGACTTGGACTACTTAAATTTATTTTCTTAATAATTTGATATTTTATTTTTATACATATATTATTATATATAATATTATTTTTATTTAATTATTGTGTCACCGGTTCAATTGTTGGTCTAACTGGTTAAATAATAAAAATTGTGACCTAGTGATATTTCCAATTTAACATCCAGTCCAATTTTTAAAATATTGTTGGAAATAGGTAAAGATTAGTTAAAAATATGAGAGTACAGGTGAAATTGGTATTTCCTATCAATTTAATACATTGGTATTTGTTAGAAATTTCACAAGTTGTAGATATATATTTTAAATTAATTTCCTTCTGTGATATTTAACTGTGATTTTTCCTAAGATTTTTTTAGAGAAAAATCATATATATGAGATTTATTTATTAAATAAAATGAAAAATATTTATTTTTAAAATAAAATAAAAATAAATTATTTTTTTAAAAAGAACGGCAAAAGAAAACAATATAAAATAGTTATGATATAATAGTCTATATATTATTATTTTTCCTTTCCTTCCATTCTAAAACAAATAAAGTAATATTAAAATACATTTCCTCCCCTCCCCTCCCTTTCCAACAAATTTAAACTATGAAACATTCAAATTATTTCCCTCTCCTACATAAAAATCAAATGCTACATTAAAGTTATATTGTTGGGCATTTGCTAAAAAAAAAACATTAGAGTCACATTTTCCCCTTTTTTTTTGTATTTTGGCCATCAGAGTCATGTCTTTATTATATAATAATAGATATATTAGATTAGTATATAATTATTTTAAGTCTTTTTTTTCTGTATAACCCCTTACTTTTGCTAAATCCTAAGTCTTTTTTTATATATAAAACAATAAGAGAAAATTAAGCTTTACATCCCTAAACTTTGCATCCATTTTAAAATCAGTCCTTGAACTATTTTTCTTTTTTTGGAGATCCTTAATAATTTAACATTTTTGGCGTTAATCCCTGAACTATCAAACTGTTAGAAAATAGATCCTTGAGGATGCTACATGGCTAGACAAAGGGTGACAGTGCTGATGTGACTGATAGTGGTGATAACATGGGTGCCACGTAGATTAATGTTTGATTATGTGGAAAAGAATGGTTTATCCAGTAGGAAAAAAAACTTTAAGGAGAAAAAAGAGTGCCTTTCAATAGGTAAGAAAAAAAAGCTTTTCAAAATAGAAAAAAAAAAAGCCTTTAGATTTCTCATTCTCGTGACTGTGTGTATGATTCCCTATATGTCCTAAGTCATAATCTTATAGGAGAGAAGTCAAACTTGTGAACTCTAGAAAAAGAGAGAAGCAGCTGGCAAAAACGAGGGGTGAAGCATTTGCTGAAAGAGAATAAGGTTGCTAGCAGCGTGACAGAGAAGGTGTCGAAGTAGTTGCTATCTAGTGCATTTATAATTTTTTTTATTTACTTGAAAAGCAAAGTCTGGGTATGATTTGAAAACAACCATGTGATCCGCTTATATAGAATATATTTCTGAAAAGTTTGGTCTCCTTGAGTATAAGGGTCCTGTTATTCGCACTATTGGAATGTGACAAGTAGAAAAAAGAACAAGAGGGAATCTTTTTATATAAAGAAGACAAGTTACAGTGTGGGAATGCTTTGGGAAAAGTGTTTAGTAGTTAAAGTAGAGTAATGACAAAGTGAAATTTGTAGATAAAGTAAACACAGTAATGACTTAGGCATATATATTTGTAAGTGGTAGATCTACATTTATTTGAGACACAATGAAACTGAGGCCCTTTGTCAGCTTGTATGTAGGGGTTGCATTACTTGGATAGCATTTATGAGATAGCATATATATATATATTTGCATGTCCATATGCTACTTTGTTTATATATATAACTGTTTGTCTTACAAATATATATATATATATTTATAGGTAGCCGTTTGTTTTATGAGACATGTCCCAAGCTGTCCCCATGCGCATGTGTATTATTTTATTTATATTTGAAGTGGTCCCAATTAAAAAGATGGCAACCATTATACAAGCAACTTAGTACGTGAAGTAGTCCCAATAAAATATGTGACATTGGATTAGTGAGTTTCTATTTGAAAATTGTGTTAATGATAAGTTACCTGGCTTTTACAGATTTACTTTTCATGGATGATGAAAATAGTGTAGTGGTGCATTACATTTCAAAAATTGATGTACATGACAGCTCAATGGTGATTCGCTTTGATGATAGTGAAGATGAAACAAATGATGATTCTTTCCATCAATACATGGACCTTGATGTCATTAATGACATTACATAAGGACAAGTGAACTCTGTGGACGAACAACATTCTATAGCTTCTATAGAAAATCCAAATGAGTTAGTACCTACAGAAACTCCCAATCGATTCATGACTGAAGAGTCTCTTGTGTCAGATTATAGTATAATGCTATGGAATATGTTGGAGAATATAATTTAGAGGATGACATTATCCCTAATGGATGCATTCACTACAACCCAAATGAAATGTGTAGGAACTTTGAGTTTAAACTTGGGATACAATTTAAGTTCATTAAAGAGTTTAAGGATGCTAATAGGAAGTATGCATTACTCCATGGGTATGATCTAAAGTTTGTAAAAAATGATAAAGTAAGATGTAGAGTGGTGTGTCAAGGTGGGTGTAAATTTTTGTTGTTTGTTAGCAAGGTCGATGGATCATACACCTATAAGTTGAAGACATCTAATCCAAATCATTCTTGTGGGATCACAGTCACTTCAAAGATGGCAACCTCTAAATGGGTTGTAAGCTAAATAGTGAAGAATATGAGATCAAATAGAAACATGAAGTTGAGTGATATCATCTCTTCAATTAAAGAAATCCACTATGCTAGCATCTCTATTAATATGAAATTTTTTGCAAGAAAGGCTGCAAGGAAGGAACTTGATTGTTGCCATACAGAACAATATAGAGAGCTTTGGGATTATATGGCAAAAGTTAGGAAGAGAAATGTGGGAACTACCTTCCAACTGCAATATGAGAGAGAAGAAATTGATCAGCCACCCATATTTAAGAGGATGTATCTTTGTCTTGAATCAGTTAAGAGAGGGTTCTTGAAGGCATGGAGGCCAATTATCGAATTAGATGGATGTTTCCTCAAATGGCCATATAGGGGAATATTGCTAGTGGTAGTTGGTAGGGATCCTAATGAGCAGTATTTCCCACTTGTTGTTACTGTCGTGGAGAGTGAGAATAAAGATTTTTGGTCTTGGTTTATGAATCACTTGCTAGATGATATTGGAGATGTGACTATACATAAATGGGTCTTCATCTCAAATTAACAAGAGGTATGAATTTGAGTCGTCTTTATTTTATGTTATAAAATATGTCTCATATATATCAAGTGATTATTATTTTATGTTTTATGAATATAAGTCATATATATTAATAATATGCAGTGATTTTTAGTTAAGGATTGATGTCGATGTTCGACGAGAAGCTTTGTGGAGTGGAGCATTAGTTATGCATACGTCGTCTATATCCTAACATCAAGACTCACTTTGAAGGGTGAACAGTGGTGCGAGATCTTGTGATGCAAGCTACTAAGACAACTTATGTCAAAGCATAGCAACAGAAAATGCATGAGCTAAAAAATGTATCAAAGGAGGTTCATGATCACCTCATGTTCGTGTTAGATGAAATTGCATTTAAATGAGTATCCTTGTTGTGACATGATCCTGAACAATATAACTGCATCATTTAATGGAAGACTAGTTGAGGCACGTGAGCTACCAATAGCTTCCATATTTGAATGAATTCACACATAGTTGATGAATAGATTTGCCCACAATGGGATCTTGGCAACCAAATATCATGGTAAGGGAACTGTGTGCCCAAAACCAAGGCAAAGGCTAAATAAAGAAATGGATGAATCTAGGAAATGGGAGGCAAGATTGGCTAATGAGAAAGAGTTTGAGGTTGTTGCTCATAATACCTATAAGATTGTGGTTGATCTTGAAGAAAGTACATGCTCATGCTGATGATGGTCTCTTACAGGCATACCTTGCAAGTATTGGTTGTATTCTTATTAAGTGTCTTTAATGTCATTCAATCCATCTTTAATGTATACTTTGGTTAAAATTTGAGCTGAGTTTGCTTTTCATGTATGTGCTCTATAGTTATTTGTCAATGCACAAAATAATGGCATCTACATACAGATTCATTGTTGAATTAATTATATATTGACATGTTGATATCTGGTTAGATCTCACTTAATTTTCCCAATAAAGTATGTAAAGTCATCACTATGTGCATGCAAACATAGTTTTTTAATATTGTATTCAATAAAGAAAGCTTTACGTGGGGTGCTAATTGTGCTCACTATTTCATAACTTTATGAATATGAGACTATATATGTTCAAATATATATATGAAAAACCTATAAATGATTTTTTTCTTATGCACAGACATGCAGTGAGTAGTATTTTTACATCGCGAGAGGATCTGCATGATTATGTGCACCAATATCTATAACTTACAACATATAAAGGTTGTTATGGTCCCATCATCTACTCAATCAATGGCAAAAACATGCGGGATGAGACTACTATGAAGCTAGTTGGCCCACTGATGCTGCATATTAGACTTGGATGTCTAAAGAAGTTAAGAAGAAGAGCACCTAATGAATCACAAAGGGCTAACAAAAGTAGGAAAATTAACTCTAAGATTCGATGTTCTACTTGTGGATCTTATGGGCATAATAAGAGAACATGCATGGGATCAACTTCTTAACCTTCACAAGAATCAATGATGTTACTCAACTTTAAGCACACTTTAGTGTTACTTGTAGAGCTTATTTTTATTATCTATTTTGGTTGAAGTAATATTTTGAAGTGACATTATGTATTTTGGTTCTAGTATGAACTATCATGGTTGAAGTGAATGTCATGTTAGGTTATATATGGTCATTTTGATGTAAGTATGTTGGCTTTCTAGTATGAACTATCTAATGAACATGTAGTTGATGTTAAGTTGATATAAGAATAGCCTACTTTGTTCAATGATGATCTCTTATTCTATGCCTTTTTATTATTTATGTCAGTTACATTGTTGAGTTTATTGTTTATACCATTTGATGTTAAATATATACTCTATCATATATATATATATATATTAATATATTAATCTGAATGGCTCACATGTGTGTTGAGAATGTTGGCTTCTCAAGAGGGGATGAATTGGGAAGTATGGAATTTTTCTACAAAAATACAATGTAGCAATGAAAGCAAAAGTTTGCAGAAAAGTGGAGTATAATGAAAATTGAATATAAGAGATAAAGGAAGAGAAGACTCAGTAATTTATTCTAATTTTGTCCAAATTATTTGGCATTCATCCAGCCCTCAAGTTACCACTTAAGATTTTCAACTATCAACAAAAATTCAGTTGGCTCATTGTAATGCCACAATACAACACTTGTGCTCTGTTTTAAAAATACATGAAATTTCTCAACATTCTTACCAGTGTTTCCCTTTATCCCTTTATGAATCCCCTCACAAAGAATCTTTCATCCAGATAATGAAAAAGTTTGTTACAAAAATGAATACTTTCTTAAATAGAGTTGATATAAAAGTTGAAGAGTAATAAATAAGATGTAAGTGTGAAAAGCTTTAACACAAAATTTCAGTAAAGCTTTTGTAATATCAGACTTATATGTGTTATCCACAACATCAAATGAAATTTTATTTATAGATTTGTGGCTTAACTAATATTAGACACAAGATTTAGTCATTAGACACTCTAACCAAAGGTTACTGTAACACCTTATATTAGGGCCCATTTTCATGTATTAGATCATTCTAGATGTTTTTCATCATAGTTTAGAGACTAGAATCATAATATAATGAAAGCAGAATTTTTCAAAATTCAGGGCACTGTTCACTTGGCAATTTCCATTTTACCCGATGAATTTTGAAAATCCATAACCAAATCTACAAAAATCATCTTGATATGATTCAAGTCTCTAAAATTTTATTAAATTCATATATACATGGAAAAAATATAAAATAGTAACTTATTTGGGCCAATTCATACAGTACTTTCGTGGATATTTACTGTTCATTGGGTCATTTTTTCTACCTTCCAGTTTCCTGGCCTCAACTTTGAAAAATCATATTTCATTCTATCCATGACCAAATCATGCATAATATATGTCATTGGAAAGCTCTATATGTCCACTTATAGAAATATTTTTGTTATACATTTATTTCACCTACATAGGGCATAACTTTAACTTAAATTATGAAGGGTCAGAATCCAACTCTTACTAGAACAGTTTTGGGAAAAACTCCATATCTCCTATTATATAGCTCCAATTAACTTCAAATAAGTGGCATATGAAACTTAAAACATAGACCTTTTTACACATATAAACCACTGAATATTGAGCTTTGTACGATTTTATATTAGCTTTTGAATTTTCCAGTACTTACTTTTTAGTTTTCAGTTTTCTCATTCTTGCCCTATTCTGAACCCTGACTTAGAAAATTCATAATTAATTGTACACAACTCCAAATAGGGTGAATAGGGTGTCATATTAAAGGTTGAGATGCCCTATATCTGGTATAAAAATACCATAAACCTAATCTCACATTAAGTACAGAATAAGAGAGAATGAGGCAGACATGTCTGGAAAATGCCCTGTTTCAGTCTATATTGTCATTTGCTTACCAAAACCCTTGTAAATGAACTCATTTTGGCATGAAACTTGGTAGAACATAACTTAACATCACAATATCCAGAACTGGAAATTCTCATGCATTTTCCACAACATTAACATAATAATCACTATTTTATAATTTCATATAAAACAAGACACAAATAACCATTCACATTATAACACAATGGCTTGCAACATCATTTCCTTCTTTATGCCTTTTGCTCCTTCCTTAGCTCTTTTGCATTGGTTCTCCCTAGCATGGTTAGTCATTGAAGGGGGGTGAGATTCAAAGAATCTCAGTAGCAATCACCATTCATGTAATCATATTATCACATTAAGTATATAATCATCATAAAATATCAAGTGAATGCTTTTAAACATTTATGCCATAATATTTTACAAAAATTTTGGCAAAGTTTTGTTTTGTATTTTGGATATCCCAGGGTTTCAAAACCCTCAATTAACTCAGCCAACATTCTCAAAGCATCACAATTGATTATAGCAAACAATAGGCAAGTCATCAAACTCATTGAAAATCATATGACAATATAAAGCAAGAATAGGTAAATTGCTACCTTCATGTTTTCTCTTACTCTTCAACTTGATACCAATGCTCCCACTAGCTTCCTTGGGTTTCTTCAAGTCTTAATGCACCATCAAACAACTACTCAAGCTAATGGTTCCATGACTTTCTTCAAAAAGTGTTCATGAAACCCTAATTCTTCAAAAATTCACCAAAAATTCATTTCTAACTCAAAAATGATGAATTATACCTCTATTCCATGTAATTTTTCATGAGGAATCCAAATATCGTATCAGAATTACCAAATTCAATTTCTAATTCAGTTACTGTTCATTCCGAATTAAGCTTCAAAATCCTAAAAATTTCACTTTCTTAATCTTGAACTTTTTCATGAAACCATCACTTGTTCCTAAGATTTTCCACCGTGAGGAACTCATTTTTGGCATAAAAAAAAATGAAATTCCAACTCTAATTGTGAACAGTAACTCATCCAAAATCAGGGAAATTCAAGAAAAATTGCTACACTTTGTTATACAACAAACTACTTGCATATTCAAGCTTTAAATGTGTAGTCTAATACTTCCCCTATGTTCTATGGTTTGTAAACTCATTTCCTTGCTAAATCATGTTTGGATGAAACCCTAAGATGGAAAGGAAGCAAACTAAACCATAGAACATGCCTTAAAACCCATAGATAGTAAGTTTAAGATGGTAGTATAGAATCTTACCGATTGGTGCTTCAATTTCCCTTTGATTTTCTCTTCCTTTTTCTCTTCCTTCTTCCTCCCTTTTCTTGCATTTTTTTCTGGTCTGTTTTAGGGTTCTGATTCACGCATGAATGGTGAGGAAAGAGAAGGGTTTAAATGGTTAATTATATGCTTAATCATGGTTAATCAAATCAACTAACCAAAGTTACTTTTATTATTATTTTTTTTCTTCTCCTTACTCAGCAAGTTTTCCCAACTTTTTGAGATGATTGGTTGACTTCATGGGTTGCAGAAAAATCACGCATGGGAGAGCTTGAGGTGTCCAAAAATTGTCCAAATTTCCTGATCCAAATATACCTCAATCCGGATACTTTTTAATCGTACCGATAAAATTGTCTTTATAGTAATTTAGCATTTTTGGGATGCAGGACTATTCTAATTTTATTTTTATATTTTCATAATTATCCTGTCCCAAATGGTATCTGTGTATGGCCCATACCCTGATCCGATTTCTTTTTAACCATCAGTAGGGCCCACAGCTACTTTATCGGTTTACTATTACTTTTGGACACTCGGCACTGATTATTTCTTTATCCTTGAATATTAACCCTCAGTGCCATATACCATTAGACTTCTTTCATCGAGGGCTTCGTTCTGATAGTAATTTTACATATTTACAAAAATACCCCTAACCCTAGGTTAAATTATAATTTCTGAAACTTTCAGGTCATTAGGTGTAATTTTTCCCAAGACATTTCTAATACTCATCCCCATGACTTTAAGGACATGGATGTCCTTTTCATAGTTCTTTAGGGCCAAAAATATAATTTCTTATTTTTCCATCCAACCGGAAAAAATGACCACTTTACCCTCCTTCACGCTTAATGGTGTCTCTCCTTTTTTTCAATTTTTCATGCTTTTTATGATATCAACATTTATTCCTTGGGGTTTAAATGCAATATTCATATTTTTCTTCTAATATGGGAAATGATCATTTTGCCTTTAAGCCGAGTCAAAAATATAATTATTCATTCTTTTGGGCACTTTCTTGTAATTTTATCGAAAGACCAATTTTTTATTATTTCTTTCTCACTATTCGCCCTAACTTCAAATTGGCTTATCTCTTAATCTGGACCTCCCAGGTATGCAATACTTATACAATTGCGCTCAGCTTGGAGAGGGCTTTCCTTCAAGTAGTATATTGCATATTTTTTGGGGTAAATTCTGGAATTAATTTCTACTAAGGACCTTATGGAAAATTAATTCCAATTAAGGATCAAACATAACTTCTTCTAAAAATTAAATGAGAAATTAATTTCTTCTAAAACCCGATTATATATAACATTTTCGTCTCGCTTCGTTTCTCATCTTTTATTCATTTTATAACATCCCATAAAAATAGGGATATTACAGTTACCCTACAAGAATAGTCATTCACCAACCGCATTAAATGCGTTTGACACACCAAAATTTGAATATTGGGGCTTAACAGATGAATTTCACAAAGACAGAAGGTTAAATACTTTAATGTTGAACTTCAAAATTTATCTGTTACTAAGTGATATTCAGATTTTGAGTTTACAAAAGATACCCCATGTTAGTTGCTGTGAATTTTATTGAAAGTCGTTTTGTTGGGTTTGAATAGTTACTTCAAATTTTCATATAATACTTCAACATTTGAATTTCAAAAACTAAAATTCATTTGTAAGAAGCATGTTCAACATAACAGAAAAGTTCTTCACTATAAAATTCAAACTTTGAACTATAAAGTTTCTCTGTCAAAGGTATGCTCTAACAAGACATACAAATTCTCACTTCGAAATTTGCACTTTGATGCTCAAAGTTCGTCTGTTAGACGTTGTGACTTTGAACTTTACCAATAGTCGACTTTTAAATAAGTTACATGCGAATTTTACACACTTTCACTGACTATACTAAACTCGAAATTTGAATTTCAAATTCAAAATTCGTCTATTATAGATTATACCTTTGTAACTTCAAACTTTAACAAGCAAAGTGCAAATTTTACACAAAATAAACATGAGTCATCCAGTAAAATTCATTTGTTAGCCAACATATCTTAATTCTAACACATGTCAACATCATATAACTTTAAAATAACTCATTTAAATACTGTGGTAACAGAAATAAGTAAAATTTAAAGTTTTTTACATAGTAAGAAATTCTAAAAACTAATTCTTCACTGGATTTCTTCACTTTATGCTTTCATGCTCCTTTAATATTCTCCTTCTAAACTCTAATTGTTTAGAATCATTAGAACTTATGATTCAACAATGTGTTATTTATATCGGTTGATATTTATGTCAGTTTGGTTGTTAAGTTAATTGCTTTTCATACAGCAAAGTCATTTTCCTTTTTGTCTTTCATAATTGATGTTCATGCCTTGCAATTGAAGTCTGAGCTAGCAACTTAATAAATAAGATTTTTAAATAAAGCAGCTTCATGGCATGAAAACATCTCTAGATCATACTCAAAAGCTTTATAGGAAAATAACTCTATAATAGTATTTTATTTGGTAAGACAACACTTTCTAAAAGCAAACTCTTTTAATCATCTCAAGCAATCTTCAGCATCAACCTATAATACCATATATGGGAAGTTTCTCTTGAAATCAATTTCTCATACAAATTTTACCAATATTGGTAACTTGTTAACAAACCCACTAATATGAAATTGAATCAATAAGTTTACTGACACATGGCTTGCCCACAAACATCATCAAATTTAGATATGGTTTCACAATCAAGACTGTTAAGGAGGTATATTTTGAACACATCATTACCATTTATAATCCAAGTCATGTGTCAATAAGATATATATAGATATATACAAATCAAATTACAGCTTCCCTTACACATTAGATATACACAATTGAAGCAAAGCAAATATATACCAAAATATATATTAATCTGAAACAAATTTGATATAGCAAATTTGACATGGTACAGCAAAGTCAGATTTGGTATGGTCAATTCTTCAAGTAGGTACATGTTCACCTCCATAATTGACATGGTACAACAAACTTTTTGAAAATACTACCTAGAATGACAATTGATGTGGTATAACAAACTTTTCATACAACAAAGTCAAATTGCAGCTTTATAGAAACGACTACCTAAAAGTTAACCCAAAAAATACCACCTAGAATGATAAGTCAATTTTTAAAAATCATTTTCATGCCATTAACAATTTCCTCTAGATTAGCAACTCTTTCCTTAAGGTCATCATTTTCATGTGCTTCCTCTAACTTTGACACCCTTTGCATGAGATTGAGTTCAAGTTGGGAAACTTGCTCACTATTAGAACTGTCTCCTTCTGTATTTTCTAGATAAGCCCAATCAAAATATTTGCACCTCCATGTTTTACATGTTGCATACAGTTTCCTAGGATTTTTATCTGACACTACAACAAAAAATGAAATAGTTGGTGTTTATTTTTTATATTTATTGGAGTTTCAAAAACGCCAACTATTTTAGCGCTAATAAAGGGGAGATTTTAGTTAGTGTTTGTTATAGAAATGTCAATTAAAATAGGACTTTAGTTGGCGTTTATTCAACAAATGTCTACTTTTCTCTCTCTCTTTTTTAAAAAAGGCTTTTATTGGTGTTTTATTATAAACACCAACAAAAGCCATCATTTTTAATATTTATATGTATATAATTTTACATTAAAAAAACATAGACAAAAAATATATTGCATTAAAAAATATACATTCTAGCTTACAATTCAACTATGACAAAAATAAATATACAATTCAACTTCTAGTATATGAATACTAATTCCTAACAAAAAAAATCTCCTGCTTACATATTTGTTTTTTTTCTTAAAAAACTAAAAAAATTATATCAAATCACAATATTTATCACATGCATATTCTAGTACTAGATTTAGCATTATTAGTAGAAACTAGAATTTTTGCTGCTTCCTATATATCTCCACCGATTTCAACCTGGCATTCCTACACACACTGACTTTAATGTATTTTGCTATCAAATATTCAATCAACCTAATTTTCACAAGATAATTACTATATCTTATGAGTCTAACCTTTTGAAAAAACTCATCAATTTAATCTAATCTTGTCATGAGTTGTTACCTCATGTTAATAAAATTATTCAAGTAGACCAATATTATTCCTACCCCAAAATGTTAGTAGTATCCATATGTGTATTGCAAATCATTCATGTAAGCCACTAGAGTTTCACATTAGAGAGAGTTCATTCTCATGAGCAACTACATTAATATGAACAACTGAATAATAAATATTATTGAGGGAGGTCAAAATAATAATTACTCTAAAATGAAATTGGAAATCAAGCCCACAATCATGTTTGTTGTCCTCCCAAAAAAAGAAAAGTGAGTAAATAAAACATCTCTCACTTAAATGGAGGTTATAGAACTTACTTTATTTTGAGAGTGGTGTCCAATGACTGGTCTTAGTGGCATTCTCAAGACTTTGAACTTATTAACACAATTTCATTTCATGCTTTGATACTTTCTAGACAACTGAAAAACAAGGTCGAGAAAAACAATAACTTGAAAACCTATTGCCTATTGCAATCTTAGGTTTTCTTCCATGAATTTGGCTTCCAGGAGTGGTATTAAGTTTGAACACATCCAAAATGAGACATAATCATTATGAAGACAAAGAAATTAACAAGAAAATTAATGATGAGAATTTGAAAATCTAAAAACTTGTGTTTGGCTTCCCCTTTGAATACTATGCCAAACCATCCCAAAAAAAAAGAGCCAACCTAGATGAAATATAAAGTTTGCATCAGCACATAATCTAGGAAAAACTAAACTAGGTTTTGGCCTTGTCTTTTTCTCTTTTCTATATTGTAGTGCAAAAACTGACCATCCTTATTATTTGGTGAGACCGTGAGCTGGTATCATTTAAAGCAGTTTCACCAACCTTCCTCTGAGCTAAACATAAGAAAATTGTTGAATATAATCATAACATTGTTGTGGATGAGAAAACTAGTCTAACCAAAGTGCAAGCAAATAATTTCTTACCTTTACAAATTGAGATTAGGTGTCTCAAATGCTTGTCATCATTTTCCATTTCTTCTACCAACTTTTCAACCATAGTACCTTTCTACATGACGGCAATTTCAATTTTGTAAAAAAGAAAGTTACTTTTGAAAGCTCCTGAACTCAAAAAAAACTGAAAAAAGCTCCTCAAAGATTACCTCAGGATCATCTAGAAGCTTCAAGTTATGATCGGATTCTAAATTTAACAAGTCCCTAACATTCTCATTGTATATTTCTAGACCTGATATTTTTATGGTAAAATCTCTCTTTGGGGTCCGCAATCATGCCATTGAAAAAGTTAGACATAACTGCATTATCTATAAAATTATATCTATAGTCTGCTCGAGTTAGAAGAACTTAAGCATAGTTTTTCCCATATGGAATCTAAGACAAAATTTACGTTCATTATATCATTTTATATATCATTGACAGCCTTCTCTGTTATTCTTCTCATAGTGTATGTCTTCCCACTACTAGTTTGTAAGAGATGAAAGGGAGAGACCATATTGGAAGGCAGATCCAAGTAAAGAATAGTATGGTCACTTGTCACACTAGCGACCTCGGGCCAAACAACTTTTGCAGTAAGTATCTTGTGAGGACTTGCACACACACACATCAACATATATATTGGAAATGGCATATCAATATCCTGCTAATAACTATATATGCTAACAATAAAAAAGAAAATAACGATGGAAATGATGGCTTGTGAAGCAAAAATTCCAATCCCAAATGAAAATCGCCATAGGCTCTTAATTAAAACAAAAGAAAGCATTAATTACAGTAGAGATGCACAAGGGTCAAGACCAATTCTATCAAATTACAGGATAAAAAATTACCTCAAGAATTCCAAAGTCAACTAGATGAATCATACATGAAACGTAGTCCAGTATCATTGGTAACCATCATGTTCCTGTAGTTAAAGACTAAATAATGTGTGACTCACAAGACTTGATCATAAAAGAAGAAGAAATTTTTTTTGATCATTTATATTATAAATAGTTTATGAGCAGTCATACTTAAACTTATTCTTTTTCATATGCTTATAATTTTAGCAGCAATAGCAAAAGTATAGTATAAAGGAATGTCCATGAATAAAATTACTCAACATGAAAGTAAAGTTAGCAATGTGATGAAAATTACAAAACCAAATTAAATGAGAAGCAAGTCTCATAAAGGAAAAAGTTAAAAGGATGAAATGCAATGTGAAGAAGCTCTTCAAAAGTACATCAACCAGATGAAAGGAATGTTGAATGATTTAGATAATAGAAAAGCAATGAAACAAACCACATACGCAGTATAAAATCTAAAACAAAATGAGAGGAAATGTAGAGAATCAATAAACTAAAAAGTACTTTCATCTAAGGGAGGAAACAACATCAAAAGGTAAACATACAGGAAAGAGTGAATTGTTGTTCTTAAGCAGTTATGTGAAGACAACTGGAGACCAAATAAGGGAATCAAACCAAAAATAAGACATATCACATGAATAATGAAGAAATAAGAGAGTACAATTTCTGAAACTTCCTTCATTTATATTTTTCTAAGGTGCAAAAGCATTGTACAAGTGGTTAAACAACTCTTTTAATGGCCATTCAAGAACACAAATAAATACAGTAATAATTCATTCTTTGGCCATCACATATGGTAACACAATTTAGAAAAAGAGAAATAAACGCTTAAACAACTCTCAACCAGTAGCATGAAATCAACCGACCACAAACTATTATAAAGCACCTAATTAGTACAAAGAACAAAAAAATAGAAAAATCTGAAGGGATTTGAACTTGGCTTCCTACCATTTCCAAGCAAAGTATATCCAATCCTCAAACCATGAACTGATTAAAATAGATTAAAATAGTTTTTAGCATAGCAGAACATTCAATTAGAACAAAAAAACAAAAATAAAAAAGCACCCACCAGAACATAATGAGTGAAAAGAAACAGCGATTGTCAAACAATTAGATTAAAGCAAAACAAAGCATCAACAAGTATAAAGTTAGAGATGAAAGCAAGCCTAAAGGAAATAAGAAGCATGGATTTCGATATACTGGATCAGAGATTTTGATACTGAGTTAATACTACTCTTTAGACATATATAGAAGAACCGCAATCACAATTTCTTTTGGCCAATAACTACAATCTAATCCTTGAGGCACATAAGACATTTACCCCAATGAAAATTTACAAAACATTGGGTCAATAAAGTTAGTGGAAAACATTTCAAGTTACAACGGATGAAAATCCACAATCATCTTGATTTTATTTTCCAACAAAACAAAACATAAGAAATTAAATAGTGCTATATTTTATAGCCAATGGTTCAAATGATTGCTACAAATTGAAAAAAAAAGTCATAATCCATTAAAGATGTTGTATATTTGAAGAAAAGACGGAGGTGAGAATCATCAAACCAAATAACCAAAACAAATTTAGTGAAATTTTGGGCCTAGGGATTTCAACAAATACGATTTTGAGTAGTATTGTACTTCGACATACTTGGAGCAATCAAAGAATGCTACAGTTAAAACTCAAGCAACAAAAATATAGTAGTCCAACAGAGACCACGATCACGATAAAAAAAACAAAACCTAGTGTACATGGTACCAAAAGGGTGGCGCAAATAGGGTTCCAAAATAGAATGAAAATGGGATTGCAAAATAGAGAATGGGGAGAGAGGGCATAGAGGTAGCTACCTAGTACCTAGCTAAAGAAGATAGAGGCTGAAAAGCAAAAGGAAAGAGATACGGTGGAGGCGTCATGGATACCCCAAAAAGGTGAAGAAGACAACATCGTTGGCAATGACACAGTGGATGGAGGAGCCTTTCAAAAGGAAAGCAACATTCATCGAAATAGGGTGAGCTTCAACACGGTGGCTAGAAGAGGGTTTGAGTAAGGAAGAGGAAATTTGCTGAGCGCACAATAAAAAACGAAGGGGGAATTTAAGATATAGAAAGATTTAGTTGGCGTTTTATGGTTAAATGCCAACTAATTTATTTACATTTTTATTTAAAAATTACTATAGTTGGCGTTTCTATTTGGAAGCACCAACTAATATTTTTACTTTTTTATTTTTTATTAATTTTATAAATAACCTTATTTGGCATTTATTTAAAAATGCCAACTAATGTTTTTATATTTTTATTAATTTGTAAATTATATTAGTTGGCACTTCTTTATAAATGCCAACTAATGTTAATATATATATTTTTTAATTTTTAAATCATATTCGTTGTCATTTCCTCATAAACGCCAACTAATGTACTAACTTTAGTTGACGTTTTTAATAGAAACGGCAACTAAAATACTTTTTGTCTCACTTTAATTAGCATTTCCATAAGAAACACTAACTATTAAGCACTAATAAATCTCTAAATTGGTGTTGTGTGAGTTAGAAATCCTAATACGTGCTTATTGTCTACAATAGCAATTCCTATTTTGGTATCTCAAATTTTGCATCGGCCTACTTTGATCCATGCTTGAAGAGGTCATTAAATCTAAAGACATGAAATTGTATAGTTATTGATGAAGATAATAAATCATGCAACTACTGATGTACAAGGAAGGACAAGCTTTAATTAACTCTACCTCATGCTTGTTACAATGGATTTTATGAATTCAAAATTAAAATTCTCCTGCTAATTTCTATCAAATAAAAATAACAAAATTTAAGCACTCTGATTCATAAATAGAAAAAATAGAGTCTAAGTTGGAAATGCAAATCTCAATACGTGCATGCATATTAAGTTATTGGCCAATGAATTTTATGCCAAGGATATTAAATCTCTAAAGGTTGTAGCAAAATTCATCCTATAAATGAAGAAAACAGACATGCAAGAGTTTTTAGCTTATTAACTTAGACAAGCAGGAAGACTTATTAACAGTAAAAAAGGGTGCCCAATTCCTTTCATTTCTGTTTGTTTATGTACAACCTGTTAATATTTTCTACTACAAGGAACATAGCCATATTTCACTTGTTTAACAAGTTATCAAAATTCACCAAGGAACTAAAGCCTGAATTGAAGACCCTTCTTTATACATAACAATATGATTAGGATCTATGGAATAGACAATACTAGGCACTTACCCAAGGCGCAAAAGGGATATCCATTTCAAGTTAATTACATCATAAAAATTATGTCAAATAGAACTAGAAGGGAAGATCAAAAATGACGAAAGGGAAGCACCTGTGATGGAGATTTTAGAAACGAACAAATAAGGAGCAAGGCGGCTAAAGGAATTTACAAAATCTACAAATTATATAAAAATCTGCAGAAATTATGTCAAATAAGCACTTGGCAGGGAACTCTAATGGCGAATCTATGAAATAACGAACAAGGAGAAAGAAATATGTGATGGAGAAAAAGAATCAAGCAATAAAGTGAAACCTGAGAGATAAGGACAGATGCGATGGAGATAACTTGCTTCGACCTCTTCCTTATTTGTTCTCTCCTACGGCGCCGTTGGTTTTGTCCTCTACAGCAAATACTTCATCAAAAACTTTCAGTTACTTATCTTTTCTTCCACCATTTGCAACTTCAACAATAAATGCTTTATCAAAAACTTTCTGCTACTTTTCTCTTCCTCCAGCGTCTACAACTTTGACTTCTCTTTGCGATTGAGTCTATGGCATATATGCACAGTGACAGGGACGATCTTCTTGAAGTTTTTTTTTAATTTTATTTTAAAAGGCCTTTTTTCCCTTAATTTTTTCTCTTTTAATTTTTTTCTACCATATAATCCATTTTTCCATATAATTAGACATTCATCCATGTGGTGCCCATGTTATCACCAACATCAGCCACATCAACACTATCACCCTTTGTCTAGCCACGTGGTAGCCTTAGGGATCTGTTTTCTACTGGTGTGCAAGTTCAGGGGTTAACGCTAAAAACATTAAATGTATTAAGGATCTCAAAAAAAGAAAAAATAGTTCAGGAACTGATTTCAAAACTGATGCAAAGTTTAGGGACAAAAACTTAATTTTCCCAAACAATAATTATATATATTAATAAAACCAAAATCATACATACATACTAGAAACAAGAACAATACCAAGAAAAGGAAACCAAGTAGATGCTATAATAGTAGTTATAAATACTAAACAAGAAAGAGAAGGCTTCCAGGCTCCACTGTTCAAGGCAAGAAAGAAATCAAATATGAAAAGAGAACATTGTTGTAGCTGACAAAACCTTAGGTCACAACTTGTATAGGCAATCAAACCTTGAACTTCTAAGGAATGCTTAAAATTCCATTTAACAAGGAAATACAAAATAAGCTCTCCATACATCAAATGTGACTTTGAATAAGCTAGTTGCATATGCCACTAAATGTGGCTAAAACTAAGGATTTGACATCAATCCCAAAGCATCCAAATAAGGATGTCCGGCCTAACTTCTCTTAGCATATGATCATCCTCAACAAAGGTAGCAATTTTAATTTCAAAGATAATAACCAACATACACCTTAGATAAAGACCTCATATAGCACCAAGAATAGAACCTTCAACCAAACTTACAGAACTAAAGGATGACTCAACCAAACTATGAGCAATAAAAGCCAAAAACCACCATAAACTATGCATACAAAGACTATGAACTATCGAAGCTGTACACTTACTTTGACAGTTCCAAACTAAAGCTTCATGTATCTTGAGGAGATTTTTCGGGATAAGTCTCCCACAACCCAATAGCACTTGAAGAAGATAGAAATACCATCAGTTTACTACTATAATAAGTACAAATTCTTTTCAGAGATGTTTTCTTTAAGATCAAATCCTCCTCCTATTTAGGTCACTTCTGATTAATTAGGCCCCTAACAGTACATAGTCATCTTCGTTTATAAATATTCCCCATTATAAATAACCAGTCAAAAACTCCATCCTGTCTTCCTATTCTATTAGGAATGTTAATGCTATCATAATTGTCTTCCATATCTTCATGTTCCCAACAAATCTTCCTCTTGCCATGAATTCCTATATTGTTTGATTGATACTTCAAACATCCTTCAATTGAGTGCTTTCACCATAAGCTTCATTTGTGAAGACACAT
Organism: Adenanthera pavonina; assembly: GCA_026686845.1. Taxonomy (NCBI): domain Eukaryota; kingdom Viridiplantae; phylum Streptophyta; class Magnoliopsida; order Fabales; family Fabaceae; genus Adenanthera; species Adenanthera pavonina. Next base: position 340,980 of record JAIVEN010000016.1, read on the forward strand.
TCCCATCTTCATTTTGAGCTCATTCTTTCTAAGTTTCATCTACTTTATGTGAAGGAAATTGATTATCATAAATCTCATGCTTTGTGCGATTCTCCTTAAATTTGCTTCTTTCTTGAGGAACCCCCCAATCATCTTGATCCACTTGAAGCTTTGAATGTGAAGATTGAAAAGATCCAAACCGCTCTTCATTCTAAGAAAACTAATGATTATAATAGAGGAGCTTGAAAGAATTAAAATCTTTGATTGAAAAATGACCATTGCAGCTTTTAATCTTTGTTGACTTCCTAATAGACAGAAATATGTGAAGATCATCCTTAGACCTTGAAAATATAGATGACCAAAATCCATGAGCAAATCTACACCCAAACCAGTTGAAACTTTCTTTAAGTTTAACCATTCCTACTTGGACGTTTTCTTCATTCCAATCACAACCATGTTCAATATGCCTAACCCTCCCATAATGCCAACAAATTCTAGAAATTCTCTCATATCTATCCCAAATGTTTCTCCCATTATCTAGTTGAGCATACACAACTGAAAGTAATGGAAGAGTTATGTTGACCTTCACTTTAATTCTAAAGAAGCACATATTTCTTGAGTTTCCAAAATCTCTATCAAACTCCAAAAAATTCTCCAAATATATTACCCAAAACCTTTGTGACTTAAGTATTCTAAAGGTAAGCCCCAAATTTGGACCCAAACGGGAATCTTTTGAAGACAGATTTGTTCAAGAATTAGATTTGGTTTCCATTCCATTGTATGAAGCAAAAAATTATTTATCCCCCATGGTCCATTATCCAGGAGAAACTCTTGATCTTGCTAGTTTCCAAAATATAAAAGATAAAGATTTTTATATTTGCTAACAACATCCACTTTACCATGCAAGTGCCAAACATATTCCAACACCAATTGTAGACATTGAATAAACATGATTTTGCTATCTATGAGAATTCCTAGAATACATGTTTCCAAAAAGTCATGTTTTACTTGCACTAATGATGAAGAAGATAGTCTAATAGAAGAACCATGCATGCAAGACTTAAAATCCAGAGTATCATGATCAATCATATAAGGATTTAATTTAGAAACAAAAGAGCATAACCTAACTAAAACAAAAAAGGAAACCTTGAAAAGAAAAAAGAAAAACCAAACGAAGGCATGAAGGAACAACAACAACTAGAACCAGAACCAAAAGATTAACGAAGCACACAGACAAGACCAAAATAAAACTAGAAATCTAGGAAAAAGTAAGAAAGAAACATGCAAGGAGAACATAAAAAAATAGCAGAGGAAACAAGCAAAAAAGGCACAAGAGTAGCAAATACCAAGATGCATGCAATGAGATTGAAACACAAAGAAAGGACCACAAGCAAGAAGCAACAAGACAGAAACATGGAGAGCAGGGCATTTGAGCAAGATCAAAATGGCACAGTGACAAAAGAAAACATAACAAAAAAGGAGAAATCATGGAAGGACAATAAAACAAGAAAGGAAGAAATAGAACTTGTACGCAATAGGAAGGAACAAAAAAACAAGGAAAGGAAAGAGATCATTGGAAATAAGCCGATTTAGAAGAGGAAAAAGTATATCAGCGACAAATCAACACTAACTCTGGTAACAACGACCAAGGAAGAAGGATTTAGAGAATTCGACAAAGCCACCTCTCTTTCAACTGGCAACTGGCAACTAGCATGTTGTGGGGGAGGTATTGAAAGAAAGAAGCAAGTTAAACTTCTAAGTCTGTTGTTAAGTGTAATGAGGTGTTGTTAAGACATATCATCAAACATCTCAACAAAGCTTGGACACCTCAGCAAATTTGACCTGTTGACCATGTGTTTTTGTTTTCTTTATTAAAATATCTTTCATGACTTATCCTGTATTGGACAGATGTCCTAATTTTATTGTAATTCCTTGTCTATATAAGGCTACTACTGTATATTGTTTTGTGAGCTCAAATGAATATTTTTCAGTATTATGTCCCTTTATGATATTAAAGCCGATACCTAATAGATCACCATGTCTGATATGAACCCACCACCCATCACTTCATCACTTACCTCATCATCTGCCACAAATCCTTCATCACATAACCCTATTCTACTACCACCAAACACCAATACTATACAAAACCCAAATACACCATTTTCTTCATCTTTTGTTACCTCCTTGCCTCACTTCATCACTGTCAAACTAACGTAAGACAACTACCCAATATGACATGCACAGATACTTTCTTATCTCTACGGACAATAGGTCTATGGGCACATTAACCGATCTACACCACCTCCTCTATCTCTTTTTCCTTTTGGAGAATGGAATCTAGAATATCAAAAATGGTTCTCGCATAATCAACTTATCCTCTCTATCATAATCTCATCTCTATCAGAAAATGTTATTGGTCAAGTTTTAAACAATAAAACAGCAAAAGGCATGTGGTATGCTCTTGAAACTTTGTACTCACAAAAGTCTCAATCTCTGTTTATTCAATTGCATACACAAATTTCAATCATAAAGAAAGGAGCAGATTTAATCTCAAAATATTGTAGGAAAGCTTCACTCCTACAAGATTCTTTGACTGCTATAGGGAAGCAAATCAGTGACATGGAGTTTATTACTTACTTGTTGGCAAGACTTGGATTAGATTTTGATCTGATTGTTGCATCTCTAACCACAATTGTAGGAACTTTCACACCAGAGGAACTCTTAAGTCATCTTCTGATCCTCGAATTTTAGCTTAATCTTCACGCATATGAAAATACTCCATCTTCTGAGTTTTCAGCAAATGTTGCAGTGGAATCTTCAAACAAAGCTAGTCTGCTTTCCTTGCCTGTATCCCTATCCCCATCCAATTTCTCATCGCTGTTAAGTAATATTTTCAAAGGTGGCAGGAACCCTAACTTTTATGGATGAGGTTGAGGTCATTTTGGTTACAAAGGAAGTCATTTTGCAAGAGGAGGAAGAGGTGCCTCGTCATTTATTAATTCTGAATCAAGGCTTACGTGCCAGTTGTGTCAATGGCCAGGCCATACTACTCTAAATTACTACCATCGTTTTAATCATGACCTGGACCTCCTTCAACCTTCTCTGCTCCATCTTCCTTTGCATCAAATTATTCCAATGTCTATCCATTTATTACTGATCGTACTTGGTATCCTAACTCTGGGGCAAATCAACTATGATGTCAGATCTAGCAAATCTTAATATCTCTACTTCTCCATATCATGGTTTTGAGCCTGTTCAAGTGGGAGATGGTAGCAAGCTTTTTATTTCTCATATTAGATCTGGTCTTCTTTCTATACCTTCTAAATCTTTCAATATTCAAAATCTTCTATATACGTCTTTTATTACTAAAAATCTTCTTTCAATATGTCAATTTTGTATTGATAATAACGTTTATTTTGAATTTTATTCCACTCATTTTGTTGTGAAGGATCTCACCAAGGGGACACCTCTTTTTCAAGATCCAGTTAAAGACAAGCTTTATCAATTTCCTTCTTCATTTTCTCCTTCAACCTTTCATCCTTCAACTACCTTGGAGAGCATACTTCTATGGTTCTCTAGCATCAACGATTAGGACACCCAGCCTTAAGAGTTGTTCGATTATCAACATATATTCTCTTTCTCTGTCTGGATCAACATCTTCTTTCTTTTGTTCTGAATGTTGTATGGCCAAGAGCCACAGTTTACCTTATCCAATGTCATTAAATAAATTTCAGGCTCCTTTAAAACTAGTGTTTAGTGATGTCTAGGGTCCAGCTCCTTACTTATCTTACTTTGGATCTCGTTATTATGTTTCTTTTGTAGATTATTTCGGTAAATACACTTGCTTATTTGCTATAAAATCCAAGTCTAATATCTTTTCTGTTTTTATTCAATTTCAAAAGCAAGTTGAAAATATTTTTAATTCAAAGATAAAATCCTTACAGATTGATTGGGGGGTGACTATTGAAATTTACACAAACACTTAAAAGATCAAAGCATTTTACACAAGATTACTTGCCCTTATGCTCACTTGCAAAATGGAACCATTGAAAGAAAACACAGACATATAGTTGAAACAGGATTAGCCTTTATGCACAATGCTAGTGTTCCATACAAATTCTAGGCTCATGTGTTATCCATTGCTGTCTACTTAATAAATAGATTACCCTCAGCAACCTTAAATTACAAATCACCATATGAGATCCTCTTTAACAAAATCCCCAACTACTCTTTTCTAAAGGTTTTTAGGTCAACTTGTTGGCCCAACTTACACCTATATAACAAAAACAAACTCCAATCCAGATCAACTCTTTGTGCTTTTTTTGGATATAGTCTAGATCATTATGGATATTTATGCTTTAATGTTAAAGCCTATAGAATATATATTTCTAGAGATATCATCTTTAATGAATCTATGTTTCCCTTTTCTGGAACTCCTCACCAATCCTTTCCTGAGCCTGAGCCTGAGCCCGAGCCCAACTTTGTCCCTCTTCCCACTCAAATTCCTATTCTTTCTCCACCAGAAAATAAAACTGGTCCAACTCATGACATTGAACCTAATAGTCCTTGTTCTCCTCTTCAATCTTTCTTGTCCCCATCTTTTTCTCAAATTCAATCTCTATCTCCCTCTTTTTCTTCTTCGTCTCCTTTTACTTTTCTCTCTCCTTCACCTCGTCCTTTGTATGCCATGGTCACCAGATCCAGAAACAATATTTTTAAATCAAAACAAGTTACCAATGGCACTATCCCTTGGCCTCAATCTAAGACACTTGTTGCTATCTCTTCTCTCCCACCAGAACAACCTCAATCATTTTCTGAAGCAATGTAATTTTTAGAATGGAAAGATGCTATGTCAACTTAATTTCATGCTCTTACCTCAACAAATACTTGGACACTGGTACCACCATCTATGGCATAAAATCTTATTGGATGCAAATGGGTTTATAGAACCAAACACAAGGCTAACAGAACTATTGATCACTATAAAGCACGCCTTGTTGCAAAAGGCTTTCATCAATTACTAGGTTTGGATTTTTTAGACATGTTCTCTCTTGTGGTAAAACCTATTACTATATGATTAGTACTTACTCTGGCCATCACTTTTGGTTGGTGTATAAAACAAATTGTCATTCAAAATGCTTTTCTACATGGAAATTTAACTGAGCAAGTCTTCATGTCTCAACCTCCTGGTTTTGTTGATAAAGATTATCCTAATTATGTTTGCAAGTTGAACAAGGCAATTTATGGTCTTAAGCAGGCACCACGGTCCTGGTTTGCTAAGCTTAGTTCTAGATTGATTGAATTAAACTTTACAACATCCAGATCTGATTCTTCCCTCTTTATTCGAAGGCAGACATCTCTTGTTCAATATATACTTGTCTATGTCGATGATATACTCATTATTAGTTCTGATTCTATTACTGCCACTGTCTTGATAAAATCTTTAAATGTCACCTTTCCTGTTAAAGACCTTGGTTCTTTGTCTTATTTTTTAGGTGTTGAAGTTCAATCATCTGCACTTGGGTTGCATATATCACAACGAAAATACTTACTGATCCTCTTCTCAAGTGCAACATGTTCAACTGCAAGCTTGTTTCTACACCTTTGGCCACTACATCCTTCTCCCTAACAACTACTGATACTTGTTTCTTGATATTTCCTTTTATCATGTGTTGTTGGGAGTCTTCAGTATTTATCTTTTACAAGGCCAGATGTTTCATTTGCTGTTAATAGAGTTTGCCAATTCATACACCAATCCTCTCTATCTCACTGGTCTACTATCAAATGTCTCTTAATATATCTCAAATGCACCTTATCTCATGGCCTTGCTATTTCTAAATTATCCTCCTCTCCTTCCCTCCATGTCTATTCTGATGCTGATTGGGGAGGGTGTTCTATTGATCGTTAGTCTACTAGTGGGTTTTGTATTTTCTTTGGTTTAACTCTCATTTCATGGAGCTCTAAGAAACAACCATCTGTTGCACGATCAAGCACTAAGGCTGAATACAAAGCACTTGCTATTGCCACTAGTGATGTTATCTGGATACAATCCTTGCTCAGTGAATTGGGCCTTTTTCTTGTTGATCCTCCCACTCTTTACTGTGACAATATTGGTGCCGCATACTTGGCTACTAATCCTATCTTCCATTCTCATGAAAAGCATATAGAACTTGATTATCACTTTGTGAGAGAATGTGTTGCTGCTAAAAACAGTTATTTCCTCTCACGACCAACTTGCTGACATTATGACAGCCTCTTCCTTCCTCCAGATTTTCATTCCTTTGTTCGAGCATTGTTGTCACTCCATCCCAACTTGGCTCATGGGGGGATGTTGAGACATATCATCAAACATCTCAGTAAAGCTTTGACACCTCAGCAAATTTGACTAGTTGATCATGTGTTTTTGTTTTCTTTGTTAAAATATCTTTCATGACTTATCCTGTATTGGACATATGTCCTAATTCTATTATATTGCCTTGTCTATACAAGGCTGCTACTGTACATTATTTTGTGTGCTCAAATGAATATTTTTTTGTATTATATCCCTTTAAGTGGTAAGATTTTTGCTCATGAAGTTTTAGAGGAATTTTTGTCTAAAGCATCTTTTTCTACTGTCTTGACTCCACATTTAGGCAATGTAGTCATAGATTGGATTGTAGCAATCGTTATAAAGGAAGTGTGCCTAATGGGGGTGGGCCTTTGTACCACCACCTTCTCTATCTATTATTATTGCTCATGATGCTAATGTTGAAAGTTCCTTTGCAGTACTGGAACATCTGCTTCTTCATCCTATTTTTCAAAGATTGGTGTTAGCTGAGGCTTTGTTTTCCTCTTTTTTTTATTTATTCCTTTACTTTGTGTTTTGGACTATGTTTTGTTCCGGTTTTAGAACGAATTCAGCTTTTACTAGTGGTTAAAAAAAAACCCTTACTTTTGATTGTAGATCCATCAAATAATTTATCATAATTACTTTTTTCTTCTAGTCTTGAAAGATGAGAAGCAGCAGCAAGATATGAACATTTGTGTTAATGAATGGAGAGTCATGAAGAGTGACTACCAAAAGAGACCCAAACAAGTAATTAACATACATATAATTATCTAATAAAGTAGAGCAATAATGTGTAAAATATCTAAAATGACAAAGAAGCTAATGGAGGATTGATGGAAGAAGCCGAGGTGTGGTTGTGAAGAGTACTAGCATTCCAAGACCTAACAACATTTTTGTTTAGTTGCTTATCGGCAAAAAAAATTTTCGTCTAGCCGCGTCAAGTCCTGATGCAAGTACAACCCACTCTTACTTTCCTCTGTTCTTATCCTTAGTAGCTTGTCCCATCCGTTCCACCATTCATAGTATTTGGGGTTAGAGCTATGGCGATGATAAATATCATCATTGCAAATGTAATAAGCAGTAAACTTGCCCCTCGTCACTCCATCAAATGATTGGTGTTGATGGACATAAGGGGAAGGGGGATGAAGACAGGTGGCAGGTGGCTGTGGTTGTGAATGGACTTTGGGAGAACTAAAAGACAAGGAAGGTCGAAGCTTCCAGTAAGAGGAGGCAGTAGTAAGGAGAGCCACCTATTTGATCCATAAATTGAGGTAATGAAAAGCTATAAGTTGGTGGCGAGAAGCCAAGATGTTTGTTTTGTGTTTAATTAATTAATTTTTAAAGCATTGGTAATCCTCCCATATCACACAAAGTCCACAGCAGAGACTAACTTTGGCTATTCTTGAGAATATTGGATGAATTGAAGAACCCTGGGAATTGTGTTTCTCACATGTTCCTAGGGTCTGTAATGATGTTACAGATCAATTGGCCAAATAGGGTCTACAATGCTCATTGACTGTTGATTTTGATGATCAAGTTCCTTCCTATGTCATTATGCGAGGAATACAATGCTTAATGAATGTACTAGGGTTCTTACTCCCTCTTGTTTTTTTTCTTTTCTTACCCCCCTCTTTTGATGCAGTGAGATTATAATTTGGGTTTGGCCCATCCTTCTTACCAAAATAACAAGAGAGAGATTAACTCTGACTCTAAAATCACAATGATATCGTTTTGATAAATGAGAAAGGGTGACGAAATCTGAGTTTTCCACATAATATCAACGCCATGCTTGGGGATTCTAATATATTTAAAGATTTTAATTAAACTTTTATCTTTGTTAACAATTATTCAATAACAATTTTTGGTAATATCCTTCATTTAATAGTTATTAAAATTTATTTACTGATAATTATTTTTTAATTATATACTAATTATTATTTGTCAATTATAATTTGATTTTTCTAATCCATATTTATCAATCAATACCTTCTTATTTCAAAATAAAATATTAAAATAAAAAAAAGAGTCAAATACAAAAAACTCAACCTTTTACAATTGTAATTTGTAAATTATATATGTATGAGTAGGGGAATGAGGGTTTTTGAGTGGTTATGGGGGTTGATTTAGAAGGAGGGGAAGGGAAGGCGGCTAACTACCCACTTTTAATATTTTTTAAATTTTTTTTAAAAGTAACGCTGCTGCCAGCAGCATTGTAACTGTAATACTTATGGCAGCAGGCTAGTCAATGAAGTTAGTAAATTCACTAACAATTATTTTTGAGAAAATCACAAAAAAGGGACAAAATCCTACAATAATTTTTATAAAATCCCAAAATCCTAAATAACTACAATTAAGTCTCATTGGTCCTTTAGTGACAAAAAAATTAAAATTAAGTTACTAAAATACCCTCCCTCATCTCACTTAACCCTTCTTCAAATAATGCCCTAAAACTCAGTCGCACAATCATTCCATTGTTCAAACTCAGTTGCACTCTTTGTGGATCTTAGGACGTGTCATTCCATTGTTCAAACTCAGTTGCACTCTTTGTTAATATGAGGACGTGAGAAATTAAGATTTTCATGGGTGTTAAGACTTAAGGGCTTCACGAAGCCCTTAAGGTTTAGATTTCTGACACAGAGACAATGAAAAAGAAGAAGCACTTAAGTCTTGACACCTATAAAAATCTTGATGTATCATATTCTCAAATTCATGAAAAAGTGACCAAATTTAAAGAATGATCGTATGATTGAGTTTTAGGACACAATCTAAAAAAAGAGTTAAGTGAGATGAGGGAGGGTATTTTAATAATTTTATTTTAATTTTTCTTTCACTAAAGGACAATGGGATTCATTTGTACGTTTTTGAAGTTTTAGTCCTTTCATGTGATTTTCCCAATTTTTGTTCTTAATTTTAAAAAGTAATCAAAACTAAATGTTAGTCCGATTTATGTGATTTTCTTTTTAAAAAATTGTCATATGAAAACGTGATATGATGTTCTGATGTCTTAAAATTATAGCAGGATGGTAAAAATACTTTTAAAATTGTAGCATATTGGTATTTTGCTTTCTTTTTTTATAGCATTTGGATTAAAAATCCTTGACACGAAAAAAAGTAAGCGAAGTGACATGCTTCAGGAATTGAAAAGAAAGAAATCCTATTTGATTTTCTTTTTTCTTTTTTTCCCTTAAAACCCCACAACACACGAACACCGCGCGCGTGCAGTGAAAGAAATCGTATATAAAGCACAATGCAGACTGATGCGCGCTTCCAAGCACTCTTACCGTAAATCCCTACCCTCTTGTTCTTGTCCTTGTATCTATGGACAATTTTGGAGAAGTCCTTCGCAGGCTTTCCGGTGACCATAAATTGGAATCGAGGAACACATCTTCTTCCTCGCCCTTACCTTACCTTTGGATTGTCGGATTTGAATGGAAGAGCAGGAGATGATTTCTGATTCATCTTTTGTTTGGGCCACTGGGGCTTTCAAGCATGTCGCTCCTTCTCACTCTCTGTAGCTGGTTCTTAATTAGCCTATTGTGATTATTCTTGGCTTTCCTTGAAAATCGTTATACTTTTGCTGTCATCAGAAGTACAATTTGTCAATTTCCTAAATAGTAAAACATTTAAGAATAGCTAATGAACTGGTGGTATTCAGTGATTGTGATAAAGCATTGTGCAAGTTGGTAGCTCCTTGTTTCGTTGTCATTAAGTATATTGGCTTGTCCTACGAGAAATATGTTGTCCTTTAGTATTTTACTCCATAGATGGCTACGGTTGAAAATGTTGTTGAAATAAATGTCAATATTGATATCATATACAAATCCACTACATAACATAGTACATATTGAAAAATTATCCTGAAGTTCTTTTGAATTCTGAAGGAATAATTCAGTGGTTCTTTGGGAAATTTGTGTGGCTTATTTATTTATTTATTTTTCCTTTTAAAATCACTTATCTTTAGAGTGGGTATAGTTGTAATGGAAACCCTTAAATCTGGTCTTCACAAACATCAATTGAATTTTTAGATTTGTTTCTACTTCTAAATCTGTGATATTCTGTATGTTATGTGACAAACAACTTGTATCTTTGTGGTCCTGCCAATACTATGTGTAATTTTCTTTGTTGCTGGAGTAGCTTTTGGTTACACTTTGAGGCAACGTGTTAGACATTAAACTTCCAAATTGCTCAAGCAACTGAAAGATTATTGATTCCACCTTTTATTTATACATATTCCAAATCAAATAGTATCATTGGTGTATAAATGACTTCAATCATGGCATCTTATTGCTTCACCTAAGAACCTTGTATCTGTATTCCCTAATTCATTATTATCCTCTCTAGTGTTAAGGTTTCTTAACCTCTGAATGTATTATTTTGCTCCCACTTGTTCTTATCCATGATGATGTTGTTCTTGGGCATTCATGATCAATGATCAATGGCACATTTGATCCATTATACTAAACAGTTGCTGTGTTGGGGGAATGACACCGTGCCTTTTGGTTTTAAGTTGCTCTAAGGATTTAGAAGATTAGTTCATTAACCTATGTAGTACAATTCCAAACTACTTCATGCTTCACAATCTCGCCCTCCCCAACAAATATAACTTTGACAAGTTAACTTGGAGTGACTCAAGTCAATCAGACTTATAGTTACTGAATAGTTATGTTCCTATGGCCTACATTTTCAAAGTTTCCACTTTTTTCCCCTCAGATATTCTACCTCAGACTATATGGTAGTCTTACATTTCCTTTGCAGTTATTGTTACTCAGGAGGGATATAGTCCTCTTATGTTTTCATTCACTTTAATTGGCTAAAGGATTCTTCCTTACCATAGCTAAAGGATTTTGTATTGTACACTATTTGCATAGAAAATACTAAAATTGCACATTGCTGCTGCACTACCATCATCTAAACGATTCTCAATTTTCCTATGAAATCATTTGATTGATAATTACAGAATAATAAACAAAAGTCATTTGGATATATATTCATGACTTTAGAAATACTCCTTGTGAAAGTCGAAGCGTGTGGTTGTCCTGTGGCTTAGCTCATTTGATAGTTGTTTTAGTTCCTTTGCCAGGGTTGGCATCCCACAGTAGAACACCCCTGCAAGTTTCATGCATCATTTTTTTGTTATACTGCCAACAAACATCAATGAAGCAATGAAAATGGATTAAAGTATATATGCCTATCCCTCATACCCACTTATGCCCTTGCTTCTTTGTGTGATAGTGAGGGCCAGTTATTGTTTTCAAATCTTTATAATTATTACTTATGAAGTGTTTTGGTTGTTATTTAATGGTGGTTGACTGCCAACTGTTGTGTTTGAGGAGCACACAAAATGCTAGAAAATTATTTCTTAAACTGCCAATAAACATGAATGAAGTGATGAAAATGGATTATTTACATGTCCCTCATGCCCAATTATGCCCTTGGCCCCTCGCTTCTTTGTGTGTTAGTGAGGAGCAATTATTGTGTTCAAATATTTATGATTATTACTTATTAAGTGTTTTGATCGTCATTTAATGGTGTTTTACTGCCTACTGTTATGTTTTAGGTGTGGCACAAAATGCTACAAAATTGCCCAGAAACACATCATTTTTTTCACGTGATTTTTGAGACAAGGGGACACCTGGCTTATGAGAGGGTGTTTAGATTAATTTCATCTACTTTGGTTTTACAACACCTGCAATTTTGAGCAGTTCCTATCACCCTTCCTCATTTCAGTCATTGAATTAACTCTTGATGAATTTTTGTTAAATAAATCTACATTAAATAAATCTACATTTTGTAGCAAGTAATTTACCTACTGTTGAGTTCGGATGTTTTGAGGCTATCTTGGTAAAAACATGTTTCCAATTAGGCCTTGCAAAGTGTGTCCTTACCTGCAACAAGAAGAAATAAAATGATTCTTTCTAGGTATACTATTAGAAGATCAATATCATTTATAACTTCAAATATGGATGATCATACTCGAGTGCCTGATAGGATGTCAACGCCATGTTTGGCATGGCTGAGTGCTTGGACCATAGTGATTAAGGTTGACCTTGCGTCTCCCTCTTCGTAAACACTTGTAAGGTAGTTGTGAAGTTCAATTTGACCCTGATTCACAAAGAGAGAAGGATCACAGTTAAGTTGCTTGGTGATGGTAAACTTTTTTCTAATATCAACAATAGTATGTTAGATTGAATCTCATGCATTAAGTGAAGACTCACGAAGAAAAATTAAGAATTACCTTGTGGTCCATCTCTGCAACTTCGTCCATTACTCCTTTAAACCACTCAAAAGATCCAAGTTCCCTCGTCGCCCAATAGAAATAAGCATTTGTAGTTCGTTGTGATCGCTTATTTCCAGCTGGCGTCAAGTTTGAAGATGTAAAACTATTGAAGCTCTCGTCTGATCTTGTTGTTTCTGTGTTTGATTCCTACATTGACCTTGTGAGGATTAATGTCTGAATGGAAAAAGAATCAACTTTATGAGGAAATGACCAAGATATGAATACCACTATCTGGTCTTCAATTCTTCTTGTGCTATTGAGAAGATCTCTGAGAATGCTTATGAAAGGGGTTGCCCCGATTCCTAAGCCTATAAGGAGCAGTACATCATAATTATGGTAATCTTGTGCTGGAGCTCCATAAGGACCATCAACAAGCAGTCTCGGCTGTCTGCACATCACCATTCTATTCTGAATTATTTAACATACTTAACATGTACACATGCAGAATGAATTTTGCCTAAGATTACCCAATTTGATCCATTTGCACGAGTTGCCCAAATTTCGCTCGCCGAATGATAGGAGGAATTTTGTCATCTTCTGTGAAGAGTTGCTTTAATTCTTGCGTCCAGTCTCCTACTATACGAATGTGAATGCTGAGATAGTCATCTCCTGGCGCTGAAGTGATGGAGAATGGGTGCCTAAAAGCCAAATATGGTTATTTGGAATTGGAGGTTTAGATTTCATATGTACCAAAGTTGGGTAGACCCGAGGGCCAAAATTACACTAACCATTCAAATGGAGAGATTTTTGGGCATTGCAAAAATATGTACTGTCCGCTTTTGTACTTAAACCCATTTGGCTTTGACATGACTAAGCAAAGGACGTCACCTTGTAGCACTGAGACCTACAAAGTTTAAAGTTGAACTTCCATTAAAAATTAGGGAAAAAAAAAGTCATAAGCAGCAAATCAAGCGGCACCGCCGGGCGCCGCCGGGGGGGGGTGGTGTTTTGGGATGGGTGGCGCGCTGGTATCGTGCAGAAAAGATAAACCCTACATTTCATACAACATTCTTGTTTGCTCCTGCTCTTTTTGTCCGAGAGGTATGCCATTAAAAATAGGTATTGAAGGCAGTGAGGATTTAGACGGTTACCTTTAGTATTTTTACAGAATAATGCTCTGATCTGAAAGTGCGCAAAGTGCGCTCCGCAATGTAGAGCAACAATGGAGCAGAGATGTACATCCACGTCTTGTAATTAAGGAAGTATCGTCAGTGATTATGATTTGTATACTTGAGCAAAAATTTACTTTTATCATATTATGTAGAATAGTATTCAAATTCCTCACCGTTTTCTGATACCACTTGTGGGTCAGGTACAAGAAATATCCGTGGATGAACAGCAAAACATAGACGAGACCGAGAAGGTGGTGTGAGTACCAGAAAGCATTAAAACCGGTTAATCTGTTGAAAGGTGGGGGAAGCCTGACCGCATTTCTCCGTAAGTGATGGGTTGCTAGTGTGAAAGAGATGACCATAACAGCAACCATTGAAATTCCAGTGAGGCCTTCAACACTGATCAAAAGTGATTTATATGTGGGCTTCTTGTTATGGAAATCTGAAGATATCAAGGTGAATTTTTCTGGAGATGAATTTATGAGGAGTGGAAAATCACATGCGAGATGATTGCCTGCGTGAACAACAACTTCGATAGCAATGGCAGAGGCAATTATCTGCAAAAGGAGAGAATAAAAGTTAGAAAGTGTAGAAGGGAAGCTGGGATTAAAATGTTGCCTCGTATGTCAGAATAGTAGTGTGGCAACTCCTTCACTTTTTTGTCATATTGTTCATTATCTTCTTATTGAAAAGATCCTACTGAGGGTTGACCTCATCTCATCTTTTACCTTGTGAAAATTAATATTGTCATCAAAGGGGACAAATGACCTGGCTCTTGTGGACCGAAGCCATGTTAGCATGTTTCGACATACTGGAAAGAGTATAAGAGCCATATTCAGTTTCAGAGTCTCTGCAGCCCCTTTGGCTACTGGAATGCAATAGCCCATGACTTGAAAAGTTGCTCTGTTTTTGTATTGGCAAAATTTCCAAGCAAAAAGGCATGCATTGGCGGTCAACCATAATAACAAAATCCAGATCCTCCGCCAATGTTCTTGTGCGATAGACCGGAGTGTCCTGCAAAGTCTTTTGATCACGTTTTTAGGTCCCGACCCTGTAATATTTTGTTTCCAACCTGTGCTTGTGGTGCTGTTTTGTCTACTGTAGTTCATATAGCTACCCTTCTGTAGGAGCAACATTTCTAGCTGCCATAACTGATCAAAGGCCAAAAATTACAAGGTAACAAGGGTCACAAGATGAACAATAAAAACGAGGGCTGGATTTGCAATAGGGGATTTCAGTACTTTGACTTGTTCTCAACCCAAGTCCTTACTCGGACAAAAAAACTCATTTTGGTGCGAAAGTTGGGAATATATATATATATATGTGTATATATATATATATATATATATTGGAGTGTTGTGGTCATTTGTTTTTCCCCTTTTTTGTTCTTATTTGCTATTATTATTTATTACTATTATTTTTTCTTACCTCAATGTATCCCAGGTTTTCTGGATCTAGCTCTTCCATTATTAACGCAGCGTACCCTTCAGCTTGTTCCTTTAGCTTAGATAATTTGTTTGCTGAAGCACTGAGCATTATAAGCTGTTAAATAAAAATTAATCGAAAACTGAGAATATTAATCAAAGCATAAATAATAAGCTTCATGAAAATGTAGCTAAGATGCTCATGACTTAAACTCGGTAATTTTCTTGCCGTATGTGACATTGTTCTTTTCTCAATAAATATATTGATGCGCTTTTAACGTAGCTCTTACTTCGGTGGAGGGGGACTACACTAATATACCTGTAAGCTCTTTTGAAAAAATGAAAAATATTCCTGTATGCTTTTAATTGCATGGATCCAGATTTCTCTCTTTGGTCAAAAAATACGGATTTCTCTTAAATATTGATTAATACTAGTTTTATTTATTACTTCTAACACTTTTTTTCGTTGCCAAAGAAATATCAACTTAATTACATATATGTAAAGCTATTGATTAGAAGAGTGTTGGGTTAAAAAAAATTAAAAAAGAAAAAAGAAGGATGGAAGAGAGAGGCAGAATGAATTTAGCAGCAGTGGTTCCAAGTTCCTATACTCCTTTTTTCCCTTGTTTTTTTACTCCACCCTTAGTCACTCTTTTATCCTAAGGATAAGGAACAGCCAAGTAGTTGTCATTTTCATTTCCTCTGTTGATTGAAGTCAAAAATTCATTTTGTGTGATATCATATGTGACTTTCAAGAAAATATAAATTGAATTTGCTTACGGAAAAAAATATGCAAGCTTAAATATACAAGACTTTTCATGCTGACATTCTTTATAAAATTGTGCATAACTGTTTCCATCTGGCTTTCCCTTTTCTTTTTCGTTTATATGTTTCCTATTTTATATTTTTTTCTCTTAAATCGTACCTCTTGTATTTCCTCACTCGTAATTCTTCCATCTTCATTACTGTCAGCCCTGTAACAAATGGTGGCCAAAAAAAGAAAAAAACTCGTTATTTTTATCGCCAGCACCTTATTAAACTATAAGGAGGGATTAATAAAAAGAGTAATATTATTAACACCATCATTGCAATCACAAATGCACAGAATATATGCCTGCATGCTCTGTTTTAATTAATTCGGTTATATCTAAACTTCTCCATGTTAATTGGTTAAATTTAAGTTGTATACAGCTGTGACTCTGTTCTGATTAAAATAACAAAACTCATTTAATTGATACGTCTCCAAGGGGAGTCCACCACTGTCGACTAAAAATACAGTTGTCATTAAATAATAATAAGAAGAAGAAGAAGAAGAAGAAGGGAGAATTGAGAATAAATACCAAAATAAAGAAAAATTTGGGAAATGAGACCAAAGTTTACCCAATTTTTAAGATAGGTGAAATTTTTTCTGAGCAAACTTAGAGAATTTCCAAATCAAGAGAAATTTTTTTTTCTATTTTTACTTGGTATAAAAAACTTTTATCCTAACTTGGAAATTTTCTAAGTTGGCATGAAAAAATTATAATCTACCTTGAAAATAAGTGAATTTTGGTTCCATATTTTAAACATTTCTTCATTTTGGTATTTTTTTCACAATTCTCCCTGATAATAATAATAAACTCATTTAATTGAAACTGAGAATTAATGTAGAATGTAGCATGGTCCTGCGCCGATTCAAGACACCTAAATACAATTGTGAAAAAATACCAAGTGGAGAAATATTTCACTTTCCAAATGTTCCAAATATATATATATATATATATATATAATAATAAACACAACTATTGTTTTTAAGGATAAACATAGTAAGTTTTTTATTAAGAAAATTGGCGTAATTTAACTCTCATTCAGGACTATATAAAAGATGCATAAATATCTAAAGGATCAGCACAGTTAATAATAGGAAAGTTAGTGCAGTATTCTTCTAACATAAATTGATCAGCAGACGACTTACATGTCAAAGAAAATCTGAAGTCGAGCATCAAAGCTCTGATCAGAAATTTGTAGCCAGAAGTCATAGAGCTCTTCCTTGGTTATTTTAGTCACTTTCCGTTGCTTCCTTCTCGCCAGTGTGTCAAATATCCCTACCGCGAATTCCTTCGAATCCTCCATTCCTTTTACAAATACACAAACAAAACTCGAAGTTGCATGAGCTTATGTTTATATCGGCCCTCCAAAGAACAACAATGCATGATAGGAGGTAGATTACAGAGTGTATTACCTATGCATTCGCCGAAGTCTTCTCTAGCAAGCAAGCCATCCTTGGCGAGTAACCTGAACCTCTCTTCGACCATTCGCCATAAATCATCGGCGTCGGTGGCACCAGTAGTCTTGCTGATGAATCGGAGCCCTTTAAGAGCTCTCTGCGCACTGGATCGCGTCCGTTCAAGTTTGGCTTTCATTTTTCGAGCATTTCGAGCGGTTGTCACAGGATCTTCAATTGCAAGCTCTGAAGACGAAGCCAAAGATCTGGAAGAAGACGATCTCAACCACGGGAATTTCCTCCGAATTCTGGACGTGATGGAGAGGCTCCTTTCAACGGCGGCGCCTACTCCATCTCCGGAAGGATTGGAGGTGGAAGTAGTAGTTGGCTCAACATTGGAGAGCACGAGGGCGTCGCCTTCGAGCTCCAACGTGATTTCAACAAGTTCTTGCTGATGGTTCCTCCTAAGGTCGTTGAGGAAGATGGGCAACATGGCTCCGTAAGCGTGTCCTCCTCCTCCTGCTATTGGTGATCTAGCTTCTCCAGGTGATGACGAGGTTTCTAGGAATTGTGGTAATTCGAATTCGCGACTGTAACTGGATCTCTTGGAGCTGCATCTTCCAAACGATGAGGTTCTCATTGATTCAAACTCTGTAAAATGGAAGTAAACGAGGCGAGAAAGAGAGAGAGAGAGAGAGAGAGAGAGAGGCTCTAAGGAAGGGTTTTTGGTTCACACGTTTGGGCGCGAAAGAGCGAGAGAGGCTCTAATGAGGAATGCGAAAGGAAACAAGACAAACACCTCTCAACGAATTTGCGCACACGATTTTCAACGCCAAGTGGCCTAGTCCCGTCTACTTGAGTGGTTGGGATATTCTTTTTTTTTTTTTTCTTAAAAAAAAGAGAGAGAACTCCATCCATCCCGCTATATATATGTTGCGAAAATTTGCACGCCCCATAGCATGATATATAGCACCAGTATCTTACGGGCTTTTCTAGACAACCATGATCTCATTAATTAGCTTACCAATCAAGTTTCTTAAATGTAATAATATATAATTCAGCTATTATTTATGCTGGTGTGATATTAGTTCTGTTTTAATTCAGAACTCGAAATATTTTATTCGTGCAATTATAACAAAAAGTTTACAATTTCTACGATAAATAATGACAATTTGAACGTTTAATTAAATTTGTTTATCGTTTTTACATGGTTCTAATTAAATTTCTCTCCAAACTTTTCTATTGTGAAATTCGCGGGACATGCATATATAGCAACCAATTCAGATCCAGAGACGGTTGATCGTAGAAGGAAAGTAATAGATGGAGTAGTGCAATCGGAAAATGAAGAGAAGGTATAGTTCAAATTAATTGGGTTTGCCAAAATGGAGATAAATTTATACGTAAAATACGTGTAGTTTTTAGTTGCACACGTTGAAATCCATCAATTGTGTAATAACCAACACAGAGATATAAGAATATCAAGCCCTGAAATTTTCGTTTGATTTTGAAAGACCATTATTCGTATCAACTATTTGAAGCGTACGTCAAGACCAACCATCAAGTATATACTATATGGGAAGAGCCGAGTCAGGAAGAAACAACTATTTAACTATTTGCCAGGATGATGTATAAATTATAATTATGTTACAAATGGATCAGTTGTATTATTGACATATATTCCATCGTGTCTCTCACTTCCCAAGAATATATATATATATATAATTAAACTTAATATCTATGAGTGTTACATTCACTTAGCTTACTACGGATGCGCAGATCTAGATTGCAAACAAGTGAAATGAAAGATTTTGTTACTTTGGAGCAATTGGTGGAAGTAGGAGTAATTAATTAATTTCTTGGGGTAACGGTTGCGTGAAGTGCAGAAATTATTGGGAGTATGCTTGCCTTTAATTCAAGACAAGATTGGAAGGGCATGTGTAGTACAATACAATTAAGCCAAAACGAGCAAGAAAGAAAGAAAGGGGAGGCTTTGTAGTACAATGAGGATGAGGATACGGGCTTCACTTTGAGGCTTGGGTAGGAAACAGCAATTAATTGGCCGTCCTGCTGAATTCTAGAAGGCCTTAGGGTGTCAAGCTCATATATATCCATATATGTCACAACACAACTCAAGACTCCAGCAGTTTACCCAATAGATATATGCTAGTTGTATAAGGATATGTTTGAATTGATTTATATATAAATAATTATAAAAATAAATAATTATATTAAAAATAATTTATGTTTGGATGTTTTTATTCATAAGTGATTTTGAGAAAAAAATGTGTTTGAATTTTGATAGTTTAAATGTATGTTTCGATTAGCTTTTATAGAAGTAATTTTGAATAGAATAGATTTTCAGAAGTGATTTTAGTTAGAATAACTGTTGTGAAAAATAATTTATGTTTGGATGTATTTAACTCAAAAGTAATTTTGTTTAAAAGAACATATTTGGATAATTTCAATTAAAAGCACTTTTTGGTGTATAATGATTTTATTTTTAAAAAGTTGATTAATAATTTTTACTTAAAATTATAAATTACAAATAATATGAAAGGAAGGCCGTAAAACACTTTCAATTTTTTAACTAAATAAAATAATATTTTTATATGGAACTTAATTTTAGTTTAATTTTTAAACTAAATAAAATTATATTTTAAACTGAACTTCAACCGCATACGGTTCTTTTTTCACCACATAAGCTACTTTGATTAGCTTGTGGTGAAAATCTAGTTTGGACAAGAAGCTATTTTTTTAAAGTGATGATTGTAGCAGCCAAACAAGATACAAAAATTACATAATCACTTTTTTTTATGTAAACTTAGGTTTCGACTCTATAAAAGTTTAGCCAAATATGCAATAAGTGATTATTTGGTAGATAATGAGAAGAAAAAGTGAAATAAATGATTATGAGAGGATAAATGATTATCATAAGTAGAAAAAGTAGCTTATGAAAATAATCACTATAAGTAATTATTTTATCCTCGGGTACATTTGGCAACTAATCAGCATAATTACTTTTTTTCATTTATAAGCACTTTTTTTATGGATCCAAACAAGCACTAAAGATTATTAGTGGTAACTTCAATCCTGTAAACTAATCACTTTTTCCACAAAATGCACATGTTTTCCCATTTATTATACAAAATCTATAGATAACTCATGAATAAAGCAATTTCCTATCAATTTTATATTTTGTACATTGAATATTAGCATGATTACTGGCATTACAATTTAAAAAAAAAAGATTAAGCTTTATAAATTCGTTGTTCTCTGTGTTGGGGAAAATCAAGGGATTTGTAGGCTGAGTGGAATCTATAATATATTCAGTTTTGAAGGAAAGTTTATATTGTCCTTATAATTTTTTGTAAGTTGTTTTGGTTTGGCCATTGCGAAAAATTGTCTAAACCACTGCTTTGCCTTCTTCTCTCGATATTGTTTCAACTATTTCTCCTTTTTTTTCTCTGTATTTTTAAGAGTATTTTCATGAAAAGCACAAGATCCCACCTAGCGTTCATGTGATTCATTAAATAGTAAGTTCATTCATCAACACCTTGTACAACGTATAAAGAGAATATGTTTAATTTTATATGGGTAAGTTTGATTCACAAATTAGGTGCATCTTTGATTCATCTTTTTGCTTGTACAACGTATAAAAGAATATGTTTAATTTTATATGGGTCACTTTGATTCACAAATTAGTGCATATTTGATTCATCTTTTTTAACAAAAAATAATGGTTTTTAATCATGATTTTTTAAGAAAATATGTTTGGTCAAACAAAAATTATCTTTTTAAAAAATGAAAAGTGGGTTAAACTATAATTTTGAAAAATGAAAAAAAAAATTTACTCTATATAATATATTTAAAAATATTTTTAATTCTTATAATATAAACAGATTTTTTCATCAAATTTACTTTTGTAAAAAAAAATCAAAACATAATAACTTACAATAAATTTATTTTATCTAAATTTTATTTATCTTAATTTAATTTTATAAAACTGGAGCCAAACTGGCCTAAGTAAATTACTTAACATATATGTGATGTAGCTGCAGTTTGATGGAAAATGAGAGACGTTGCCATTTATGTGGGGGGTGGGAGGGATGTGCAACAATTTTTCTAGTGAAACCATTTCTTATTGAGTTAATGTATCGGATTTCTCCAAGAAAAAAGGATAACAAACAAGTCCTGAAAAGTTAATTTCATTAAACTTCATGGAAATGACGTACACTTGGGTTGTACGCATGTCCAGCCTAGAACCCTAAAAGGAAAGTTACATAATTATTCTCGGGCCTCTCCAGAAACTAACTAAAAAGAGGGTATTTTAGGTACAGTGAGCCACCGAGGTGAGAAAACTTAGAGTGATGAGCTTCCATATGCAGATTTCAGACAAGTGAAGTGGTACTCATTTTTCATATCTATTTCTTTTTTACTTTATTTAAAGTTACTTTATGCGATCCAAACTTAATAATCAAAGCTGCCGCACAGGTCGATATCCAACACATTGTCTTAACTCTTAAATGAACATCTCTTTCAATCATGTACTTATTAGATCTTAAAATTATACAATTTTTCAGGCAACAGAAACCTCAACAAATTTTCAGACGCTGGCCACAATTTATTTTGTCTCAAGGGTGAAAATGTTGATGGGTCCTTATCATGTCTTCCATTGGCATTTAGGCACGATTAGTATGCATAATAATTTTTCATAGAATAAAACATAACTGAAAAGAGGAAAGAGAGTAAAAATAAAAATGTACTTTAAATATATGTTTGATAAGTTATAAAAGAACAAAAAGTTAGGAATAAAAAAAAATTATACTAAATTAACACAAAAATTTGTTAAATGACTGAAATCTCCCTAGTATCATCATCTCTATCCTCTTCCTTCTCCTTCGAAGAGCACCGCTGACCGAGATTCAAGCCGCAGCATTAGTCCACCCACCACCTTGCCTCTCTGCCGACTTTGAAATGTTCGATAACAACCGTCAATGACTCTGCATAAGGATTCAAGCTTGTGATTTTTCGCATCCCTCTTCTCCATCATTTCTTCATCCTCGTTCATTGCTTCTCGATCTCCAGGCTTCACCGTCAGTGTTTCTGGGTTGAATCCGGTTTGCTCAGACATCACCGTAGCTTGATCTCAGTCGTCGTTCGAATCTGGCTCTCCTTCTCCGCCGTGGCTCGGTCTCCATCTCCGTCTCCTTCAAATCTAGCTCTCCTTTATCCTCGATTTGGGTTGAATCTAGTTTTCTGAGTTGATCTATATCTTGTTTTTTTAATTTTTATTTTTCCTGTGTTGATTACTGGGGAAGGTTGAATATGGCTTTTCGAGTCCTTTTTTTTTTTATTGGATCTGTTTATGAGTGACAGCGGATGAGGATGGTGGAAGGAAAAGTGGCAATAACGGTAGGTGATGTCAGCATTGGACGGAGGAAGGGTTGGTTGGACAGCCGTGGAAGAAGAAAGGAGGGCAGGAGATTTAAGAATGGACTTTCCCAGGAAATTTGAAAAAATTGGAGGGCATTTTTTATCGTAAAAATTTGATTCCCATCCTTCCCATGATCCATCATAGTTTTGATGATTGGAGTCCTCCCTTTCTTGCAATGGGTATTTATGTGTACCAAACACATTGTAATAGGAGTTTCCTCCGCCTATTTCTATTCCTAAACCCCCATTCCCTCATATCAAATGGGGCTTCAGTGTAGTTCCTCGTGTATGCATTTATATAAAATTTAAAAGTTATAATAATCATATTTTTTATGATTTATAAAAATGGTGCCTTCATCAAATTTTAATATATAATACTAATACTAATTTTATTGTGATATTGAAATCCATTAAAAAAATTGAAAGAATCCTCTCAATTTTTTTTAAACAGAAGTTTTCTCAAAGATCTTATCAGAAGGGGTTAGCTTGTGAGAGCTAAAACTCAACTAATTCATTTTGACTTTTTCATTAATCGTTATTTTAAGCTACATATATCCAGTAGTATTCATTGTTGTCAATTGTCATGGTTGGTACAGACCACAGATGATGTAAAACTGAAGACAAATTAATTTTATTCTATAGATATATGAATAAAAACTAATTTCCATATTTTATTTAGGTAAAATTCACTTTTTGTTATAACTATTTTTCCTTGTTCACACTAATATTTTCATCATTCTTTTTTATTTATTTTCTATTTTTTACTTTATCAAATATAGAAATAAAATAAAATTTTGTTACTTTTTATATCATATACTAAACATATTTTTTCCTACTCATATTTATATCTTCTTTCAATTTTTAGACCAGGTAATTTTTCACACCCACTAGGGGGGTTGTTTGGTGTAGAAGAAATAGGGAGGAGAAATTTAACTTTCCAAGAAATAAATTAATTGCTTTTGATTGGTTGCAAAAAAATATGTAACTTTCTAGAAAGTTGGGAAATGCAGGGAAGTTTTATTTTCTGAATTATTTATAACAAATTTTTAAATATACCATTATCATCTTAATAATTTTCTTACGAAAAATGGTATTTAAGTTATTAACCTTAAAACATAACATATTTATTCAAAAAATAAATTAAATTTCTCAAAAATAAAAAAAATTAAACAAACAAGTTAAAATAGAATTTCCTAAAAAATTAACTTCCTAGAAAATATAATTTTCAGAAGTTACTTTTTAAGAACTATATTAAGGGACCATAAAATTTTTTCTAATTTTATATATACACACACACACAATATTATAATACATATTTATTCATGAAAAATGAAAGAAACATATTAAAATATAATTATATGAATAATGTCAACTTTCATCACTTTCCACTTCTTGTTTTTGAGTTTATATATTTTTTGTTCCTTTTCTTCGCCAATTCGAACTTGCAACTTGAAGGTTGAGTACATAGCATACTAACCAGCAAGCCGCAAGTTTTCAAGGCTGAGTTTGTATATTTTATTATTTAGTCCAAGCATGAAAGAATAAAGTTACATTTATGTATGTATGTTTCCTTTTTACTTTTTCTCCAACACCAAAATCATGTGCAGAGAGAATATTACTTGTTTTTACTGTCTTCATAAGTTCCTTAATTCCCTACATTCAGTTCGGAAGAATAAATGCTTTTGCTTGTCATTAAATTAAACTGAATTATTTCGTCCAAAATTTTAAAAGACATAATTGTGCAATGTAATTGATAGACAAAATAGTTAAAACATATATTAAATAAAAAATTTATTTCCTTTATTTTTTATTTCATCATAAGGTTTTAATTCTATATTTGTATTCACATCTCACTCTACCCTTATAATCTAAGTTGACCTCAAGTGTCTATTTCCTCTACTTTTTAATTGTACTAGATACATTTTGGATATATAAATTTAAAAAATTATGAGTATCTCAATCTCATTCATGAATAGTTATTAAATTATTAGTAGTAGTTTTAAAAAAAGATGTATCAATTTAAAATAAGGCTAGGTTCTTTTGGCTAGCTGCGATCTATAATTTTTATATTTATCATTATTACCACTTTTATAAAAATATAATATATGAGAAAAAGTTTAAAAGACTTAATTACATCATACTGAACCACAAGAATTATGCTTGACTGTACGTATAGTTCATATACTTATTGAGTTATTATTTTAAAAATTAATAGTAAAATGTAAAAAACATACCCGTAAGCATCACATTTGACGTATCTTTACAATTCATTATTATTCATAATGTTTTATCAATTTATGATATCAATAAATAATATTTGTTTAAATATTTATATTTATATATTTAAGGAAGATCATTGGGACGGTTCATTAGTGTAAATTACTGGTACTAAATTCAACGTTTAAAACTATACTTTTAAATAATGTTATTATCTTTGATCGCATTATATATATATGCTATTCTGTAATTTTTTTAAAAAATTAAATATATGTTCTAATAATAGAGAGCAAACTATTTCAATTTAAAGAAGGGATCAAAATGAAACATATATTTTTATAATATTTTTTGAATCTATCCACAAACCATCAAAATTTAATGCATCAGTATTTTTATGTGACCGGGAAAAAAACAACGAACGAAGGAGGAGAAACTTGTGCTTCCCATGGTGGGAATGGTACTGAAATTTGTACGTCAACAGCTTATGGTTTGTCACCGGAGAAGCGGTCTGGGGTATTAGTATCAAGGGAAAAGGATAATTTGGGATTTCATATAAAAAATTTATAAATAAATAATACCAGTTGAAAATTCAATTTATTCAAATTAAAAATTCAGTTTATTTGAATTAAAATTTTTTAAAATAAATTTTTATTAGGAAATATCTTCAAAGTTCTAAATTATCTTTCTCCCATACAGCAATAGTTTTAGTATTAGGG
Organism: Adenanthera pavonina; assembly: GCA_026686845.1. Taxonomy (NCBI): domain Eukaryota; kingdom Viridiplantae; phylum Streptophyta; class Magnoliopsida; order Fabales; family Fabaceae; genus Adenanthera; species Adenanthera pavonina. The sequence goes on from JAIVEN010000016.1 coordinate 366,672, forward strand.
GGAATCGTGTATACAAAATCGGATAGCAACACAAAATCTAACACGTTGGTCTTAAGTTCAACTGATGTCCTTTCGGTCAGTCTCACTCCACTTGATAATCAAGCCACACCATACACTATACACCAACACGTACGTTAGTAAGTATAACGGCCCGGATCATGAGCGTGCAGGTGGATCCGAATGCTAAAATGGCAGTGAATTTAGGCATGAATACCAAGCCACTTAAATTTGAGGGAAATTGCAGTTTCTCTTAATTATTCTCCTTCTTCTTGGTTCTGAACTGTTGCTATGCCATATATTAATGCTACCTCCTAATTTGCAGATTGGTTTCTCCTTTTTTGCTTTTCCCCAGTCCATCCATTTATCAGTGTGTGTGTATATATATATATATATTAATATTATATTAAAGGCCTATTCAACCAAGGGTGGACTTAGGTTGTATTGAGTGGGGGCAGTTGCCCCGTTGACTTTCAAACATTTACATATATATATATATATATACACACAGCTATTGGCTATCTATTATGACCCCATTCATATTACAATTTTGAATCAAATGAACTGAAACGGACAAAAGGCAACAACAGGGCAGTGAGAACATTTTGCCAGACAGCCATAGGTAGATTTCATTTTATTGAACAATATGAGATGAACTTGGGAAAGAGAGCAAGAGTTGAGACCCGAGAGTAAGAGGGTCTTGGATTTCATCTTCCTCTTTGGGGGGTAGGAGGCGTCAATGAAAGATGAAGTTGCTGAGTTGGAGAGGGAAAGATAAAACGATTGGATAGAGAATCCAAAAAAGAGAGTGAGACTTGCATTCATTATCTAAAGATTGTTGTGATTATTTGAATTATTTAATAAAATCTTTTAACTTTTTAAAATTGTACGAAACTCCCCTCCTCCACTTATTTCCCAAGAAGTTTTGTTTCTTTAATATCACAAAATTCTTTGCTAGAGCGGTATAAGAGATCAATATTAAGTTACTTCTTTTTTTAATTTAACAAATATAAAATAATTTTCTTATTTATTTGTAGAAACATTTATTTATTTTGTTTATTTATTAATTTTGATAAAATTTAATCATAAAATAAAAATTTTTGGTCTTCTTATTTGTCCATTTTTTTGTGATAGATGTTTATGTAGTGAAATGATTTAATTATTTTGACTTGGAAAATAAAAAAAATTGCCATTAGAAGGCACCAATTACCACTTATCTTCATTGGCGCCCACTGGTTCAAGATCCTAGATCCACCATTGTATTGTATCCAGCAACTCCTCCTCCTCCAATCGTTGCGTGCTCATCAGAGAATTAACCCTCTCTCTCTCTATATATATCTATCCTAGCTGCTCCAATTTTTTCTACTGATACAGACTATGCCTCGGTGGGCTTCATGTAGTAGCATCATCATTAATATTTAATCATCAATAATATATTCTGATTCTATCCTCGCCCGCCGTCACTTATTTTAAATTTTCTTCATTCAAAACAATCATTCAAATTATTTAACATATTACATAAGACATACTACTCTTGGTATTTCTACTTATTCTATATTGGGAAGTCCCATGTAAAAAGTGAGGTTTATAAGTTGAAAAGATTTTTTTCACTTAATGGATTAGTATTTTAGGATATTAGGTTTTTTGTTGAGAAATCAACAGAGATAGTAAATCATGGGAATTCTGACCAACAACTGGATTGAGTGAGGCTTTGTTTGTGATAGGCTCTCCCTTTAAATTTATGTTGATAACAATTACTATTTACTTTTTTTATTTGATAATCAAAATAATTTCTTTTAGTTTAGTCAATCAAATTAAATGATCAGTTTTTTGTTGACTCATGATCATGTAATCAACTATTCAATATGATATTAATTATAAACACAAGTTTATGTTGTCATTATTAATTCATCCTTTATATTTGATCAAATGTCATTATTTTCTCTAATAATATATTGTTTAGCCTTATTTTTGTCATCTTGCTAGCTATATCATGTTAACTTTAATTTAGCATTTACACAAAATTATGGGTATATTTGATTCATATTTTTAGAACAGTTTTTTTTAAAAAAAAATAGAAAAATATAAAAAAAAATTTGCTTGATAATTTTTTTTTTATAAAATTTTATGAAAAACAGAAAAATAAAAGAACATAAAACTCATAATATCTTTAAGATATTCTACATTTTTTTTCTGAAAAACATAAAAAAAGGCAAAAAATAACTCCTCATTAATAGTAAAATTATAAATTTTTAATAGCTCATTTAATACTGGTTAGTTATAATTTTGATAATAATTATTTAGATATATTTTTTTATTTTATTATTTTTAAAACTTATTTTAAAAAATAATTCTACAAAACTAAACTATTTTGAAAATATTAAACATATAAAGTATTCAAACAATCCCGTTACTCTAAGAAGGTAACTGTTGGATGTGTTTAAATCTGTACTCTTTAAAATGACATGTCTTCTCATTTATATGTGACTATATGTCATGTCAGTAGCTTTGATTGACACGTATATAACATAAAAAAGAAAATTCGTTTCCATTGAAAAGATAGTTACAGAATTAAAATTAAAATGAAAATAAAAAAATTAATTTGATTTTTAAAAGAATTAGCAGAAATTAAACATTTGGCCAGTACAACTTATTTTAGCTTTTAATTTGATCCCTATCCCACTCAAGGTTTTTATTTGATTCGTATAGGTTATTTTAAAGTTAATCCCCTAAGTTTATAAACTTAAAGTGTGGTCCTCCAACTGACTATGGTAACTCCGTTAAGTCTACAGTAAGGTGTCTAACAAATAGCTTACGTGGGATAATAGGTATGTAAAATGGGTTACCGAATCAGCCCTCCAACTCTCGCTCTTATATATAACCCTTACACCCACATCACCATGTGTTTGTCTACGACCAAATTTTGACAAGAGAGATAGAGGTAGAGGTAGCCAAGCCAACTCAATTGTAAATTTACAGACAACTCCAAACAACATAGTATTATAATTCTCTTAGAAAGTTTCAAATCATTCTCTCGCAAAACTGGAGTGCTCGATTACCCCCACATGCCTTTTGGCCCCAAGAGGAAAGAAAAAAGTTAAAAAAAAAAAAAAACCCTTACAAATATATGCCAACATATCAGTATGTTTTTATTTAGATTTGTTGCCACATGACCCCCTTCCACATAAGCAAAATTCAAACACAGTTTGTAGGGATGGGTTTATCAACTAAAATTAGAAGGACGGTCTGGTGGTGGGCTGGGCCCAGCCGAGTATTTGATTGATTGATTGATTTTTAGCCATAGTAGCGTTACTATAAAATATTTGAATTTGAACTAAACGGTACCAAAAAAGAAAAAATTATCTGAACTATACGGATCTAAATATGTCCGGATCACCAAGTAAACAAAAGGATTCATGTGGCGATAAAAAGTTAACACGTGTGATGTTGGAGTTAATCCATGGGAATACACATGCTTCTACATGTCCTTCATCCTCAAAATTACCACCTCCATTTTTATTTACGAATACTTTGGGAATAAAAATTTTATTTCTATTTAGAAATTTTTTAAAAGCTCAAAACAGAATTTATTATTTTTTTTAAATTTTTATTTTCAGTAATTATTTTACCCACAAATCATGAAATCAGATAACAATAAATTAAGACTATACTAAAAAATAAAAAAAAAATGATGACATCTTTATATTCGGGTTACCACCTTTGCTTTATTATTATTATTATTATTATTATCAACTATAAAAGAATTATAACTCTGCAATTTTCAGTTCCTAACAAATCGTCGCTTTGGTGAACCAAAAAGGAAGAACAGTGTCTCCGAAACCGCCGGTTTAGGGTGTGGGAGCTCCGACAATTCATGGTCGCATATATCTGCAACTCCAGCTCGGATTCCGAATTTGTCTTTTGGGGATTCCTTGCAGATAAAAATAATCCAGGAGAACATCTTTTTCCATAGTTTTCTCTCCTTGGAGAGCTCGCTCCCTCTGCATCCATTGCCGACGCTGCATGGCGTTTCTTCATCCTGCTCTAGCCTAATGCCTTTTTCTGTTTCAGGTATCTATTTCTTTCCGTAATTTAGCATTGCCTTTCCATTGATATTCCGTTTTGTCCTTCCTTGCTTGTTCTGTTACAAGTGTGAATTTGTTAGTCACCATTATCATGTAATCATGTTTAATCTTCACAATATGTGTACTGTTTTGGGTCATTTGTGACCAATACCCGCTATTTGTTGGTAGATTAAATTTATTCTTTGTGCTCTAGATTCTTCCCCACTTTAGGGATCTAAGGGGATCATGGCTTACAATTTGCAAATTCCATGCCCGCAGTTGTAATTTGAACCAAAAGTGGTGAGGATGTTTCGTCCATTTGTTAAGTGTCCGCCTTAAAAATAAGCTTATCTCCTCGATTCAATATTGGTGAAATATAAAACAGAGTACCGGATCATATGCTTTATAGTACAAGATAAATTCAAAATCCAAAGGTTTTAAGATGAGAATGAAATTGCATTTTTTTTTTGTACCGCTAATTAAGTAGTTGGGAATCGGCACAAATCGGATGGATGATTGGCACCTTAGTAAAAGAGATGAGAAACAACAATAATGGGAGGTGAGCAGCAGAAAGAAGAAAATGCGCATCGAATCTTAAAATAAGCATAACTCATCCATACGCTTGATTCGCACCTTAAATGCCACTAGGCTTGAATCGAATACAGAAATATTTAGATACTACGATATGCACGGGAACAGCTTCATAGAGCAATCTATTCTTAAGTTGAGTCAAAGAGGAATTAGTACGGAAAACAGTATGGAAAAGATAAAAAACAAAATAGAATTTATTAGACTGTGCTTTGCTTGCTACGAATATAAATGCCTTGTATGTGTATGAGGATGGGGAATGATTTTTAGGCCCATAATAAGAGTTGGAGTAGATGGCTAGAATATTTTCAAGCAGATGACAATGATTATCAAATGAGTTGCTGATTGTGACGACTGAACGTCATTTCAGGAGTAGATATAAAGGTCGTCGTTGGGTAATGGTTACTTGACTCATTCTACAATTGTGCCGAGTATTTTAGGCCAATGATAACAAAACAATTGAATCTGGAAACGACATGAAATATATTTGCCAGGATAAAAGGGACCGTTCCTGACCTCCTTTTTTTATGCATTGGCTTTTTCTTCTCCCTTTTGGCTGCTGTAGGTGATTGATTTTAGAAACTCAGTGCCACTTCAATTTTGAAATGCCTTTATGCAACCATGTAATGAGGGAGAGCATAACCTGAACTTTTCTTCTGTATTTTTTTGAAAATACTTAAAAAAGGCCTACTGTTTGCATTGATATATCTTTACATGTAGTGTGAAATCTGATGAGACATTTTAGTCTAGATCCTAATGTGCTGAATCTGATCGTGCAAAACTTTTTTAACTTTTGTGATAAAAGCTTAGCAATGGATGACAGCGGAGGCTCCTCCAAATTGTCTGGAATTAGGCAGATTGTGAGACTAAAGGAAATGATTCAGAAGTGGCAATCTGTCACCCTGGGCTCAAAAGTGAACTGTCAACCTTCTGATCTGAATCATGGAGGCATAGCCCCAATAATTAACAGAAGGTTGAGGAATGTCATGTACTGTGACTCGGATGAAGAAAGCTGCCAGAGCCCTGAGCCGCCACCTGATGTTCCCAAAGGATTTTTGGCAGTCTATGTTGGGCCAGAGCTTCGTAGGTTCATCATTCCCACCAGCTACCTTAGTCACTCTCTGTTCAAAGTGTTGTTGGAAAAGGCCGCAGATGAATTTGGGTTTGAGCAAAGTGGCGGGCTCACTATCCCATGCGAGATTGAGACTTTTAAATACCTCCTAAACTGCATGGAGAACAATCAGAAAGATCAACAGGATGAAAGCTCCTGTAAGTTGATTCGATTATTTGCAATCATTTCGGATAAGTTCTTTGTTCCCATCACTATATTCCAACAAAACTTATTCAAATATCAATGCAATACCTTGGGAAAGCCATATGATTAAATGCCTCTAGAATACTGTAGGATTTCATGCGGAAAGTGAGGGCGTACCATTCCCTGGAAAGTCCCAGGGAGCAAAGCTTAATTACTAGGTTAATTGATAAGTGGACTAACGTTTCCTCCTTCAAATAAAAAGTCATATCATGCTAAATAGTTGTTGCATTCCACATTCATTTTCAGTAACTGAATGGGCCAAGTCTGCTTTTCTTATGTTCGCTGTATCATTTTGATTATTGAGTTAATGTCACTTTATACCATGGATTGGGGAAAAAATAATTAATTAAAAACAGAGTGATCTTAGCTGTTATTACTTTCGGGTCTCACTAACCTTTATACCTGGTTAAATTGCAGCTGGAAACGCAGGAACTATTGAAGAGTAAGTGATTCCTCTGATCTCTGTAGAGGGCTACGTCATAGGGCTGGTTTCAGGTGTAAAGAAGTTCTCCCTGCTTCGATATTTTTGTTTGAATTTCTTATGTAAACAATTATACAATATTTTAGTTAGAAAATTTTCAGTTCTGTTGGGAACAATTTGATGGTAGAATCTTAATGTTAAACTTCTTTGGACTGTTTCGTATGGCGTATGACTTTGCATACAAAGTTCTCACGATTCATGTGTTTTTCGGGGTGAAATCTGTTAGCTTATTCAGATGAATATCTTTGAATTTTCTTACAAGCCATCCTCCAGTGTTTCTCTTAGATGTGGTTAGTATGGTGGAAGAGTTTTTGAAGGAAGTGAAATAGGAAAAGAAATGAGAATTAGAATAGGAAAATGACTAAAAGTGAGTTTTGAAAATATGTTTGGCATATTAGTAAAAGTAGATGAAATTCTTATATAACTTTCATTTGCTATGTGCATATTTATAATATCAAAAGAATAAAATATATATATATGCCTAAGTTTGAGAAGAAGCCATGGCTGGTCAGAAGCCCTGGCTAGTAATAGTATCTTGAAGACCGCCACGCCACCTCCAAAGCAAACCCTTTCACCTTGGACGGATGAAGGAGGTGAAGGACAACGAATAATAGTGTTGAAGGGATGATGGTGAACTTAGAATGTCGAAGGCAAGAAGTGAGAGACGGTCTAGAGACTTAGGGCCTGTTTGGTTCGACGAGGGGATTGGAAGGGAAGATATTGAAAGGAATTTTGATGAAGGGGATTGGAGAAGAAAGAATTGGAGGGATTTTAAAATTTCCTTGTTTGGTGAGATTGGAGGAGAGGGGATTGAAAGGATTTTAATGAAATTTTGTTTGGTTTAGAAAGGGATTGGATGGGATTGAGTTATAATTACTCAATTCTCTCCAAAAAACTTCAATTTGGGGGAAATTTATAAAGAGGTGGGGGAGGGGATTGAAGGGGATTAAATTTCTCCCAATCTCCTCCAATTTTTTAGCCAAACAAGGGAAGGAGATTTAATCCTCTCCAATTTTCTCCCTTCCCCCTAAAAAACTTCCAATCGAACTGAGCCTAAGAGAAGTCATTGCATCCCCATCCCCCATCCTCTTCGCTGTCATCATGATGTCATCACCATCTCTGTTCAAGGTTAGTTTCTAGTCCAAGCAGGGGCAAATATGTCATTTGCACCTGGATTCCATTCCATTTAAACCTCCCTCCACACTTCTTTGTGCCCCTCACACTAGGGTATTTTGGCGAAACCAAAAAAGCTAATATCTAGATTCCGCTTTTCCACCCATAATTAAGTCATGCCAAACAAGCCCTTAATTTGATCATTAGGTATCTACCCGTGAGCTGTCTCTAGTCCATTCAGATCATATGCGATACTTATATAAACTAATTCGATATCTTTTAGAATCATGCTACATTTTTATCTGTATCTCATCTGTGCACATGATGGACAGGTTACGTCAAGATCACTAACGATTTCTTTTGTGGGATTATTATTCCTCAGAAATGATATTTATTCTTTTGTTATTCACGAACGAACATTTCTTTCAAGAAAACAACAAAACATTAACGAAGCAACTATGTCCTGTGCCTACTCTTATACATGGATATAGATGTACATACATAAATTATTTTTCTTTCAAATAAAAAGTTGATTCATTACCTTTCCAAATGACGCTTGATTATTATATAATAAACGGGGTATTGCTTTTCAACGTCTCAAGACACATAGTATAAGAAGCCACATTTTTAGATTGGCTGTCCTGTCCCCATCACATTTTACCTTAACCACTTAAAATCTCCTCAATTTATTCTTAACATATATGATCCAATCAACAATTTGTTAGACATCATATAAAATTAAAGTAGGCAGAAGCATGCTTTAGGCCTGCATGATCCTATCATCCATAACGAAAATTCTTAACTGGTTTGGACTTGATCTATTATTATCTATGTTTTTTTTTTTGGAAGAAACGGGACAATTACACTCTTATCATCCTAGGAAAGACCACACCTATACTATCTTCAAAAATCGTCTTTAAAATTGAAATTAAATAACTTAAAAATTTATTACAACATGAGATAAAAATTAAGAGATTAGTTGATAGCTAATGATAGTTGCCCCGGTTTCTTAAGTTACAATCCACCTGTGATTTGTGAAGTCATCTTAAACCACGAAGTTTAAATTCAATTCCTCCTAGTTCTTAATATAAATTATATTTCAGAAATTTTACATATGCTTAAAAAAGGAGTTAAAAGTTTATCAATTCATTGAATTTGTCAAAAAAATTACTGTACTTTCTACTATTGCCAAATTCTAATTGTTTTTTCTTTTACTTCTAATTAAAACTAAGGGCAAAATAAGAAAAAAATTATTAATACACTATATAATATCTAAACATGACATATATTTTGAACCAAAATAATTATTTTAAAACATGACTTATATTATGAATTCGATGGAGTATATACATAACATTTTACTATTACACACGTATACCATAGTTTATTATGATAAGATTTCTATTATTTGCTAATAAATGTTGGTGCAATTGGTGAAATACATGGGTTCATTTCCCACAAAAAGGACAAAGACTGCAGCTTAAACTTTTGTATTAAAAAAAAAAAGGATTTCCACTATTGAAATAGTTAAAAGTCTTAAGAGCAAGAGTTGGTGATTGAATAAGTGTGGAATAAAAAAGGTCCACATGTCCTAATTTTTACCCTACATCAACACCCAATAAATTGATAATGATATAATAATAAATATAAGAATATAGCAAAATAAAGTGGGTTATTCTAAATTTGAAACCCCTGTCTGGGAACTGAAAAACTAAATTGTTAATTATGATTAATATTTTAAAGATAGACAAGTAATACATTGAAAATTAAATTTCAATGTTTTAAAATATATACTGACTTACTTTTAGGCACTTAAAACTAATGAGTAATAGTAATTTATACAAAATGTACAAGAGGATCATTGTTGTGAAATTAAGATGTCCCAGGCATTTGGTTAAATTGGTAAGGGATCACACCAACTTAATTAGAGATTTTAAATTTGAGTCCTAAAAATACAGCCATTTTAAATACTTGATAATAGAACTTGTCATCCTTTATGGTTTTACCTAGTTTAATTTGGATTAATCTAGATTCCAATAAATCCTTCAGTTAAGAGGGGGTAAATATAGGATATATAGGGGGTGCATGGAACAAAAAAAAATGGTCCCTTGAGGGGGATCCACGTGTGGCATGGCCGCAAGGCCCAAGCTTTCTCCTTCAGTTTGGTTCTTCCTTTTCCATGAAATAATTTTGGCATCAGCAACGAATGAATGGAGATCTTGCTTTCTTCTTTTTCTGATGAGAATGTTCTTTTTATTTCACATTTCATTCAGCCATCACATGACTTTTGTGCCTGCCAACGTTTTACAATAAGAATTTTCTTGTTTGTTTCGTTTCGTGCTGCTCTTGATTTCTTTTCTTTTTCTATCCATTAATTGTGCTTTCTTCTCACTTTTTTTTTTTTGACTTTCTTCTCTCTGTTTAATCTCTTTTTTCCCCCCAAATTACCTCATACACATTATCTAGTATCTCCTTCTGCTAGTTTTTTAAGTCTTTTGAGTACAAATTAATATATTCTATTCTTTAACCTGATAATTTTTGGCCAATTTTAATCTGATGTGAATATGATTAGTTGCATTTGAATGTGATGAATTAGAGATACAGCAACTTACATGGGATAATTATTAATTAGATGATCATTCACAATATGTACTGCATCGCTTCTTTTAGGCGGATAGAACACATGATATAGATATACAGAAAGGGTGAAAATGAATTAGAAATTTATCATTAATTATTATCATGTGTATAGTGGATGTAATTAATTAATGGAGGCTGAGGCTTGTGTTATTTGGTTGTGAAGGATCTATTTTATTTTCAATCATCTTTAAGTTCATGGTTGATTATTCCCATTAATTCCACTAGAGACAAACAATTTAAAAGCAAAAGATGCGGCTCACTCACAATCAGCTGGGGTCAAGTAAACAGTCACTAACTGGAGTGATTGCAAAGGTGAGGAGAAAGATGATTGGGATGAGATGCAGCCCAAAAAAGCAAAGCCGATGAGTGCAGTGGTGAGGCAATTAGGTTTTCTATTTTCTCTTTCTAAAACCAGTGCCTCAATCTAATTGGATAATTGGACCTGATACATATAACATTAACCACCTAAGTTTTGTCCTATTAAAAATAATTATGTAATATTGAACTATAAAATAAAAAATATATATATGTATGTATCATACAAGATTTATTATGAACACCGTAATTTGTTCGGCTTATTTAGAAAAAAAATAATAGATACATAAAAAATAAAAGAAAATGTCTCTTACGGGTTTATAGAAAAATAATAAAATAAATTCATAATATTCTAGAAGATTATCTTTTAAAAGATGAAAAGAGTTAAATATAAAATATTCTTGAATTATTTTAAAATATCCCTTAAAAAATGAAAGAGGGTAAATATAAAATGTATTGGGGTTATCTTAAAAGATTTTCAAGTAAAATTTGAAGATTATCCCTTAATTAAAATACATAATACAAAGAAACAAAAATTAAAAGAAAAGAAATCTAGGGATTATTTTTTAAATCATACTAACTTTCCTATTCATGGGATTTGAAAGAAGATAGAAATAATATAAAGTAAGAGGGAAGAGGAATTAAATCAATAATAATAAATATCTATTAAATGAAATTTAATAATTTTCAAAAGAATTAAGAAATCAAGATATTATTATTATGATTCTTATCTTCAAAATTTATTAAAAATATAAATGGAAAAGTTCCTTTATAAATAAATGGCTTAAGAGCCTGAGAGGGCATTAATAATCAGAGAGATCTCTAGGTAATTAGAAAAAAAAAGAATATAAAAACGTGAAGAGACATAAAAAGAGAAAGTTTTTGAAAAGAGTAAGTGAAAATTGAGATTCTTTTAAAAAATAAAAAAAAGAAAAAAGTTAAAAGGAAATTCTTGAGGAAAACTAAAGAAGAAGAAAAAGTTTAGAGGAAACTTATATTTTTTTTACATGAGTAAATGTACATAAACTTTTCTCTTTCTAGTCATCTAATAGTTTTTCGCATATATGCATATGTGCTATATTAGTATTAGATCTGGAAATATACCATTTATTGGATAAATTCAAAACATGTATTCATATGAATTTGGAATATTTTATTCATGTGATATTACAAATCATGGCAGTGACGTCTTGCTTTACTTTAAATAAACAAATACATAAGAGCACGTAACACTTCATTTCGTTTTTTCTTTTATAGTAACTGTCTTGTCCTTTAAAAATATAATAATCAATGATTTTTTTTTCTTCCTTTCATTTACTTCTATTCTTAAAAAGTTCGTGAGAGATACTTATGTCTCCATAAATAAATATGGTCTTAATTAAAGAGTCGTGAATGATGTCTACACTATCGCCTATTTATATAATTTTTCCTATTTTAAAAGTGTCGCAAGTAATGCTTATGCCACTCTGATTTAAATAATTTTTTTTTATTTTAAAAGATTGTGAGTTATGTTCAGGTCATTGGGAACAATTTAAATTTACTTTTAAAAATATTTTTTCTTTCACTCTATACATTTTCCTAAAGATATATATATATATATATATAATATAATCTTTATAACAATTATCATTTTCTAAAAAGGAAAAAAGGACAATAAAAAATACCATTTTTTTACAAAATTTAAAATACTCAAATTAATATTTAAACTACGTGAACTTTAATCCCTCTTAAAGGTATGTGGGCTATAGGGTTTCATCTTAGGTCAAGTCCGCTCTATAAAAAATATTATATTTTCTTTTTCATCTAATTTTTCTTTGAGTTTAGCTATAAAATATAAATAACAAGTATAACTTCTTTAAGACCTATTTAATAAAACACAATAAATTTAGGGTAACCATTCTCTTGAATGGATGGGATAAAATACCTAACACCTTCCCTACACATAACCGACTCGTGAACCTAACTCTTTTATTCGTAGATTATCCTTTTCTATTATTTAGGTTTTCCAAAATTTTTTCTTAAAAAAATTTTGGTAGCAACTCCATTTTTTATTTTTATTTTTGGATAAAAATTGGGTGCAGCATCTATGGATTTCTCATATTATTAGCAGATAACTTAATAAAAAAAATCAATAAAACCATCACTCATTATATATTAGTTGAAATTTAAAGTAATAACCGGATATAAAAAAATTATTACAAAAAAAATCATAGCAAACAATACAATTTATAAGTCTATTGGTTGATTTTGGCATCCATCTTCATTAGCAACTCTATTAATTACGTATATTTAGTTGTCTATTTGTTTGCATTTTGTTACTTTTTTCTTCCATAAAACTCTTTTTTTCCCGTAAAATGGCATTAATTTTGTTACTTACCTAACAATCTCAAGAGGCCCATTCTTTTTTTTTATTATTGGGACTATAAATATAAACCCACCCACCCATTCACATATTCAAGATGAAAACTTGTCATTAGTAGCCATTAGTGGGACTTGATCCCACAACCTCTCTCCCTCCGCTCTGGGAGTATTGGGACTTAATCCCACAGCCTCTCTCCCTCCACTCTGAGAGTATTAGTATCACTAGACCATTAGAACCTTGGCAAGAGACCTACTTTTGTGCCTTACCATGATCTCTTTCCAATATCAATGATTCATTTTTTAAAATTTTTTGCTTTGGCATACAAATAATATATAGATGATGGATCTATCTCTCTCTTATTGCTCATTTAGTCATTAATTAAATATTGAAATTGCTAACACTACAGCTAAAAGAAGCGAATTTACAAAATAACAAGGTTATTGAGTTAATATTGCACCTATAACATGGCCACTATTTTCCACACACCCCCCCCCCCATACTTAGCATCAATAAAATCTTATCCATATTCATCACCAGTATTGTAAACCTTACCTTTTATCATTCTAATTTCAATGGGTTTTTTTAAATAATTGATCATTTTAATACCATAATTTCTTTCTACATATAGTATATGTTACGAGATATGAAAATTTTGATAAAATACGATTTGAACAATATAAATTTAGCCTAAAATAATTCTTTTAAAAATAAGCACGAATCAGCATTGAATTGATACATACATACATACATATATATATATATATATATTTATTTATTTATGTATGTACATATATAAAAGGAAAGTCATAAATTTAATAATAAATTAAGTTATAATTTTTAATATAAGATGAATAAAATTGGAATAAAAATTGGCAAAGTAATAATGTATTAAAAATTGGTTGATATAAATAAATATATATTTGATATTTGAGAAAAATTGTGGATAATTGTAAAAGTGGAAAATAAAAAGAGGGATAAAAGACTAGGGAAATGAAAATGAGAAGTGAGAGAGGAGGATGGAGAAGGGACAAAAGATATTTTAAATTGATTTTTTAATATTACATAAAAATAATGTATGATTATTGAGTGCTTGTAATTATAGAAAATATTATTTTTTATTCTAATCTTATTTTTCAAAAAAATATATTTTGAAGAAATGTATTTATATTTTTATTAATAAATAAAATTAATTTATTATTTTATTTTTAAATATTATTAAGGATTGGGTCAAACCAGGTTTGGCCCAACCCTACAAGAAATTGGGCATTGGGTTGATTATTAATTTGATCATATCCAGTCTTTGTTCACCTCTAACCAAGTTGCAAATTTTGAAATGCAAGTTATAAAGTAACTATTAATAGTAAAACTTGGGAACTTGAATTATAAATTTAAAATAACCAAGTTGCAAATTTTGGGAATAATGTTGCAAGACCACTGGCAGCTAGCAATCGATTGTTGGCACTGGTAATAGTGGGAATGGGATAGGCGCCTGGGGTATTTTAGTAATATGATAGTGAAATTAATAATATTTTAGGATCATTAGTCTCTTTTTCTAATTTAATCAATTACTAATCACAAAATTTAATAAATTGTTTGTTTTGGTAACCCCACCTTAATTTAATTATGCACTTGGAGTCCTTAATTCTCTCTCACTTCATTTCCATTCTTCTTTCTTTCCTCTCTATCTCTACTTTTTTTCCCTCTTGTTAATCCCTCTTTCTCCATATTCCATCTACTCATACTCAATTGATTCCACCCTGCTATTATTTTTTTAAAAAAAAAAGGCACTACTATTAGCTATTTCTATATATACTATCTGGCTAAATTTACCATGTTTAATTAATGTAAATTTAACACTACGCCAAAAATAATTTTTCTTGGCTCCTAATAGTTGGCGATTCTAAAAAAAAACATCAACAATTAGGCGGAGACTTTTATTGGTGGTTCTAGAAATAACTGCCAACAAAAGTTAACCTTTTCTTAACGATGATTTTTATAACCGCCAACAAAAGTTTTGACATCACTTTAATCAACAAAATGTCATCTTTTTGTTGCGGTTATAAAAATAACCACCAACAAAAATTTATCCTCACTTTTGTTGGCGGTTATAAATAACCGCCAAGAAAAGGTCAATTTTTTCTTAATGGTTATTTCAGAAATAACCACCAACAAAAGTCTTAGCAATTCATTTTAAAAAAAGCACAAGGCACGGATCAATAAGTATAACCATTGATAAAAACAAACCCAACAGTTCAGTTAATACTCCTTTACTTTTCTCTTCCCTACGTGAACCACTTGTAACATTCCTCTTTCATCCTTCACCCACTCATACCTTTCCCTCTTTTGTCCTTCTCTCCCATTCTTTTGTCACCGCGAGATCCATTCCCCTTTCCTCTCTCCTCTCTCCTCTTGTTCTCTCACCTTCTCTCTCTTTTTTTTTTTACTTTCTTCTTCTTTCATCCTTCCCTATCACTCTCACCTATTATTTTCTTCTTTCTTCCTTCCTCATCACTCTTATGAAAAGGATTTTTAGATATTTTCTATAATAAAGTATTATAGGCTTTTTGAAAGGGGCTTTTCTTTTGCAAGCAAGATTTGTATCATCAGGCATCTATTACCATTCCCTAACTCTTGAGCTGATAAAGAGGATGAAGTAAAGTAAGGTTGTGAAGCGCAAGGAGTAAAAAATGGCATCATCTAGAATGTCACTTCCATGCTTTCAGCTTCTCCACCCTCAGACTTATAGTAAGAATATTGTAACACTCCATTTTTAGCTCCCATCAACGAGCTACTCTACATGATCACACGACTGGTAGCTCTATTTACTTTCCTCAATTCTTCTTCCCAAAATAGTTTTAGAATTAATTTTATATTTTGGATATTGGTTGGATATAATACAATTTTTAGTTCTGGATAATTTTAGTTTTGGATACATTTTAACTATTGAGTTTTGGATATTTAATTCTGCATATTAATAGTGAAACAGGTTGGTGAGATTATAAAAATGTTAAAGTTTTTTTTTAATTAATACTTACGATGGCGGTTATTTAATATAACCGCCAACATAAGTCTATTCCTTGGCGGTTATTTATAATAACCGCCAAGGAATAGAAAAAATACACATTGAATTTTAAAAAATAAATAAATTTTTGTTAGCGGTTATTTTGAATAACTGTCAAGGAAAGTGAACAAAAACAAAAAATTATTTTAAATGAAAAATAGTTCTTCTTTGTGGTTTTATTATATAATTGTCAATGAAAGTGGACATTTGTTGGCGGTTTTAAACTGCCAATGAAAACTTCAAGTTTTCTTGGTGCTGAAATTCTTGATGGTTCATAACCGCCAAAAAAGGCCAAAATAACCGTCAAGAGAAGCTTATTTTGTCGTAGTGTAATCTTAATTTACTTGATACACATGTTCATTACAACTATATATAATTTCATGATCTTGTTTCTTTTCTCTTTTCTTTTCCTTAATCCTTATAATTTTTGCAATAACTTAAATACACTTTGA
Source organism: Adenanthera pavonina (assembly GCA_026686845.1). NCBI lineage: Eukaryota > Viridiplantae > Streptophyta > Magnoliopsida > Fabales > Fabaceae > Adenanthera > Adenanthera pavonina. Next base: position 383,060 of record JAIVEN010000016.1, read on the forward strand.
TACTTTTCCCCTTTTAAGGCCTCCAAATTTATTTGATTGTTGAAAAAGATATATAGAAAATGAAGAATTGCTCAGAAACGTGTGGTAAACACATTGTCCTTAAAATGTTAATTCGCCTCCATTTAGTTAGTTGTAAGATTCTGGCAAATCACCCCTAAAAGTGATCCCAAACACCTGAGATACTAGACAATAACTTCAAGTATCTCACTACAATGCTGGACAAAAAATTGAGAGGAGAGTAGTGAAGGAAACTGTAATATCCCTATTTTTATGGGATATTATAAAATGAATAAAAGATAAGAAATGAAGTGAGACAAAAAGGTTATATAGAATTGGGCTTTAGAAGGAATTAATTTCTCATCTAATTTTCTGAAGAAGTTATGTTTGGTCCTTAATTGGAATTAAATTTTCCATAAGGTCTTTGACAGAAATTAATTCCAGAATTCACCCCGAAAAAATATGCAATATACCACTTGAATGAAAGCCCGCTCCAAACTGAGCGTAATGGTATAAGTATTGCATTCCTGGGAGATCCAGGTTGAGAGATAGACCAATTTAAAGTTAATGTGAATATTGAAAAATGAAATAATTAAAAATTGATCTTTGGGTGAAATTACAAGAAAGTGCCCGAAAGAATGAATAATTATATTTTTGACCCGGTTCAAGGGCAAAACAATCATTTCCCATATTTGAAGAAAAATATGAATATTGAATTTAAACTTCAAGAAATAAATGTTGATATCATAAAGTGTATGAGGAATTGGGAAAAATAGAGAGACACTGTTAAGTGCAAAGAAGGGCAAAGAGGTCATTTTTCCCGATTGGATGGAAAAATGAGAAATTATATTTTTGCCCCCAAAGAATTATTAAAAGGACATCCATGTCCTTAAAGTCATAAAAATGACGTGAAAATAGTATCAGAAATATCTTGGGAAAAATTACACCTAATGACCTGAAAGTTCTAAAAATTATAAATTAGCCCCGGGTCAAGGGCATTTTCGTAAATATAAAAAATTATGGTCAAAATGAATCTCTCAATGAGTTAGACCCAATTAAATATATTATGGAATTTATTAAGGTCAAAATAACATTTATTGGGTAATTAGGGTTTAATATTAATATTTTACCCGATAAAAGTCAGTTTAGACTGCAGGAAAATACAGTATTGATCCAAGGACAATGATTGGACCTTAATAAAATATATTTTGGGTCTAGATAATGATGTTGGACCAAAAGTAATTATTGGATAATCCTATACCAATTTAATGACGATTTTGGTAAAAATACTCAATCGATACGGGTAAATTTAATCAGTAAATAGTATTTTGGTCCATTAAAGTTATTCAAGCAATTTTTGGTCAAAAATGAGGGCATACACGTCTGAAATGCTGAGTGGGATGTAAAGGAAATTTTTGAAAAGCTTTATTAAAATAAAGTAACTTAGGCTAAAATATTAAAGTAACTAGAGTTACTTTTTGTGACTTAAACCTCTTAATCATTTAGTTAGCCTAAAAACCCATCATCCTCAGCCTTCATCACGTCTGAAACTGCAGCAAGAAGAGGAGAGAAGCACGAAAGAAGTTGAAGCCAAGAAGCAAGAGAAATAAGAAAAGTTTGGTCCTCAAACTTCTAAGGTAGATTTCTATGGTCACTACCTTTTACATACTTGAGTATTGTGGTATTTTATGGAGTATTTTCTCCTCTTTCACCTCTGAAAGTTTCAGTCTAGAGAGAGAGAAGAGAGAGAAAATGGAGTCATGAAGAAACTAAACCATAGAAATGCTTAGAAATACTTCAAGATGCAAGAATATGGCATTTGATTGCAAATTAATCGGGTGGATATTTTTCTACATTTTTCTGAAAATTTCTGCCTATTTAGGGTTTGGAAATGAAAGAGAATTTCATGATTTTGACCCAAAAAATGGATTCCTTGGGTCCAAAATAGGTAGATACAAGTATGTTGTACAAGAAAAAGCTTAAGATTAAGAAAGTGAAATTTTTAGCTTTTTGAAGCTTAATTCGGAATGAACAGTAACCGAGCTAGAGATGGAATTTGGCAATTCTGAGGCCATATTTGGATTCCTCATGAAAAATTATATGGAATAGAGGTATAATTCATCATTTTTGATTTAGGAATGAATTTTTGGCAAATTTTTGAAGAATTAGGGTTTCATGAACACTTTTTGAAGGAAGTCATGGAACCATTAGCTTGAATAATTGTTTGATTATGCATTAGGACTTGAAGAAGTCCAAGGAAGCTAGGGGGAGCATTGGTATCAAGTTGAAGAGTAAGAAAAAGCATGAAGGTAGCAATTTACCTATTCTTGCCTTATATTGTCATGTGATTTTCAATGAGTTTGATGACTTGCCTATTGTTTGCTATGATCAATTGTGATGCTTTGAGAATGTTGGCTGAGTTAATTGAGGGTTTTGAGACCCCGGGATGTCCAAAATACAAAACAAAACTCTGCCGAAATTTTTGTAAAATATTATGGCATAAATGTTTAAAAGCATTTACTTGATATTTTATGATGATTATATGCTTAATGTGATAATATGATTGCATGAATGGTGATTGCTACTGAGATTCTTTGAATCTCACCCCCCTTCAATGACTAACCATGCTAGGGAGAACCAATACAAAAGAGTTAAGGAAGGAGCAAAAGGCATGAAGAAGGAAATGAGGTTGCAAGCCATTGTGTTATAGGGTGAATGGTTATTTGTGCCTTGCTTTGTATGAAATTATAAAATAGTGAATAATATGTTAATGTTGTAGAAAATGTATGAAAATTTCCAGTTCTATATGTTGGGATATAAAGTTATATTCTACCAAGTTACATGCCAAAATGAGTTCATTTGCAAGAGTTTTGGCAAGGAAATTGTAATGTGGACTGAAACAGGACATTTTCCCAACATGTCTGCTTCATTCGCCCTTGTTCTATACTTAATGTGAGGGTAAGTTTATGATATTTTTATACCAGACATATGGAATCTCCAGCTTTAATATGACACCTAATTCACCCCATTTTGAGTTGTGTACAATTAATGGTGAATTTTCTAATTTAGGGTTCAGAACAGAGAAAGATTGGGAAAACTGGAAACTGAAAGTTAAGTACTGAAAAATTAAAAAGATAATATAAATCGTGCAGAGCTCCAAAAATTCAGTGGTTTATATTTATGGAAATTAATATGTTTTAAGTTTCATATGCCACTGATTTGGAGGTAATTGGAGCTATATGATAGGAGATATGGAGGTTTTCCCAAAACTGTTCCAGCAAAAGTGGAATTCTGAACCTTTATGATTTAAGTTAATACCATGTCCTGTGCAAGTTGAATAAATATAGAAGAAAATTATTTATATAAATAGACTCACAGGGCTTTCATATGACATAAATAATGTTTGATTTGGCTCATGGTAGAGTGAGATATGAATTTTTAAATATAAGGTCAAAATCCTGGGGAAGAGAAAATGACCAAATATATAGTAAATGTTTAAGGAATAAACTGTATAAATTGGTCAAGTAATTGCTCAGTTTCATATTTTTTCCATGTAAAGAAGGATTTTATCTATTGTTAAAGACTTGAATCACTGTGAAATGATTTTTCTAGAATTAGTTATGAATTTTCAAATTTCAGTCAGTAAAGTGGAAACTACCCTATGAATAGTAATAAAAAATTTTTGAAATTCTGATTTTCATTCTTATGTGATTCAAGCTTAGAATCAAGTATAATTAGACTTAAAAGGAGTCTAATTCATGGGAAATAAATTTAAAAGTAAGGTGTTACAGAAACTAAAGAATGTTTCTATATGTCTGTGTTTCTGGTGTGCCCTCAAAATATAGTAGAGGAATATGAAACTGAAATTTAATAGCAGTTACAAAAAATCAGTTTTTCAATGTTGGAAATTCATTTTTGATTTTGAGAATAAAGATCTGTTTCTAATTTTAAGGATATCAATTTAATTTTTTCCCCAATTATATATATATTTTTAAAAAAACCAGACCTGATACACATCATTAGTTTTGTTTTGATTCAAAACTCGAAAACATGCCAAGTGGTTAAATATTAATATTTAAACCCACCTAGTTTTCCTTTAACAAACTATTTGAAATGTGTCACTCCTTCCTCTTATTGTTGTCCCTATCTAATGTGGGACTTTATCCTAGTTTTCAAACTATTCCAACAATTTGATGTTAATGGAAGGTTATTACTCGACAGATCCTTAATTATCTGACTCAACAAAGTCTCTAATGGTTTGTTTATCAATCTCAAACAATATATATATACACCTTAATTTTACCCTCAACATGCAAGCGTACGTGCCCCTACTAATCGTACGTGTGTGCATGTTTCCACTCCACTTAATTTAAGTACCAAAAAGCTCTCTCTCTCTCTCTCTTTATGTACTTATTTTTAATTATATCAATTTATTTGATTTAATTTATCAAAATCTTATTTGAATCCGTCAAATATCTTTGAATTAAGTAAATGGCATCATATATTAACATACTTGCGTAGTCTTTCCTGCTGTACTATACCCTATCAAAGCTCTTGCAAGGTGTGTGAAGTGTATTTGGAAGCATCTCTATAACAACTTATTCATTAGGAGCATAAACTACTCGTGCTTTTGTGTGTGTGCGCGTGTATTTCTGCATGCCTTATATATGTAGTCTTGATTAGTATCTCTTTAGTCTTTTCTTTCGTAACATTTTAATATATGCACGCAACCTCTGCTTCGCTTTCGGGTGTCTGCCTCCTTATAAAGCTCTTGACTTTCCTACTATGCTATTGCTGTCTCAGAATATGTGGGTTTCTTTTGCAGCTATATATATATATATATATATATATCCTATTAGTATTCCCATGTTTTAATGACAACAAAACTAGAGAAGAATTGTTTTGTAGGAAATATTTGACTCTAAGGCATAATTTAAAGAAGTTGAGAAGTCAAAGATAACTCAAGACGAGTTCCTTAGTAAAAATCTATAAGTGGTTAAAATTATGAGTAAAATGAATTTTGAATAATCTTTTCAAATGGTTTCTAAACTCAAAGTTTAATAATTTAGAAGATTTTAAGTCTAGAACTAGCTTTGCTATTTATCTCTTTGAGTTTGATGAAACTTTTCCAAAACAATCGATTATTCTAGCCATATAATCTATTATATCAGTCTTTCATCTCTGCCTCTTGATTCCTTGATGATATAATCGTTTTCTTCCAGTAAAACAATTGATATAATCGTTTTCTTCCAGTAAAACAATCGATTATTGTCTCTTCAAATTTGCCTCTAGTTAGCACTCCAATATCGAATGTTTCTCTATAAAATCGATTATCTCATCTACCATGACAATTCAATCTCTTCTCCTTCTGAAATAATTGATTATTTCTCTCAATGAAATTGATTGTCGAGTTTCACTCCTTTTTGATAAGCTTTAGTTTCGTATTTCAATCGATCCTTTTACCTACCTATTGATCATTCTACTTCATATATTCTGTTATATTTTTAAAAATAATCGATTACTTTTTTCAACGAGTATGCAAGCTTTCTGTTTGGAATCTAACCTATTACTTTTGTGCATATAATCGTTTGCCTTGGTTCTCTATGCAATAATTTCCCCAACCTAATATGTTATTTTGATATAAAATCGATTATTCTAGTTTCTCTTCATATCTTTCCTCACAATAATCGATTGTTTTTCATGTCAACAATCGGTTACTTTTCCATGATTCCTAGATATGTTTCTCTCATTTCTTCTTCTTATCTGGACAAGCTAAAAAATAAACTTCATCTCTTTCTCTATATTAAAAATGTTTTCTTCTGGCTTAAATGATCAATTTTCATTTTTGATGAAGCACGTTACCAAAAGAATATGTACTCAATATAATTGATTGCCTCTTCCTTGTAATTATTTAATTTGGATAGGTGAGCATTAAATACGCCTTCAACAGTCACTTAATCTTCGACTAACAACAAATTAATCATGCTTAACAGCTAATTAATAAGTTTCACCTATAAAAAGTGGTTCATTTATGCAGAAAGGAACAAGAAGAGCATTCTAAAATCATTAGCATTATTATTCACTGTTCTTTACTCATAAATATGACTAACCACCTTTAAGGTTCATTGTATCATACCAACCTCTTTGTATGAAGATATATTGCTGTAAAGCTCTTTGCTTCAACTACAAATCTTTCTAAGTAGACTCAAAATAGTGGGTAACTTAAGTGACCTTGAAATTACTCCTTGTATGGAGAGAGAATTTGTTCGTTGAAGAATAGAGTGTTGTACTGTGGCTCACAAGTTCCCATTTGAAACTTGTGGAGATAGTGAAAAATCTCAAATAGTGATTTAGGGACTGAACGTAAGTTAAGTGGTATAGGCCAAACTAGCATAAATTTTTCGTGTCTTCTTTATTTACATTATTCATTTCTCTACATTAAATATACTCTATTTATCTCTATTTCACTGTCCACTTTACTATTTTATTTATATCTTCAGCTTAGGCAAAAATTTTAGATCACCTAATTCACCCCTCTTGGGTGCTCAACCGTATCAACATATCCTTCCATGCTTTAAGTTTTTTTACTCTTTAGCCTGGCATGGTTTAATATTAATCATGGAAAAAGAATGGAGTGCGACAAAAAGCTTATCAATTTATACATCATTATTAGAATTTAACAGGTTTTTTTTTCTTTTTAATGCTTTTTTTAGAAAAAATAAGGTAAAAAGTTCATCATTCATTCTTATAATTATTTTATACAAAATTAAATAAAACCTTAATTTTTTTCTTTGTAGTACAAAACTTGAAAAAAAAAAAGAGAAGCAAATAGCATGTTTTACTACCTTAAGTTAACAAATTATGTTTAATAGGTGACTAGCAACACTCAATGGTGATGTTTTACATAAGAAGCAGAGGTCCATATCCATTCATGTATAATAGAATCAATATAGATACTTGAAGTCAAAGGCAATGACTGTTGGTAGCCTAGCTCATGAGATGAAACCTTAATTCGTCTTTTTATAGCATAGCCTAGCCATGCTTAGCCCACCAGAGATTCCCATTCTTTGATTCCTTGGAATCAAATGCTTAACATCCATTGATCTTGGGATAATTTCCTCTACACATTTGGGAGGAAATGCATGCCCTATATCTCGTGAAAGTCAATCATAACTGTTGGTAAATGAACACTCCACATCATGCCACATACTAAGTCAATCTAGGGTTAGTAGGCAAATCTGCCCATGAAGTGTACATGTTCCCGAAATCGCATCTAGTACCTCAAACAATTTTCTTGCACAATGTTATTTTGTATGTTTAAAAAACTTAGCAATGTAACCCAATTTCAACAGAAGGCTCAAACGGCTATTAAACCCATTTAAGTAGGTCCCACAGTTTGCCTAGTTGTAGTGCCACGTATGAAACAAATTGATAAGCCATACTCCACGTGTTGTTGGGTAGAGTGTCAAATGAGTAGATAATGAAACCGTGTTAGGTTAAAAGGGCACCTTAACTAGTTTTCAGGTAGAGCATGTTTTCTGGTTCATCAAACTCAAATCTAGAGAAGGAACAGTGCACATACAACTGAACTTTATTAATGGCTGAATCTATGTTGTTGTCAATGAGCAGCAGTAAAAAAAGTGTTGCTTTTCTAAGGCAATGTGGTGGAACCATAAAATACAAAGGTCTAGAGAGGTACTGCCATTGCCATTTGTTGGCTCCATGGTGGACATCATGGAGGGAGAGGAACCCAGGTAGATGATTTTATAGGTGTCCAAACTATTACCGAGCATGTGAAGTTTGTTTATAACATAATGAAGTTCATTTTATCTATCACCGTTGCTCATACTGAAACTTGAAATTAATAGGGAGGGGACTATGGGTATTTCATTTGGCATGATGGTGAAATAGGGCAAAGGTCCAAGGATGTGATAAACAAACTACTTGATGATATAAATAGGTTGTACGATAAGAATATGCAGTTGAGAAGAGCAGAGGAAAAAGGTTTAGGTGCAGAACTTGGTGATATTATGCAGGACTCTAAGCAACTTGAAAGGAGAAGAAAATTTAGATGTCAAATTTGGAGATTGGAGGAGGACATTTAGAATAACAATTGTAGCCCTGTCTATGTCTTGGGTGTTTTTCTTGTGTATGGTTAAAAGTTAATGGAAGTGAAGAAGGTTATGCCTAGATCTATTTGGGACATTGGAAGAGGAAGTATGCAATACTTCCATACATGTAACTATCATATGAAGGTTCATTATAGCATAATTAACCAAAATATATTCCTAATTCCATGTGCAGTGCTAAGTCAAGCCAAAATACATTATTTCTACATAAATATCCTAGTTCGACAGCAAAATACAATATTATGATAGACAATTTTTACAGGTAAGCAAAATACAACATATATATCATAATATATAGTTCACCTTCTTGCATTGTTTCTTAGTGCTTCAATCCTGCTCTCCCTCTCTGCTATAAGTTGTTAGGATGTGATGCATAGCCGCCCCTTCTGCATGAGTCCTGGTAGACTGAAAGGGAGTTTAGTTGGTTGTTACATACTTGCACCATTATTAATGAAACTAATCTTCCTAGAACCCTATGGTAAATTTGAACTTTGAAGTTGGCATGTTCTAATTTCTCTCTCATTTAGGATTACAAACTGGGTCTCAAGGTCTGCATAATGTTGCATGTACTATTGTGAACTCCCTTCCTCAATAACATATATGACCTCATTCTAGGCTACATGAACAAAAATTAAGAATAATTATACACACATATTGTGATTAAATATGGGTAAATTAAAATTGTAACACACTCACATTGAGAATAGCCCTCCTTCTTTCTAAGTCTACCATAATCTCCTTACCATACTCATTTCTGCTTCTATAGTGAGACCTCTCTTTAAGGGTCCTTGAAGTAGATTGATTTGGTGGAGCTAGGTGACTTGGTTGAGTTGGATGAGTTCCTTGAGTGGCTTCAATTGGTTGACTTCTTTGAAGGGGTGAAGCTGACTGAGTTCCTTCACAAGGTTGAGTTAGTTCAATTTCTGTTGGTGCATTACTCATACTAGTTTGATCACTACCTTTTATCCTTCTCCCCCTTCTGCTACTTGTTGTGTTGGATGCTGAAGTTGCCAGTGCGAAAATAATATGTTTGATTTTATGTATTAACTCATACACACTTGCAATATCAGATCACAAATTTATTTACCTCTTTACAACTTGATTTGTTGTGTCTAACCTGTTTGTAGTTGCTACATGACATTGGTGAACCTCTCTTGCTTAACTTTTCTAGTCTAGGAGGCGATATGTCATTAGCATTTATTGTTTCCACATGTATAGCTTCTTTTTTATATGCTATGCTTGTTTTCTTTCTCCTATCAAATTCCTCAGTTCTCTTTCTCTTTTTTTCAGGTTGCCCTGGCAATTTGACCACTAGTAGTGGTTCCATAGGCTGGAACTTGTCAACATCCCAAAATTGTTTACCTCTCATGGGTTGCACTTTGTGTCTATAGCTAGCAAAATATGTGGTCCTAAGATAGTATCCTAAGATTAGGGTGTTTGGTTCTATCTTAGCATGGTAACAGGCACAAATTACATGTTGGCATGGGATTTTAGTTAGATCACATACCCTACAAGTACATTGTTTTCTAGTGAGATACATAGTGTGCTTATTTGGCCCCTCATTCACCTCATATCCTGCATCCCTGTTGAAAACCACTTTACATCCTATCACCAAGTACCTATATGTCTTAAATAATTCAACGCACCTAGGACTAAACTTTTCATTCCACTTATTTACATTTCTATCACTCTCAGCGCACTTATTCATTATCTTAACCCTAATGCCATCAAACATCCTAATGATAAGTAGAAACCTAAAGTCATCTATCCATGCATTCAAGCTTTCACTACAGTTGTTGTTTACCATCCAAGATTTGCTTCTGGTACTAAAGTAAGCTTTTACCTAACTTTGCACAAGGTAAGAAATAACTGTTTCTGTAGGCTGCTTGCTCAATCCTCCAAGTGCTTTTAACTGGTCTTTAAATTGCTCTTCAAAAGTGCTCTATGCACATGTGAAAAATTTCTTCTTCAATTCACCTCCTTTCCACTGTTGCTCTAGTTTGCGTATATGTGTCTAGCACATAATCTGTGCTCAGATTGTGGAAGGACCACTTTTATTGCCATGTTGAGTCCCTGCATAGTGAATTGATTACAACATAGCAACTCATTAAGTGACATTTAGTTACTTTTAAGTTATCAATTTAGTCATACAACCTTTTGCATGTTAGACATTATTGTCACAGTTGATCCATCCCCTAAACATAGTGACTTTTACAGCCATTGCATGAATCATATCCAATAAATAGTATTTCCTTTTTGAGTCAACCTAAATGCTATGAGATAAAGTGAGTCATTAGCATTAATCCACATGGTAGTTAGAAGAATTCCCCTTGCATTTCCTTTAAAAATGTACCATCAAGGGCTATGAATGGCCTGCAACCTACCCTCTATCTAACCTATAAAATTTACAAAGTTTGACACTAACATCAAATCCAACAAATCAACTATATACAAATACCATAGTTCAACAAAAGTTACCTTTGAAGAATTAAAGCACAAATACATCCTATTGAACTACCTTTTTGTAATATCCCTATTTTTATAAGATATTATAAAATGAATAAAAGATAATAAACGAATCGAGACGAAAAGGCTGTATATAATCGGATTTTAGAATGAATAAATTTCTCATCTAATTTTCTGAAGAAGTTATGTTTGGACCTTAATTGAAATTAATTTTTTATAAGGTCCTTAGCAGAAATTAATTCCAGAACTTACCCCGGAAAACATGCAATATATCACTTGAATGAAAGCCTGCTCCAAGTTGAGCGTAATGGTATAAGTATTGCGTTCCCAAGAGGTCGAGGTTAAGAGATAGACTAATTTGAAGTTATTGTGAATAGTGCAAAAAAATAATAAAAAAATTTGGTCTTTAGGTAAAATTACAAGAAAGTGTTCAAAAGAATGAATAATTACATTTTTGACTCGGTTCAAGGGTAAAATGGTCATTTCCTAGATTAGAAGAAAAATGTGAATATTGAATTTAAACCCCAAAGAAAAAATGTGGATATCATAAAATACATGAGTAACTGGAAAAAATTGAGAGACACCATTAAGTTTGAAGAAGGGCGAAGAGATCATTTTTCTAGGTTAAATGGAAAAATGAAAAAATTATATTTTGACCCCAATAACTAAGAATGCTTTTAATTTAGTCCAGGAAGGAAGAAATTCACGTGGGGGAGGAAATGAAAATAAGTTTAGGAAAAATTACAGCTAATGACCTGAAAGTTTCAAAAATTATAAATTTATGTTGAGTCAAGGGTATTTTTGAAAATATAAAAAATTATAATCAAAATGAAGCTCTCAAGGAGATAAGCCCAATGGTATATAGTATGGAATTTAATGAGATCAAAATAATACTTATTAGGTAATTATGGTTTAATATTAGTATTTAACCTGATAAAGATTATTTGGACTGTAGAAAGAGGCAGTATTAATTCAAGAAAAGTGAATGTGCCTTTCTAAAATATATTTTTGGTCTAGACAATGATTTTGGACTAAAAGTAATTTTCGGATAGTCTTGTACTAATTTAAGGACAATTTCGGCAAAAATAGTTAATCGGTATGGGTAAACTCAATCGGTAAAGGATATTTTAGTCCATAAAAATTATTAAAGCAATTTTTGGCCAAAAATGAACTGAAGACATGTCTAAAGTGAAGAAGGGATACCAAGGGAATTTTTACAAAACCTTTATTTGCCAAAAAGTAATCAAAGTCAAAGATAAAGTTACTTTATGATTTAATAATATATAATTACCTTGGTTAAGCTCTTAATACATCTTCTCCAGCTCCTCAACGCATCTGAACTAGTGAAAAAAGAGGGAGGAACTAGTGCAACTTAAGGAGGAAAGAAGACCAAGTAAGAAACAAAGTTTGATTTTCAAACTTTCAAGGTAAGTTTCTATGGTTGCTATCTTGCTTATACTTGAGTTTGGAGAAGTTTTATGGATTATTTCTCTCCATTTTATCTCTGAAATTTTCTGACCTAGAGAGAGAGTAGAGATAGAAAATTGTGCCATGAAGAAACCAATCCATAAAAAGTGAAGCATATGTCACAAGATGCAAGATTATGACATTGGTTTCAAAGATTGATGAGTTATTATTTTTCTACAATTTTCTATATTTTTATGCTATTTAGGGTTTGCAAAAGGAAAGGGAATTTTAAGTTTTTGACCCTAAAAATGGATTCCTTGGGTCCAAAATAGGTTAGAACAATTATGTTGTACAAGAAAATGCAAAAGAAAAGTAAAGTGAAAAATTAGAGTTAAAGTGAGCTCTTTATGAAAGATGTCATGCAATTAATGACTTAAGACCTCGTATTATGATGTAATAGGGTTTTAAGAAGTGTTTCAAGATCAATGGAAATATCCACAAAGTTTGGAAATAATTAGAAAGCAAGAAGGTAGTTATTTTCTCATTTATGCCTAATGTGATCATGCTTGATTTTCATGATTCTATAAATGTAACATATATTTGTTTGGATACTTTGTGATGAATTTACATTGTTGGCTGGTTGTTTGAAGGGTTTTATGACCCTAGGATGTCCATTTTTTAAGGTGTTACCATGCCAAAATTTTTATGAAATTATATGGCATAATATGAATTTATGATTACCATTGATGATTTTATGAGATGCTATGATAATATACTTGCATAATTAGGTGTAACTACTGAGATTCTTTGAATCTCATTCCTTTCCAAATATTAACTATGTTAGGGCAAGGACATGGAAGTTTTCAAACAAATGCAAAGGAAATGAAGAAGACAATGGAGAATTACTTGATTTTGCAAGTTATAATGTTAAGTTGAGAAAATATGTATCATGTATGTATGAGATAAAATTCTATAATTATACATGATTATGTTCCTTAAAGTCCTCTTATGATGTTATATGTGGATTTGGAATAATAAATGTTGATGCATGAGGTTTATGAAGTTTATTATATGAGTTTTGGCATAATTATCAACAAGATGACTAGTATTGATTTGAGCAGGGGAACTCTATTCGAAACAGAGCATCCTATATAAGTGTTATACATGCTCTTAAAGTAGATAGAACAAACTTTTCATAGAGCAAAAGAAGATCTAAATTGGATAAATGTATGAATTATAATGAATTTTTAAAAGTAGCGTTCAGAACTGGATAGTACTGGAAAAACTAGAACTTACACCGTGAACACTGGATTTTTCAAAAGGCACTATAAAATCATGTATAGCTCCAAAAATTTAGTGATTTGAATTTATGGAAAGCTCCAAGTCTTAGGAAACGAATGCCACTAGTTTAAAACCATTTGGAGCTATAAAGGAGTTATGTAATTTCTCCTAAAACTGTTCCAGTAGAGGTAGTGTTTTGACCCATAATAGTTAAGTTAATGTTATGCCTTATACAAGTTGAATAAATGTACAAAAAAAATATTTCTAGAAAGTAGACTCACAGGGATATCCAATGACATAAGGAATGCATAAATTGGCACAACGCAGAGTGAGATATGAATTTTTAAATGTAAGGCCAAAATCTTGGGAAAGAGAAAATGACCAAATGTATAGTAAATGTTTGGGAAATAAACTGTATAAATTGGTCAAGAGAATGCTCTATTTCATATTTTTTCCATATATAAAAGGTTTTTATCTATTTTTAGAGACTTGAATATAAAATAATTTTTATAGAATTAGTTATGAATTTTCAAAATTCAATTGGTAAAGTGGAAACTACCATATGAACAGTAATAAAAAATTTTGGAAATTCTGATTTTTATTTTTATGTGATTCAAACTTAGGATCAAGTATAATCAGACTTAAAAGGAGTCTAATTTATGGGAAATGAGTCTAAAAGTAAGGTATTACACTTTTACCATTTTCTAGTGCACTCTTGCTTACAAGATTCGAAGACCTCATACATGCAGCTTCAGCTCATCTTTTACATCCTTCTTCATGTTAGTAACTTTGTACTAGAGTTTTTCTTGAACTTTGTTCTTGAAGTAGGTGGCCAACCACCTTGCTGAAGCTCTTGGATTTTGGCAAACCCTAAGGCATCTGTGATCATAACACAAAGCTTTCACTTTTAACCCAGGATTCAAACCTTCCTTTGACACATATAACAAGAAAGGACAGCCTTCACAACACATAGCCTTCACTCAGCTAGGTTTACTCTTGACTAGCCTTAAATTAACCCCCTAGTAATTGCATACCTATCAATAGCCATCTTTACATCTTCCTTGTTTACAAATATCATTCCAAGCATGAAGAAGAGCCTAGTCTTTGATCCATCATATTCATCAGGCCTTCTCTCTTCCTTTAAAGGCCCAATATCATCTTCTGGGCTTGAGTTTAGCTCAGATTCCTTATTACCATATGAGTTGTAACCACATCTTCATCTTCCGAGTCATAATCTTCTGACTCAAATTTCTCATTGCCTACATCATCTTTATCTCCTTGATTATCCCCATTACTCACCTCACAAACTCCCTTATTCTCGCCATTCTCACCTTCAATCCCACATATATTAGTCATGCAGTCAATCTCTATCTCATTAATTCCTTTGACATTACCACTTACTTCATCACCTTCCCTTCCCTCCACTTCAATGCCATCCTTTTGAACTTCAATTCCTACCTCTTCAGAACCTTGTACTTAAACACCTTGCACTTAGCTTCCTCTACTTCAACACTTACCCTTTCACCCACCATTTGAGCACCCAACTCTTGAACACCGGTCCCTTGAAAATCCTAATCTTGAGCACCCTTGTCTTTAGAACTCACCCCACTAGACCCTCTCCTCGAAGTAGTAGTATGTCTTCCTTGTTAGGTTGACTAGTCACACAAGAGGGGAAGTGAATTGGGTGATGCAAGATTTTCGCTCTTTTGGATCACAACCCAATTTCACTAAGAGTGCAGTAAAACAGGGATAAACAGAGAGAGTTGTGTGCAGTAACTGAATAGAGAAGATGAAGAACAATACACAACAATTTATACTGGTTCAGTCCAACCACTTGGCCTTTATCCAGTTCCCGAGCCACCACTTAGGATTTTCCACTATATCCCACAGGTTTGATCCGGGCACTTGTGAAACCTCAGTACATTCCTACAAGTTTCAATAGGCACCTGTGAAGCCACTCTTTCCATGTAACACCTTACTTTTAGACTCATTTCCCATGTATTGGACTCCTTTTAAGTCTAAGTATACTTGATCCTAAGCTTGAATCACATAAGAATGAAAATCAGAATTTCCAAAATTTTCGGTTACTGTTCATATGGTAGTTTCCACTTCACCAACTGAACTTTGAAAATTCATAACTAACTCTAGAAAAATAATTTCATAGTGATTCAAGTCTCTAACAATAGATAAAAACCTTATTTACATGGAAAAAATATGAAACTGAGAATTTAATTGGCCAATTTATATAGTTTATTTCTCAAATATTTACTGTACATTTGGTCATTTTCTCTTCCCCAGGATTTAGGCCTTATATTTAAAAATTCATATCTCACTCTACCCTGAGCCAATTTATGCATTCCTTATATCATTGGAAAGCCCTATGATTCTAATTTCTAGAAATATTTTCCTTGTACATTTATTCAACTTGCACAGGGTATGGTGTTAACTTAAATCATAAAGGGTTAGAATTCCACTTTTGTTGGAACAGTTTTAGGAAAACCTCCATATCTCCTATCATATAGCTCCAATTACCTCCAAATCAGTGGCATATGAAACTTAAAACATAGACCTTTCCATAAATACAAACCACTAAATTTTTGGAGTCTGCACGATTTATATCATCTTTTTAATTTTTCAGTACCTAACTTTCAGTTTCCAGTTTTCCCAATCTTTCTCTGTTTTGAACCCTAACTTTGAAAAATCACCATAATTCATACATATCTCTAAATGGAGTGCTCTTTGGACCATTTTAAATCTTGTTATGTCTAATTTAAGAGCATATATAACACTTTTATTGGACACTCTGTTTCAAACATAATTCCCCTACTCAAATCAATACTAGTCATCTTATTCATAATTATGCCATAACTCATATACTAAACTTCATAAACCTCATGCATCAACATTTATTGTTCCAATCCACACATATCATCATAAGAGGACTTTAAGAAACACAATCATTTATAATTACATAATTTCATCTCATACATACATGATACATATTTTCTTAACTTAGCATTATAACTTACAAACAACATTATGCTTCATCCTCTTTCTTCTTTCTCCTTGGCACTCTTGACCCCTTCTTACCATAGCTTGGGCCTAGTCATGATGATTATTTGGAAGGGTGAGATTCAAAGAATCTCAGTAGTTATATCCAATCATGCATTCACATCATTATATCATTTCATAAAATTATCAATGAAAATCATAACTTCATATTATGCCAAACAATTCCATAAAAATTTTGGCATGATAACACTTTGTAAAATGGACATCCTATGGCCATAAAACCCTTCAAAAATTCAGCCAACAATGAAAATACATCATAAAGCATTCAAACAATTATATGGTATAGTCATATTATCATGGAAATAAAGTATGACAACATTAAGCATAACAAGGAAAATAACTACCTTCTTGCTTTCCAATGATCTCCAAACTTTGTGGGCACTTCCATTAATTTTAAAACACTTCTTGAAACCCTATAGCATCATAAGACAAGGTCTTAAGTCATTGATTTCATGACATCCTTCATAAAGAACTCACTTTAACTCTAATTTTTCACTTTGCTTTCCTTTTGCATTTTTTTATACAACATACTTGTATCTACCTATTTTGGACCCAAGGAATCCATTTTTGGGGTCAAAATCATGAAATTCTCTTTCATTTCCAAACCCTAAATAGGCAAAAAAATTCAGAAATTTGTAGAAAAATATCTACTTGATTAATTTGCAATCTAATGCCATATTCTTGCATCTTGAAGCATTTCTATGGTTCAGTTTCTTCATGACTCCATTTCCTCTCTCTACTCTCTCTCTAGGCAGAAAACTTTAGAGGGAAAATGGAGAGAAATAATCCATAAAACTTTTCCAAACTCAAGTATAAGTAAGATAGCAATCATAGAAACCTACCTTAGAAGTTTGAGAGTCAAACTTTGCTTCTTACTTGGTCTTCTTTCCTCCTTGAGTTGCACAGGTTCCTCCCTCTTTTCTCACTGGTTCAGACGTGTAGAGGAGCTGGAGAAGATGTATTATGAGCTTAACCCAAGTTGATTACATGTCATTAAATCATAAAATAACTTTATCTTTGACTTTGGTTACTTTTTGGGTAAATAAAGCTTTTATAAAAATTTCCTTTGTATCTGCAGCACGCCTTGTGTCTCATTTTTGACAAAAAATTTCTTCATAAAGTTTGATGGACCAAAATACCCTTTACCGATTAAATTTACCCATACCGATGAAGTATTTTTGTCAAAATTGTCACTAAATTGGTACAGGATTATCCAATAATTACATTTAGTCCAAAATCATTATCTAGACCCAAAATATATTTTATTAAGGTCCAATCACTGTCCTTGGCTCAGTACTGCCTTTTCCTACAGTTCACACTGACTTTTATCGGGTAAAATATTAATATTAAATTCTAATCACCCAATAAATGTTATTTTGACCTTAATACATTCCATAATATATTTCATTGGGTCTAACTCATTGAAAGCTTCATTTTCACTAAAAATTTTCATATTTATAAAAATGCCCTTGACCCGAGACTAATTTATAATTCTTGAAACTTTCGGGTCCTTTTTCGTAATTTTCCCCAAACATCTTTCTTCTTCCCCTTCCACGTTTAAAACATTCTTAAGGGGTTAAATTGTAAACATTTTTTATTCTTGGGGCCCAAATATAATTTTCTTATTTTTTCATTTTACTAGGAAAAATGACCTCTTTGTTCTTTTTCACACTTAATGGTATCTCTCCGTTTTTCCCAATTCCTTTTGCATTTTACAATATCAAATTTTTCATTTTTGGGCCTTCAAGTCATTATTCACATTTTACTTCTAATGTGGGAAATGACCATTTTGCCCTTGAATCGAGTCCAAAATATAATTATTCATTCTTTTGGGCACTTTCTTGTAATTTTACCCAAAGATCAATTTTTTTATTATTTCTTTTTCACTATTCACATTAACTTCAAATTCGTCTATCTCTTAACATAGACCTCCCGGGAGTGAAATACTTATACCGTTACTCTCAGCTTGGAGCGGGCTTTCATTCAAGTGGTATATTGCATATTTTCCAGAGCAAGTTTTGGAATTAATTTCTATTAAGGACCTTATGGAAAATTAATTCCAATTAAAGACCGAACATAACTTTTTCAAAAAATTAGATAAGAAATTAATTCCTTCTAAAGTCCAATTATATATAGTTTTTTCATCTCACCTTATTTCTCATCTTTTATTCATTTTATAACATTGCATAAAAATAAGGATATTACACCTCATACCCTTACAAGATGTGTAAATCCCTTAGTGTTTCCCCACACTAAGATTCTACTTAGAATATGTAGAAAGAAATGTTTACAGAATGAAAACTCTCTTGAATAGTAGATGATACATTGAAAGTTCACTCTATTGAGGTGGGTTTTTCAAACAATGCTGTGATAGAAAGATTTTACAAACTGTTGCAGTATTTTCACATAAACGCTCTTAAAATCGTTACCCATAAGTTTAAATGATGTTATATTTATAGTTTTATAGTGTAATTAGACGTTAGACACAAGATTTAGCCGTTAGAGACGTTACCCAACGGTTACTCTACAAAACTAGCCGTTTACCAACCACATTTAATGTTTCTGACATTCTAAAATTTAAATTTTGGATGTCAACAAACGAATTTCGAAGAGACTATAAGTTAAAGTTTTTAGCGTTGAACTTCGAAGTTCTCTGTTCAAAGCTGAAATTTGAATTTTCATCTTGACAAATGTTTATATGTTGTAACATACGAATTTTCAAGTTTAAAGTAGTTCTGTCAAGTATGAACAGTAAATTTAATTTGCTACAGTACCTTCGAAATTCAAATTTTGGAACCCCAAAA
The DNA here is from genome assembly GCA_026686845.1 of Adenanthera pavonina. Taxonomy (NCBI): domain Eukaryota; kingdom Viridiplantae; phylum Streptophyta; class Magnoliopsida; order Fabales; family Fabaceae; genus Adenanthera; species Adenanthera pavonina. The sequence goes on from JAIVEN010000016.1 coordinate 402,216, forward strand.
TTTGTCTGTCAGTGAGCAACTCAATATGGCATAAGTTTTTCCTTTTGAAATTTGAATTTTGGATGTGAAAATTCGTCTGTTGGCTGTTCCAGAAGTATTTCTATGTTTCTGGATATTTGAAATTTAAATTTTCAAAGCAAAAATTCGTCTGTTATATTTGAAGTTCGAATTTTAGATATCAAAATTCGTCTGTTGGCTTTTCTGGAAGTATTTTCACATTTTGGTGTTTTGAAATTCGAATTTTGAAAGCTAAAATTCGTCTGTTGAACCTAAAGTTCGAATTTTGGAAGCCAAAATTTATCTGTCAGTGGCAAGCTCAACTTTGCACGAAGGTTTTCTTCGAAATTTGAATTTCGGAGGCTCGAAATTCGAATTTCGGATGCTCGAAATTCGTCTATCGCAATGGAACCTACGTAACTTCAAATTTTACACTGTAGACAATTTTGCAGAAGCCATAACTCTCTCATTTTAACTCCAAATTAAGAAAATGACCTATGGTTGGAAAGCTCTCAATGTCTACTTTCAAATGAAATAAGTTTTACTTCAAAAACAAACATTTTTTGTGAGATATGATTGAAAGAGTGATAAGAGGTCAAAACTGAAAATTCATATCTCACTACTCAATTTTAAATAACCATAGCTTTTTCATATGACCTTCATTTTGAGTGAAATAACCTTCTTTGAAAAGCTTATTAAGTCTAGTTTCATATAAAATAAGTTTTACATCAAAGCCATATGTATTTTGAGAGATATATTAAAAATACTAATCAAAGGTCAAACTCTAAATTCTTGAAAACCAGATTTCACTAACTATGCTTGACTCAAAATTTGAATTTCAACACTTGAAATTCATCTGTCAAAGGTAATATCTTTGAAACTTCAAATTTCAGTTAGCAAAGTTCGTATTTTCATAAAATATATGAAGTTTGATTTCTCAAAATTTGTCTGTCATCAGAGTTTTTCAAATCTAACTTATACTAACATCAGACTTACTTAATCTAACTCATTTAAAACATATGGTAACAAGATTAAGTAATTTTCAAAGATTAATCCCACCTCAAGATCTAAGTGAAAATAAAATATACCTAGTGACTAGGTCTTCAAATGTTGAGTTCCACTTCCACTTGGTCATTTCCTTCTTGGCATGCTCCCTTCTGATCTTCCATTTTTGGAGTATCATTTCTTTTCTTTTTTCTTAAGTGAGGCATGATATTGATTTCCATTTCTGTATTCCAATGCTCACTCTTCTTACTTGGACCAACCTACATTTAATATATTACACTTACAAACTAAGTAGTTAGTCCAGTTTATATATCCAACTTATATTATTCATTGTAAAAGTACAGTGGATATATTTACACATAGTATGATATATGTATTATAACCATAATTAAATACATGCTAATATGTATTTTACTTCTTTAAGGAACATTATATATGTCATATACATATAATGTATTTGTTTCTTATTATTCTATATTTGTCATCATTAAAACTTATATTATACTAAACCTTACATTCCTTGCCTTCTTATGCATTAACTTTAGCCAGCATTGTCATGTGTGGAACCATGCTTACTCTAATTGCCTCTGCAACTTTGTTAGCTAACTCGTCCACATATTCATCCTCATCATCTTCTACTTTGACAATGTCATCGCCAACATTCTCAGGGTCTGCCATTACTCTCTCCAATCCAAGTAGATCGTTACCAAGCCAATTATCCAAATTACTGTACCTATCAAGTAATAATCAAGTTATAAGATGATATTTGCCAACTCAATCGAACCATATCACTGTTAAATTTTACACAATTCTAATCAAGGGTTTAATTCAAAAATTCACTATTTCGCTAGAATTCAATGTAGCCATGTCAGAATAAGTTCCTTACTTGTACTGCAACGAAGATTCAAAGGCCAACAAGAATAAGTATTCATATGCTCACAACTCAGCCCTTACTTGAAAAGTCTCAGATTGCCCTTCGTGTTCGCTTGTTCTGCTTCAAATGGTTAGGGTTCAAAGTAACATAAACTATCGAGGTTGTCTATGCACGTTCTCTATATTAGGCCCAACTATATACTAATGTTTTAAAAACTGAATCGAATATTGAACAGGAAATGTCACTGGGATGCAGTTTTCATGGTTCAACTGATTTGATAAGTGATCAAACTAATGATATAATAATTAAATAAAAATAATATTATATAATAATATATGGATAAGAAATAAAATATCAAATTGTTTAATAACTTGAAAATAAACTTAAATAGTCCAATTTCATAATGAGTGAACAAACTCACAAGGTGATAATTAAATAAAAATAATAGTATATATAAAGTAATATATATATGTAAGAAGTAAAATATTAAATTATTAAATAACTTGAAAATTAAGTCATGAAATAAAATAAGTTAGAAATAAACATATCCACAACATATTAATAACACAAATTTAAGCAAATTCCATGACATAATTAAAATTTCAAGTTAAATGAATTATCATTCCCTCACCTATCACAAATAATCAACTATTATTGAGTTTTTCTATATTAAATCTTTCATTTATTACGTCACGTTTTGGGAATCCAAATTAATATATTTACCACCTAGTCATATATTTGGAAAAAAATTTAAACAATTAATGTTAACAAAAATAAAAAAATATTTAAAATAGAAAAATAGAGAAATAAAAAATATATTTAAAAGTCTATAAACACTTAAATATTTTTATTTAATTGTTATATTTTAATTAAAGAAGAGCCTTATTTTTCATGGGCCGCCAAGAAGCCCAATTTTGGTTAACATTATATTGACTCTCACTGACTCAGTCACTTCATTGTAATTTTTTAGAAAAAAAATATAAATCATAATTATATTCGTCTTGTCTTATTCTTAAATTAAAAAAAGAAAGTTAAAAAAAAATGAAAGAGTGAAGAAACGCAGAAACCCTTGCGTTTCACCAAGTGCTTTTTCTTTATCGAGGAGAAAAGATCTGGAAGTGTAGCGGCAGTGAGAGAAAGCAAGAGAGGAAAGCTCAAAACACGAGAAGCAATGGAATTCCAATATAAAAGAGATAAGACTATGAGACCAACAAGGATCTGAGAGGAAGATGATGCTGTTAACAACACAGAAGAGGAACATGATGCGGTCGATGACAGAGAAGAGGAAGACGATACCGTCAGTCGAGATTTTTTTTTTCTCCGAACTTGCAATATTATGAGACAAAGAAGATAAAGTGAGGCATGTGCTTTTATTTCATATTTTTTCTTTTCACATTCTTTCCTTTCCTTCTTATTTTTACCATTTTCTTCTTAAATCCATCTTTTTTCTTCCTTTTCTTCATTGTCGGCACTCTTCTGTAAATTTTATGTTTAACCCGAATGGTTCCTTCAAAACTTCCCTAGGTTTTCCGTTTAAAGCTGCTTTCAGGCTCAAAATCTAAAATCTAGTTCAAAGCAGTTTTAACCTTTAAAATGGCTTAAAGGAATAAAATGAGCCGCCAAGTGACGATTCAACCATTCGGTCCAAAAAATACAGCTATATACACCAACCAACTGGGACTTAATTATTTACCATAGCAATGCCTACTTGGTTAAATTTACATGATGTGACAAGACACGTGTGATATTTTATAGCCGTTTGGGCTTTCTGTTAAAATTGGATTACATCGGTACATTTTTTAAAGATACAGGGTAACATTAAGAAAAAAAAAATGATTAGGATACTAGACGCAAATTCAGAAACACTCTAACTAAGGGAAAATTTGCCAATTAACTCTTGAATCTAAACCATTCCTTACAATTAATCTCATCCCCCCATTTCACCCCATTTTCACAACCCACCAACACATTCCTTAGATGGTGGTCTCCTCTACTCCCTGCTATCTCCTCCCCACCAACTTCCCCCTCCATTGTTGCCTACTTCAATTGTACAAAGCAGATCTTGCCTTTCTAGGTCTTCACCGCCTTCTCACGTTGTGCTTGGTCCCATCTCCTTCCCATGAACTTTGCCTTCTATTGTCGCCTAGTTAAATTCTATAATACAAATTATGCTGTCTTATCTCCTCCCCATCAACTTCACCTTTTATTGTTGCCTGGTTAAATTCAACAATACAAATAGTGCCTAGTCTCCTCTCTTCCCCATCGCCTTTTTTCCGGCTGACTTCTCCCCTGCTATCTCTGGTAAACCAATGAGCAATGTTGGTTTTGCTTCTATAACTTGGTGATTAATGAAAAAAATTTGCTTTATCTTTATGGTATCAAAACATCAAAAATTCAATTATTCAACCAATATAAAAAAATTGCTACATCTATATTTGTTGAAACAGAGAAATGGGAAAAGAACCAAATGCTACAACAACATAAAAATTACAAACACTACAATTCCACTCGCACTAATGGACTTTCTTCAACCATGATTCTTTTGTTTCTCAATCAAATAAGATACAAGTTTCCACGAAATCCTCCAATCTCGCTGGGTTTTAAAAATTTTTGCAGAAATGGGTCAATTGCTAGTGGCATTTCAGATAGGTTACATTGATTAAAAAAAAGGTAAAAGACAAAATTGGGTCGATGATGTCTTGAAATTTAGGGAAAATGGATGGATTTGATTGCTTTAATTTGAAAGGTTTGGATAAGGTCTTGCAAAGTTTAATGAAGCACTGCGTTTAAGGGAGATGCATATGCCCTACTCTTCTTGCATGCGTTGTGCAAAGGAAATGGACTTACATCCTTTCTATACTTTTTTCTTACACCTTTCTCTATATACAATCTTTTCCATTAATTATTATTAAATGGTTGACAAAATAGTATATAAAATGGAAAATGTATGTTTTTTAATAGTCTATATTTATTATTATGGGTGAAATACTCTTAAAAATAATATCACAATATTTATTCAGGGTAATAGTTACCTAAATAATATATTTAATTTAATGTCATAATTATTCACCATTCAAATTAAATGGATAGAGAAGATTGTGTATGGAAAGTATCCAGATTAAAAGTCTAAACCAATGAATGTTATTTGTGAGAGAAGCTATATCAAAATTATTATTAATAAACGAGAATAATCAAAGAGGCAGAGAAAATGATGGATGTACATAATTAATTGAAAGTATTAGCTAGCAAGCATAAAATTGAAGGAGATCGTCGAGTGAGTCAGGTTGAGGGTCGGCATTCTGAAGCATCCACAGCAAGTGTTGGAAGAGGACCACCTCGCAAGACACATTGATAGTACAAGTAGTGTCATCATCGTGGCCATGGGAATGACGAGACCTCTCCACTAGTTCCCGGAAGAGAGGATGGTTCACCACGTCGGAGTTCACAAGGTAGCGCCTCCGTGACTTGCCCACATACACAGACACTGATACTGATTCTGACTCATCATCATCGCCACGCCTCTGCTTGTTCCCCAATGACGACTTCCATTTCTTCAGAACTGACTTCAGCTTCACTAGCTTCCCAATTTTCGCCATTTCTGATTCAGAGTTGTCCGCAATGGATGGATAAACATTAATTTAAAGGGGAGCCTCAGGGGTGAAATGGTCAATTTTCACCCTCAATTTGTCATTGTTATTTTGTTATCATGTTTTCCGTTACGATGGCTCATGTCGGAAATTTTTTTTTTAGTTCTATTTTCTATGACATCAAGTTCTGTTTTTCAGGAAAAAGAAAAGTTCCATTAATTCTTATATACTTGACTAGATGTAAAGAAATTAAATTATTTATAGTATCAAATTAATGAATTAATTAAGTGGGCAACAAAGTGTTCATGCATACATAGAGGTTAACTATATATAGATATATATATATATATATAGGTTTGTGGATTGATATATATATATATATATATAGACACACACACACATACGTGAAAGTTAAGTTGAAACAGAGGTTTAGAGGATCAAGTAGAAAGCGAGGAACAATGTTATATGTGGCTGTCTGAAATAGTGAATAGTAGTGTGTGAGAGGAGTGATAAGGGTGGCGTTGGTGTAGACTAGAGGGACTTAATCTCATCTCTTTTAATCCTTTCTTTCTCCATTGTCATGGAAAGCGACTGTCATGTGCAACAGTTTGTTGCCAATCTCAAGCCCCCTTCTCCCTCCCTTTTCAAACAAAATTATCCTTTCTTTTTTTTTTTCAAATAAAAAAAATATCCTATTTATATTATTTTTTATTTCGAGACTACTACAATGGCCTTGCCTAGTATGTGTTAGGAGTTGATGCACATCCTTTTACATGTGCATCGTGCATGTCTCACTCAGATTATCTAAACATCCATCCAAATCTTATAAATAAAAAATTATCAAATTTTAATTAAAAAAAATCTAAACCATCCAAATATGAAAATATAATTTAATTATTAATTGTTGATAGTTGATAGTCATAAGAATATATGACGCGGATGAAAAGTGCACCTCGTGCATATATATCAGCAGATCCGATTTCCTCTTTCCTTTTCTTCATTTGTCAATTGTAATGGGAAACAATAGCAATTAACAAGGACACTCTCTCTGGCTAGTTTGCACCAACCATCTGGTCAGGCTTTCCATTTAATTAATTAAGTACAATGTCATCAGGATATTAACTTATATAACTAATATATATTAATTAATTCATATGGACAAATTAAATTAAATTAAGTATATTTTGCTCAACATATATATACATTGTTATATTAATTATATGTTGTCGATTGTTTCTTGCATATTTCTTTATTTTCTTAATGTAACTATTTTGTTTATAATATAATTGGGCTAGATTTGAGATTGTCAGGTTGAAATGGAATAGTTATCGATCATAAAATAATTTTTTTATCCATAAGATATAAACTCATGATTTTATTTAAGAATTAACATTGAGTTCCTTCAATTGATCCAAGTATTCTATTGTAATCAAAAAGAAAAAAATTGATCTTGAATGACTAACCTCATGAGCTTGTTTATTTTATTAGTACTTAATTAACAAGTGTTATCTATTGCATGCATGTGTGTAGTGTAAAAATCACTAAAAAATAAAGTAAACACAAGCTAGCTAGTCGATCGGGGGAGTGAAATTAATTGCAACTGAAACTGAGGAGCAAATTAAATAAACACATGGCATGGGTTGGATACTCAATTCCTTGTGGGTCCTCTTAATCTCTCTCTTTCCTTTTATGACCACTAGCTATAAGAAAATTATTTGCTAATTTTTGCTTTTTCTCTTTCAAGGATATATCCAGTTTCTGAGATAACAAAAATATGGATATACGTGCTATTTCTTTAATTATCAATAGATTATGTATGTATATACGAACAAGAAAGGAAAAAAAAAAAGGCCTAAAAATGTGAAAAATGTTATAGATCGAGTTGATAGAGACACGCGGCATTCCGGGGGCAAAGCCATGTGAGCAACACATGGACTCAGCATCGTCTCCACTCCGCAATGCTCATTTTGATCGCTAATTTAGATGTGAGAGAGAGAGAGATATATATATATATATCGTGAAATCATGGCTGCCATGGGAATGGGATTGCCATGCCATATATGTGTCTTTATACTCACAATTTGCCTGTTAATTATCTCAGTACACACTTAAACTCTCAGTAATAATTAATATTTTTGTCAATACAAACCAAACATATCAATATTAATTTCGCACTACGCAAATCACTTCTTGCTGATCAGTAAAGCATATATGCTTAGTTACGACGTATCTATATATGCATTTTACGATACAAATTTACATCCACATCTTCATATATATGAGAATGTCATTGATAAATCATTCTATTTCTTTTTACCTATTGTGAAGGTAAGGCAATTGGGAGTCTGGACACTTATGTTAGAGTGCAGTGCACCCCGAATATCAATTACAATTAATTAGTTGTACTGCTAATATTTTCACACAATATTAATTGGTTCCATGTCTGCTTAATTAATTACTAATGACTAACAAATTGCTTTAACTACTTAAAATTAATACTGCAACAAGAAGACAATATTACGTTGGATTTGGATCTTCACGGTATTTTCTCTTCACACACAATTTTCTTTATTGGTTGTAATCAAATAATTGAAAAAATAGTTTACAAACGAACAATATATTTGATATAAATGTATACATTTATTATTATGAGTGAAATGCTTTTAAAAATAAAATCACAATATACTTATTTATGATAATGATTAAACAAATAATATATTTGGTTTAATGTCACAATTAATAATATTTTACTGTTTAAATTAAATGAATGAAAAAATTTTACATGGAGAGAAATTATGAAAATGATCATGTTAGGCCTCGTTTATTTATACGTAAAATAGAGTTGAATGAAAAAGAGAAATGGAATTAAAAAAATAATTAATTTTTTGGATGAGAAAAATTTTTTATACTCAAAAATAAAAAAAAATAATGCGAAGAAATAAGTAATGTTGATAATAAAGAGAGGAATATAATATTGTATATCTCAAATCACTGGCACTATTAAAGAGATTCATTTTTCCATTAGTTAAATCAAATAGGGCCTTATTAAATCTTCTCTCATATCAACACCACCTTAGGTTAGGTTAGGTTTGACACATATGAATCAACGGAATTTAATGAAAGGATGAATGACAAATAAATTCATGTATAAAATTTTGGTACACATTATTTAAACTTTCTATAATGTGAATTAGTGTAAACTGATAATGAATCGGTTCTCAGATTAATTTTTTTAGTTTTTAAGATCACATAGCATTATTTTTTGTATAATTTTTTTTCTTTTTATATTATAATATTATATAAGTATTATTATATTACAAAATTATTAATAATGATAAGTTTTTAACTAATAATATAAAAATTAGAATATTAGTTGACTAGGAATTCAAAATATGATTATGAATTAATATTAATTTATTTAAATTTTAATATTAGGTTATGAAACTTATGGATAATACTTATTTATTTTTTAACATAATGTATAATATATAAAATTAACAAATTATTAATTTTATTATTATCAATTTAATTATGAATTATGATTGAACTATTGAATTTTGAATTAATACTCGATTCAATAACTAATTTGGTTTTTAAAACTTGTGAAAAAACAAACCAGCCTCCTGGTGCAACCTCTAACATGTTGTCTGTAACTGCCTTTACGATGCAAAAAACAATGAACTTGTATAATAAGACAAGGAATCTAGATCGATATTGAAACAACAGAAAACAAGACAAGGCAAATTAAAGGATGAATGACTAAATGTGCATGCATGGTTTCTCGCTCTATATCTAAGTCAGGAAAAAGCATAGTGTGTGTGTGTGTGCGCGCCTGTATGACAAATAGCATATGGGGATCATTTGTCGGATTAGCAGCCGGCGTCGCTTTCCCATGTGCGCCATCAAACTATCCATCAATTCCTTTCTTTTTTTTTTTCTTCCCAACCATCAATTCATAAATATTCTCACCGACCCATTCTACTTATTATTTTAAAATTTTTTTACATAAATTAATAAAATTACTAAAAAACTAAAGTTATAATACAATTTTAAAATATTTTATTAAAATATTCTTGAATTAAATGCTTATAACTATAGCTAGTCCACCTATTATTATTTTTAATAAATTGTAAAATTATAAAAATAATAATTAATATTTTATTAATAATATAAAATAATAAATAAATTGAGATATTTAAAATTTTTTAAAATAGTAAATAAAATAAGACGGAGTATTCGCAAATACTCATTAACTTTACAATTAAAAGAAAAAAAAAAAGTCAAAACGCATGCATGCATATGGGCCCTTATGTAACTAGATAATTATGGATAGTTATCGATGTTTTGCGTTTGTATGCTCGGTGTCGTGTGGAATCTGAACTTTCCCATAAACGCATTCAATTTTAACCACATTGGGATTGCATTTTATATAGTGCTACTGGGATAGTGTGTGCGGTATGTATGTGTATATATATATATATATATATGGGTACCATACCTTATAATATAGACCAGAGGGAGTAGTTAAAGAAAATTATTAAATAACTTAGATTATAATAAAATTTGATAATGTTTGATTAAAATGTCTTTATAATTAATAAAGGGTGGAATTTAAGGTTTGACTTTTTATTATTATTATCATTGGTAAAATTATACAAAAATAAGAAATATTCATTGAAATTTTAAAAGGACAACTTTTTTGAAAATTAGCCAAGATTCTAAACTGACAATTTTTTTGAAATGGAGGGTGTGGTTGACTTGATCAGTGAAGATCCCTTCACCTGCGTTTATTTGCCAAGATTTTATATTCTGATGCTTTAGTACCAATTTTTATTTTGTTGAATTCTTTTTTGCTACACTTAAGAAAACAAGTTATATGCGAAGGAAGAAGAGTATTAAGAAAGGCGCACTTTGCTATTCATTGATATGGGGTTATGTAGACCCTTGAAGAGGATTACAATCACAAGAGACAAAAGATATACGTACCACTACTATGCTCTGTACAAAAAGAAAATGGTGTCGAGAGCACTATAAGGCCAGGCAGCCACAAAAGGTACCAACCTGACAGACTCCTAAAACAACATAGAATGAAAGTTATAAATGGGTAGAAAAAAGAGATAAACAAAATAATATACAAAATAATATAATTGATGATTATCTCTTAACACCCCCCTCAAACGAAAGGGTTTTATGAACACTTGAAGTTTGCCTTTGAGCTTTGCAAACTGAGAATATGACAGGGACTTCGTCATACAATCAGATATTTGACTTGAAGAGGGAACATATCTTACTTCCAATTTTCTTGCAAGGACTTGATCTCTCACGAAGTGAATATTAATTTCTACATGTTTGGTTCGGGCATGCTGAACGAGATTCGAGGCAAGTGCATTGGCACTGATGTTATCACACCAGATAATGGGTGTGCATTCTGTATTGAACCCAATTTCATTTAATAAGGAACTTATCCAAGTGATTTTTGCAGCTAAATTAGCAAGTGCTCAATATTCCGACTCTGTGCTGGATTTGGAAACAACTCGTTGTTTTCTTGAACTCCAGGATACAAGATTTCCACCAAAATAGACACAATAACCTGCCACTGATCTTCGATCATCTATATCAGTAGCCCAATCAGCATCACTGAACCCAATTATGTTGAGTTGAGGGGCAGGTTTGATGAGAAGGCTCATATCAACTGATCCTTTGAGGTATCGAAGTATTCTTTTTGCTGCCTGCATATGAACATCTCTTGGACTACTTAGGAATTGACTCAACCGGTTTACAGAGTAGCATATATCTGGACTTGTAGTGATCAGGTATTGCAAAGCTCCTATAATTTTTCTATATGAAGTCTGATCTTTCAGAGGCTAACCATCGGTGACAGAAAGATGTTTTCCAGTGACCATGGGAGTGTCACAAGGAGCTGTATTTAACATGTTGATCCTCTTCAAAATGTCTGCGATGCATTTACTTTGACTAAGATAGAGCCCTGTGTCATCCCTATACACTTTAATTCCCAAGAAATGATGTAGTTGACCAAGATCCTTCAGAGCAAACATTCTATTCAGATTTTCTATAAATCTCTGCAAGCACTTGGGTTCATTGCCTGTTACTATTATGTCATCAACATAAACAAGAATGAACAACACAAGATGATCTTGTCTAAGTATAAAAACTGAATTGTCACACTTCATATTTTTGAATCCCCATTTTAATAACACAGATCTCAGCCTATCGAACCAAGTTCTAGGGGCCTGTTTCAAGCCATATAGAGCCTTATTCAGCTTGCAAACATACTCTAGTTTCTCAGCATCTACAAATCCAGGTGGCTGTTTCATAAAAACAGGTTTGTCCAAGACACCATTCAAGAATACATTATTTATATCCAACTGCCTAATGTCCCAATCATAAGTAATAGCAATGGTTAATATAATTCTAATAGTTGAAGCTTTTACCACAGGGCAATAAGTTTCACCAAAGTCCAATCTAGGGTCTTGTTGGAACCCTTTTGCCACCAAACGAGCTTTACGTCTACTGATTATTCCCTCTGAGTTGTACTTGTTTTTGAATATCCACTTGCAATCAACTACATTAGACTTTCCGTCATAAGGGATTAGCTGCAAAGTGTTGTTCCCCTTTAGAGCATTAAGTTCAGTCTGCATTGCCTTTCTCCACTAAGATTTGATAAGGGCTTCTTCCATGTTGCTTGGTTCTAAATTTTCTTCCAGCTCAGCTCTTGTCATTCCTGTAAAGGGGTATCTCGGCTTGTGAATGCCACTTTTACTTCTAGTGATCATGTGATGTCCAGTGATAGGTTGTTGTCTCACTAGTGCAGCTTCAATTGCTCCAGCCTCCATACCACCTCCTTCATTACTCATCTCAGTTTGTTGTAAACTGGAGTCATTTGAAGAGGTTGTTTGAATTTGTAAGTCTTCATTAGCAACATGATTCTGTGGCTCCTCATAAGCAACTTCAGAGATTTTTGTAGATGATACAGGTTCCTTTTGAGAATTGGGGAATGGTTCAAGCTCATATGTAACTCCTATCTTCAACCTGTCAAGATTTTGCAAGGAAACATTATCGTTAGAAACAATAACATCAGTGGGTTTTTCCCTTCGATTTAGGAAGCCACTAGTGAAAGGAAAATCCATCTCATTAAAGACAACATGTCTAGAGGTTTATATTTTTCCAGTGGAGCTAAGGCATTTGAAGCCTTTGTGAGCATCACTATATCCCAAGAAAACGCATTTTTGGCTGTGAAATTGGAATTTATGGGTGTTGTATGGCTTCAAACGAGGGTAGCAGGCACACCCAAAAGACTTCAACATTAAGTAATCAGGTTCTCTATCATACAAACGATTAAAAGGAGTGTCACCATTCAATACTTCAGTTGGGAGTCTGTTAATGAGGAAAACAACAGTTTTGAATGCTTCTACCCAATAATGCAGTGGCATTCCGGCATGTGCAAGTAATGTCAGTCCCATTTCCACTATGTGTCGGTGTTTTCTTTCGGCTCTTCCATTCTGTGCCGAAGTATAAGGACATGATTGTCTAAATATTATCCCACTGGACTATGTTAGGCCCAAGAAGGCTCTAAACTCACCTCCCCAATCACTTTGCATCACTTTAATTTTCCTCTCAAAGTAGTTTTCTACCTGTCCCTTAAAATTAACAAAGGCACTTACAGCTTCACTCTTGTTTCGCAAAGGATATATCCATGAGTATCTGCTAAAATCATCTATGAAAACTATATAATACTTGCAACCATTGGTCGAATTGATCGGAGAGGGACCCCAGACATCTGTATGAATTAATTCTAAAGGGTACAAAGCTTGCGACACAAAGGATTTGAAAGGCAGAAGATGGGACTTGCCTAATTGACAAGCCTCACAAAAAAACATCTTTTCATTACTGTTTTTGGTTGGCACATTACAATGTTTCAAAATTTGGAACAAAACTCTATGAGAGGGATGTCCCAATTTTCTATGCCAGACAGCCAATTTATCTATAGTGTTAGACCTACTTTCATTCAAACTACTAGAGACATTTTCTTCAACTTCACAATTAAAGGATTTCAGATTTTGTTGACATAGCTGACCATCAATAGGATTTTCTTCTTCTTTCTGTCTAACTGGATACATGCCCTCCTTGACCTTGGCCACCAGTAATAAAGCTCTTATCTCCTTGTCCTTCACCAAACAACCAAAAGAGTGAAACTCAACTACAACACGATTATCTGCAACAAGTTTTGAAATGCTTAACAAATTTTTTGGAGCAACAGGAACAAGGAGGACATTATTCAGATATAGAGGGCGTTTATTACATATTATCTTTGATTTACCAATTGCCTCTATCACAGCCTTAGTACCATTTGCTACTATTAGAACAGGCTTACCAGAGGGATTAACAGAGGTCTCAAGGTTTTTAGCACTGTTGGTGATGTGAGCATTTGTGCCACTGTCTAGGTACCAGTTTGAGTCAGCCACAACACTTGGAGTTGCAAAATACACACTGTAATTGGATGATTCATTCACGTTGTTCTGGTTCTTGTTTAGATTAGATGAATTACTTCCATAATTTCTGTCAAATCTGAAGTAGCAATTAGTTGCTATGTGTCCCGCCTTGTTGCAGACTTGACAAATGGGTCTACTATTGTGGCAATAGTTTCTTCCACCTCTGTTACCACGACCTCCTCTGTTGTTCCTGAAGTTGGCACGCCATCCTCCTCTCATAGATTCAGCGTTTTGAACAGTGAAACGGTTCCCGTTGTTATCTGGCTTCTGAAACATTACACTTGTGGCATTGGCAACAGGTTGAAGACTCAAGTTGGTCAATTGATTCAGTTGCTCCAATCGAGTTTCATAAGTGAACAACGTTGATTGCAAATTGATCCATGACAAATCGATCTTGTCAGCAAGCTGGACAATGATTGGGTTGTACTCAGCATCTAGGCCAGCCAAAGTCTGTGTTACGAGATCATCATTTGAAACCGGACTCCCTGCCATGGTCAAGCTATTCGCGATTCCCTTCATTTTACAGAGATACTCCTCCATCTTGAGGTTTCCTTTCCTAGTTCTTTGGAACTCGCTCTTAAACAGAGTCACCCTTGAGCGAGATTGAGCTCCGATTAGATTCTTGGTTGACTGCCAAAGGTCTCTAGCCGTTGTACAATGGATCATTTGTGAAGCTATCTCAATTATCATAGCGTTGAGAAGCCATCCTAACAGAAGCTGGTCGGTGTTGTTCCACTCGATGAAGTTTGGGTTTAGCTTAATCTCTGTCCCATCCATGATGAATTCATTAGGCCTGTCTGATGTCTCTAATATGTGGCCCTCAAGGTTGTTCCCTTTGATAAGAGGGAGGATTAGCTTACTCCATACCAAGGTAGTTGCTTCACTCCAGCTTGATAGAGCACACCTGTTTGAACAATGATGTGGGCTTATGAAGATTTACAATAAGATTAAGGCTAGGGCTTTGAGTTACGACCTCTGATTCCTTCTTCATTTTCTGCGATTGATTCGTCTCCTGTGGTGAGGGTTCATCTCTTTCAGTAGTGCTTCGAGTTGATGATTTCGGAGACTGATCAGACGGTGGTGGATCTTCCATTGTTGACGGCGGTGCTCTGATACCAACTTAAGAAAACAAGTTATATGCGAAGAAAGAAGAGTATTAAGAAAGACGCACTGTGCTATTCATTGATCTGGGGTTATATAGACCCTTGAAGAGGATTACAATCACAAGAGACAAAAGATATGCCTACCACTACTCTGCTCTGTATGGAAAGAAAATGGTATCGAGAGCACTATAAGGCCAGGCAGCCACAAAAGGTACCAACCTGACAAACTCCCAAAACAACACAGAATGAAAGTTATAAATGGGTAGAAAAAAGAGATAAACAAAATAATATACAAAATAATATAATTGATGATTATCTCTTAACAGCTACAAAAAGTTAAAATTACTTAATGAAATGAAAATGAATATTTAAGGATAAATGAGAGATTACATGAAGGAATTGAGGCGTTGATAGAATTTTTGGCCAAAAGAAAGTGTTGATTCAATTGTTGGAGGTGGGCCTTCAAAAATGTTTTGATTAATCGAGAGAGAATTAAAAAGTGGTCTGAAGCTTCTTTCAGGAGTGTTGATGGAATTTTAGGTCAAAAAATCGTTGACTGACTCGTGAGAGATGGGCCTTCAAAAATGTTTTGATTGAGGGAAAGTAATTAAAAGGTAGTCCAAAGCTTCTTTCAGGTATAAAAATAGCCCAAAGTTTCTTTCAGAAAAAGTAAGCCCAATCTGTTGATAAGAGTGGGAATCATGTCACAGAAGCGCCCTGTAGCTGGATGAGATTGGGTCTGCCGTTATGAGACCACAAATTCCAAAATTTTACAATATGAGCATGAGAGATGTACACAATAATTATGTATATGCTTAACAATATAAAAACATTTAAGTTTTATACAAGTATTTTTGAAGTAATATAAAGATAATCAAAGTATATAACCAAAATATTGAATTTTTTATAAGCTACTAATTCATTTTAAAACATTTTAGGAAAAAAATATAATCACGTGAGAAGTTTGAATATGTTATATATATTGGAAAGCATGATATGAATATCATATCCAGACACGGATATGTTTACTTGAAGTATCAGGGATATGTTTACTTGATGTATCGATGCAATATCATTTTTTCACTCCAGGTCATAGTGATATGATGCAGTCAAAAAACGTAGAGATCATCAAATGGAGTTTTACCTTTTCTAATAAATTTTTTTTCTATGCACATAACCTGAAGGGTAAATCCTATACAATATATGCTTGCTTGCGCTTTAAGAGTAAGATTGTAAGTTTATACTAACATTTTATAAATTCAAGAGTATAATTATGTCTCCTTAATACCTGTGTAATGAATAATAATACTTTATAAATGAGATTGGACAAAGCACGGGCTTTCCCACACCACCATTTGAAACTCTTTAATCCTTGTAATTAATTAATTAATTATTTAATTAATTGAGCTTTTAATTTGAAACCAATTGAACTGTCAACTATCTAGAATAATGAACTTCCGTCAGTTTCATCATTCAGACAACGTATTTTTGTGCATCTTGCTTGTATTGGCTCTTCCGTCAACTGGTGAGGTATAGAAGAGATGTTGACTTGTACCACTTTGTATAAATGAATCTCACCGCACCTGATGCACACCACACCCCCTCATTCCATCCTTTCCAGGATGCAATCAATTCAATTGTTGTGGCTTTTTAATACAAGATTATTTTAATTTAAATTAAAAATAAAAGTTAAAATTAATTAATTATATTAATTTATCTAAAAATTATAATATTTTTTATAATTATTGTTATTTAATTTATTTTTTTAAAATATATTAAATAATGATATTTTTAAAAATATATAATAAATATTGCTCTCTCCGATTTTTTATATATAGAATTTTTCACCCTGATCCTAAATATAAGATCCTTTATAATATATGAAATAGTATTTATTATACATTTCAAAAAAATATCCCTGTTTAATGTGTCTAATGAAAAAGAAAGAGAGATTAAATGAGAATAATTTTAAAAAAATATTAGTATTTTCAAAGAAATTAAAATAGTTAATTAGTTTTAATTTCAATTCTTAATTCACTTAATTCAATTAAAAGAATCTTATATTAAGAATCAGAAAAAAAAAATATACTATATATTATAAAGAGTCCTATATTTAAATTCAGATCCAATATTCAATTCGGAGTATTAATTGATCTCCTTATCATGATGAGTAGCTTAGCTTTTCTGGACCAATCCCGCCGCGCCGTCATCCATGACAATGATACCAACATCAACCTGCGATGCAAGATGATGACTCCAAACCATAATGCTCCAGAGACATCCGTCAAATTAAATTTTAATTTAGATTAGATTCCTAATACCGAAAACAGTTAATTTTGCTGCTTGTGTTTTTATCTTTTTAGCCACTTGAGAAAATCTGAGATGACGTGTTGAGTTTAATCAGCATTCATTACTAAATAAAATAAAATACTCCGATGGATGATCCCTCCGTCCAGCGCCAGCGCCTCAAAGTTACTCCCTATCGGACAATTAAATATGAACCGTGTAAGTTAAGCCCTTCCCCCAATCATATCTTTCCGTGGCGGGTAAGCCTGTGTCTCAGAATTG
The DNA here is from genome assembly GCA_026686845.1 of Adenanthera pavonina. Lineage (NCBI taxonomy): Eukaryota > Viridiplantae > Streptophyta > Magnoliopsida > Fabales > Fabaceae > Adenanthera > Adenanthera pavonina. Next base: position 419,860 of record JAIVEN010000016.1, read on the forward strand.
ACAAACCTTACCGCCACTTTCCATGTTTCATCATACACTTTCTTCAGTTTAACCTCATCCCTCTTTATTCTTTTTTTGTGCTGAAACCTCAATTCTCTCTCCTGCTCAGTTCATTTCACCACCGCCATGAGCATCACCTCCAGCTACCCTCCCAATACCCATCTTCCTTTCTTGCCCATTCATCCCTTTCAACCTCGTAAATTTCGCATTTACAGACGCCCAAGGCTTAAGTCCAATCCGAGACTTGCCATCCGGAATCAATCGGGCTCTTTGATACCAACAGCGTTCCAGAATTTATTCCACACCTTAATCGCCCAATACCCTTCTGTCCATACCTTGGATTTGTTAGCTCCAGCGCTTGGTTTCGCTTCTGGGGTCGCTTTTTTTTGGTCGCGATTCAAATCACACGATAATTCTGGGGTTTTCGATATTGGGGAGTGGATCTTGTTCGCTAGCCCGACGCCTTTTAACCGTTTTGCCTTGCTGCGTTGCCCCTCGATGTCGTTTCAAGGAAGTGAGTTCTTGGAGCATGTGAACAAGAAACTTGTCAAAGAGGAAAGGCATTATGTGACCGTTAACAGTGGCAAGATTCAAGTGAGGAGCCCCGATGGTGGAGAGAGGGTTTTGGAGGATGGTAACTTGACTTATCAAAGGGTATGCGTCACCACCGAAGATGGAGGTGTGATTTCGTTGGATTGGCCGGCAAATTTGGACTTGGAAGAGGAGCGTGGCTTGGATTCTACTTTGTTGCTGGTTCCTGGCACGCCTGAAGGGAGCATGGACACAAACACCAGGTCATTAGTGCTTGAAGCTCTCACGAGGGGTTTTTTCCCTGTTGTGATGAATCCAAGAGGATGTGCCGGTTCACCTCTTACTACTGCCCGGTAACTCTCTCTTTTTGATTTAGACCACAACAAATTCAAGATTGATGCGGCAATTGGGTTGGTTACAATGTGTTCAACTTTGGTGCTTAATGGTATGAATGATACTTGAAAATACAACGGAAGACATCAAAACATGTTGAATAAACATGATTATCGTAACTTTTTCTTTTTCCCCCCTCCTTTTTACGCATAGCATAGGGAGCTTGAATGACTGATAGGAAAATGATGTTATCGGGAGAGGATAGTACTATATTAGTTTTCTTTAGGAGTTTGAGAGCAGTGAATTATTGTTCTTCCTTCTAATCTGCCACTTTTTTCCAACCAAGCGAAAGAAATGTGCTTCTCTACCTTCTTTCTCTTTCCGTTATCTTTCTTCTTCATTCCTGGAAGGTTGGCAATTTGAACTGGGAATCCACCTTTCTCTAAGAGTCTTATGGCAAGATAGCAGATGTCAGAGACTTCTTAACTATGTCTTTTGTAGGTTATTTACAGCTGCTGACAGTGATGATATCTGCACAGCTATCAAGTATATTAATAAAGCAAGACCATGGACGACATTGATGAGTGTTGGATGGGGATATGGTGCAAATATGTTGACAAAATACTTGGCTGAGGTTGGGGAGAGAACACCACTGACAGCAGCAACATGCATTGACAATCCTTTTGATTTAGAGGAAGCTACAAGGTCCTCACCTTATCACATTGCCACTGATCGGAAACTCACCAGTGGATTGATAGATATTCTGCGAACCAACAAGGTAATTTAATTGCTTCCTTTACCCTCTTTTCTCCTCTTTTTTCTCATCTGGCTGTTTGATGAGATGTTCCATGCAATCTGATTCTCTGGAAGACAAATTTGACGTATTATACTTCAAATATCTTATGACTCAATGGGTTATAAGTTGCCCAAATATGTATTGACCCTGTAGGAACTGTTCCGAGGCAAAACAAAAGGTTTTGATATGGAAAATGCTTTATTGGTGAAGACTGTTCGTGATTTTGACAAAGCAATATCTATGGTATCTCATAACTGTGGGGCTATCGAAGATTTTTATTCAAAATCCAGCACGAGAAATGTGATTGGGAAAATTAAAATTCCTGTTCTATTTATACAGGTAAGAATGAGTTATTTTATTGCATCATCTCATTTAGTTTGCATGTGAGTATTGCACTCTGTATTTTGCTAAATGTTACTCAACTGAATGCTCTATTGTTTCGGTTGGCAAAAGAAAAAAGAGGATGTTCTATTGTTTTGATGAAAAATATTTTTAGGATTTTCTTGTGAGAGAGTAATTCATACCTAATATTCTATGAACATCATGAATGAAGTACAACACAGATTGTCCATACGGTTGTCCCCTTAGCTTTGAAGGTGTTTCTCTTTCTGGTGAAACGTAGAGTTTCACTTCATACATATCAGAGAGTATAGAGCTGTGCAGCTATATTTGTCAAAGAAATTCTTAAACTTTAAAAGAAATGGCTCAATACTTCTGTGATATGTATCAGGCTATATCAGACTCATACCAGTGAAAGATATGTATATAATACCCAATACCTTTGCCATTTTGAATGGAACAAATATAACTTTATTGTTTTTAGTGGGGAGAGAGGGATAATGTAAGATGTAGGAAATATGTGCATGCTGTACGGATAATTGTTATTTGAAATGGTAGCAAGGTTTGAAGACTCAAATGATCTAAGCTTTTCAACATTGTGGCTTTGTTGGTATTTATATATAATTTTACTTGACTATTTGATGATATGCTTTGCCTACATCTCTGGAAAAATCTGTCATGAAGAAACTATATGATTCTTATTTAGGCTTTGGATAGGACTGTTGTAGAATTTAACTTTCTCACACCTACCTCCAATGTACACCCAGACATGTGACTCGTTGCATGCATTTGTTTTATTTAGTAGACTGTGACTTGCAGTTGCAACTTGCAAGGTTACAGTGTTCAGAATTTTACATGTAAATTCATCATAGGTTATGTTCTTAAGGAATTGGATCCTTCAACATTTTCATCACAATCCAGGGAGGAGGAAAGGCTATGTAATTTGATAAATATGAAAAAATTGAATAAAATAGAATGATATTGGTTTGATCTAAATATTTGTGAGAAGGGACAGAGAAGGAGTAAGGATTAAGATGTTTAAATAATCTCATAAAAATTGTTTAGGACATTCATTGGCAAAGTTGCACAAGTTGGTGAAGCGCATGTGAGATCTTCTATACTAAAATTGCTACGATGAAAGAGGCATTAGTATCACAGATCTTCATAGATTAAAATTGCTATGATGAAAGGAGCATTAGTATCACAATGTAGTCTATCTCTCTATATGGTAAATAACAGAAAGCTTGGAAGAGGAAAAAAAGGATAAAAACATTAATTCAAAGTGATAACCACTTTAGGTCTATGTCTTAATTATCTCTCTTAGTTGGTCTTTCCTCATGAATTCTTGGTGTTGTAATCCTGTTGGCTCACAAAAGAACAAAACAAATAATTTACAATCATCATTTTGCCTCCCTGCTCCCTCCCTTCCCCATTCCAACTCAGTCTAACATAAAATGGGAGAATGCTTTATATATGACTCCATTTTTTATTAACCAATGATAGAATGAATATCTGCTGTGATTTCTAAGTTTTAAATCTTCCATGTGTGTAAATGCACCAAAGCCTTAACTAGTGTCAACATTTTAACAGAGTGATGATGGGACAGTTCCAGTTTTTTCAATTCCACGCAACCTGATTGCTGAAAATCCATTCACAAGCCTGCTCCTTTGTTCTTGTTTACCATCCAGTGTTATTGGTACTGACAGGTCTGCTATATCTTGGTGCCAGCTTTTAACAATTGAGGTAAATTTCTTTCTGAATCTATTTATGGATAATTATTTTATTCTTTTTATGTGATATTTCTTTTATCAACCAAGAGGGAGTTCTTGCCCTGAACATTGGTAGTTATATCTTCTACTGGGTAAAGGCCATATTTGCCCAACTTACTAGTTTGAAGAACCTAACACCATTTAGTTCACTTGCATCATGTTTAAATGAACTAATCTTTCAATTTCTTCAAACCTTACCGCACAATATTGCCCCCTTGGTTGAATTCTAGGTATCTGACATGTTAGTCAGTGTAAATTCTTGTGTGGGCAGCATTTGTCAATCTTTTACGATCTGATCAGAATTTATGTTCAATCTAGATCATATCAATAGTGCTCCTGATGTGTATACGAATAGATGCTACTTTTTTCCCCCTTTGTTTAGAGTTGTTGTGGAGTTTTTCACTTTGTTCTTGCAAGGAGGATTCTTATACAAGTTATTTGCAGTGGCTTACTGCAGTGGAGCTTGGACTCTTAAAGGGCCGCCATCCTCTTCTGACAGATATAGATGTTACCATAAATCCATCAAAAGGATTATCTGTTGTAGAGGACACTAGGTCAGATAAGAAAACTGAAGGGAGCAGATTGTTGGACCTTACTCAGTCAGATGTATTTAATGGATATACTATTGACCCAACAGAGGGCATGCTTGAAGAAAGTAACAGTGATGCTCGCTTGCGCTTTAGGTACCAACAAGATTCAGAAGGAAACCTTGAGCTTGGAGATATGAGCTTGCAAGGAGATAATGGTCCATTACTGCCAATTACCTCCTCTGTTGAAGATGTGATTGAAGAGAAGAATATTGGTTCAGCAGATAGTGAATGTGGTCAAGTTCTACAGACAGCACAAGTGGTGATGAATATGCTTGATGTTACCATGCCTGGTACTCTAACAGAAGAGAAGAAGAATAAGGTAGCACTTTAAATGTTTATTGCCATGTTGTCATGTCTGTATTTGAAATTGTTTACTATTTCTATCTTAAACCAGTTTATTCATCTATCCACTGCTACAACAAAACAGAGGGAGGACTTAAGGATTTGAAATCAATGAGGTGTTTCTTTTCGTTCATGAAAAGTGGAAGATTTTTTAGTTTTTCAGTATCTACTAGAACACCTCCTTGATTTTAATATTTGTACATTCTCATGTTGTATATAATATTTTAAGTTATAGGCTCCTCATTTTTATATATGATTATGGTGTACGTGCAGTGCTGTTAAGAGGCTGTTTAATATTTGTACATTCTCATGTTGATGAAATTTTTTTCGGAATTATTATATTTTATTTAACCTTGAATATTTGGCATGGGGCCACTTGATTTCCAAAATGTAATGTTGGTATTGAGAAGCATTTGTAATGGGCATTTATATAAATTAATACAATTTCCAGGTCTTGACTGCCGTGAGTCAAGGAGAGACACTTGTGAAAGCTTTACAAGATGCTGTGCCCAAAGATGTTCGTGGTAAGCTTACAGCTGCCGTGACAGGAATTTTGAATGCACAAGGCACCAACTTAAAGTTTGATAGGGTTCTTAGTATTGCTCAGACTCCTGATTCATTATCGGTGAAAAAGAACCAAGAAAATTTTACTAGAGTATCAGGTTCAGACGGTTTATCTGAAGACCATTCCTCTTTGAATCAGATGAAAGGTACTAGTTCTGTTGATGGTTATGATGGTGCTCCAAGTGGCATGTGTGAGCCTGCTAGAGGAACAGAATTAGAAGTTCATCCCTCACAAAAGCCTCAAAATTCTGCTAATCTAACTCAATCCCAAGGCCCAAACAATGAAGTTGGTTCTTGTGGTAGTTTTGAGAAGGAAACCAGCAAGTCCAGGAGCAATAATGATACAAATGAGCAATTAAATGAAGCAGTTGCTTCAGAGATTGAACTCAGCAAAAAGGAATTGGAAACAAATTTTAAATCATATGCTGCCAACCAGAACGAAGATGCAGCAGCAGCAGTTGGTGAAGAGCAGAAAGGCCTAAACAGTAGAATAGCTCAAGCTCAAACTCAAACAGACGCAGAGGAGGAAAATAATGCGCAGAAGGTTGAACAAAAAACACCAGATTTCTCTAGTGGTCAAGGTAAAATGACATCAAATAATACAAAAGAAGAATCACATTTACCTCATGTATCCTCTGAGCCACAAACAACTGTAAAGGAAGGTAATAATGTTGAGAAGAAAGAGAACAATAGTTTGCAGCATATTACAGATCAAACTAACTCTATGAGTTCTGATTCTAGTGCCACTTCCTTCGGTGTTTCCCAAGCATTGGATGCCTTGACAGGGATAGATGATTCCACCCAAGTGGCTGTTAATAGTGTTTTTGGTGTGATAGAAAATATGATATCTCAGCTCGAGGAGAGTTCAGACAACAAAGAAGTCAAGGATGGAAAAAATGGTGATCATGAGTCTCAAGGAGCACAAAAATGTGATAGCCAAATCTTGGAATCCAACACATCAGGTGATCCTTCTGTACATGATCACCATGATGGCATGTATTCACAGAATGATGCTTGTAGGGAGGAACAACAAACACAAAGCCTCAGCACAGGTAATGGGAGTCCTGTGTTCAATCCTCAAAAAAGTAACTCAGACGTCCATGTAGCTCAGAGGAAAAGTCAATTGAATGGTAAAAGAGTTCTTTTTGATAAATGGGATGGACATAAAGAAGTAGATAGGATGCCACAATACATAGCTGCAAATTCATACAAGGACCCTTTTTATAGTCAATATCTTATCTCAAAAATTCCTGCCAAATCACTTGATTTAGACACGACTACTGCATTACTACTTGACTATTTCCCTGAGGAAGGTCAATGGAAGCTCTTGGAACAACCACAAAATACAGAAATTTCTTCTGTTAATGCTGAGGGTGCTGGCTGCAAGATGAAAGCCCATACGTCTGCAAAATCTTCTGATACGGAGCAGTATATTGAACCACCATATGTAATATTACGTTCAGAAAATCAACAAGAAACCATGAAAGAGTTCATTACAGAAGACAATATGAATGAAAAAATTGATACAGGTTGTGACAGATCAGAGGAATTGATCCTATTTGTGAAAAACACCTTATTAATTTCTTTGAAAATGGAAGTTAATCGCAAGTTAAATTCAGAAGAAACGAAAGAAATGAAACTGAAGCTTGTTGGGGATCTCGAACATGTGGCAAATGCCATATCACAGACTGTTAGATGTAGTGGAGTCCCATTGCTACATACTGAAACTCAATTACATAATTTTGAGGGTGCTGCTGCAAAAGTTGGTACCCTTGATGGGGAGCACATGATTCAGGTAATATCATCATCCGTTCAGGAGACAAGCTACCTGAGAAGAGTGATGCCTGTTGGTGTTATTGTAGGAACTAGCTTAGCTGCTTTGAGGAAGTATTTTCATGTAGCTAAAACGCAAGACAGTGACCAGAGAGAATCTCTGACTGATAATGATGGGGAAAAACTTTATAGAAGTAATTATGGCAATGTTAGTGTAACAGAGATAGATCAAGAACCTGCAGAGAAAACTAGTTTGGACCATTCCATTGAGAGAGATGGGGTAAAAAGTGAGCCGAAGGATTTCAACAAAAGTTCTGTCATGGTAGGTGCAGTTACAGCTGCTCTTGGGGCTTCTGCTTTACTCATGCAAGAGCAGGTATGAGTTGAATCTCTTCAGATGGTTTCAATTTGCTGGTGACTGGATCTTTAAACCAATGCACATGCACAAAGGCTTCAAGTATTTGAGATAAATGCCTTTTTCTTGGTAGAGAGATAAATGCTTTTGACGAGCAATATGAGATTTGTGGTCCTCACTTTGCTTAACCCATTAACCACTTGCTTAACCCATGTTGTGTACTGTAGACTGTACCTTTCATGTCTTCATATTCACTGACTTTATTATACTACCCCTTTAAATTTTGAGTGCTCGCTTGTTCCCTTCCAGCAGCAGCCCCAATTCCCCTCTCCCCTCAAAAAAAAAATGATGGGTAAAATTTGTGAAATAACTATTAAAACTTGAAAGAAAAAAAATTCATTCAGTTCAGATTGGTCCCACTTAAATTGCTTGTATCTAACTGATGAGAAGAGAATAAAGTGGTGAGAGGCAGGGAGATGAATATACATTTACTACTTTAATATTAAACTTGTGGGTGCCTTAAATTGAGTCATCTTAATTTTATACTTCTATTGCTGCATTTCAGGATCCATGCAGAGGTAATGAAACTGCTGAAAGTTCATCCTCATCATCGAAAATGAAATATAATCATCATAAGAAATCTGACAAGCTTGAGGAGGTAGTCTCTGAGAAAAACCATAATAGTATAGTCACAAGCCTTGCTGAGAAAGCTATGTCAGTTGCTGCTCCAGTTGTACCTACTAAAGATGATGGTGAAGTGGATCAAGAAAGGTCAGGGCACGGATTTTATCTTTTGATTGAAAATTCTCTATTTTCTTGGTCTACTAACCTGACAATTTTACTGCATGAAAAGACTGGTTGCAATGCTGGCTGATTTAGGACAAAAAGGTGGCTTGTTGAGGCTAGTTGGCAAACTTGCTTTGCTATGGGGTGGGATACGTGGTGCAATGAGTTTGACAGACCGGCTTATCTCATTTTTGCATATAGCTGATCGTCCCTTATTACAAAGGTAATCTGAACTGGTGATTGCTCATTCAATTCTACTTTCGCCTATTGTGCAGCTGGTGCTGGCCTTTCCATTTGGAAAACATCTCATGGAAAATAAAGACTGATGATTTATCTTAGTATATAAAATTTTAGAAAGTAATCAGCCGGAAATTTCATTGTCTTTTTGTAGTTATGAATAATTTTAACCCTTTCTTGAGATATTTTGTACAATGGCTTTGTTGAGAGTAGTCTTCAATAACTGTGACATTAAAATAATGTTGCCACATTTAGAAACATCTGCACACTTATTTTGCATTGTCAATCTGAAGACTAAAATGGGTTGAACTTGAGATCAACTGGGAAACTTCTATAAATTACTCACTATTTGGTGCTTAGACTTACACACAAGATAAACTCTCAATTACACCTCACTTTCTTCAATCTCTTACACTGCACTTAGGTTGCTTATCCTTACAGCACTCAAACTGGATTTTATTTTCTCACACAAACACCACTTTCTTTTCACAACTTGGCAGCACATATTAGCATATTTGTAGTTTTTGAAAGTCATTTATCCTCTTGGTTTTTCTAGATTATTCTTCACCATATTCAACATCTTTCTTTGAGATGATTCTCACCAATGCAGCACTATTAATATTTTTCCATACCCTTCTCATCCTTGCAACTTCTTATATGAGTGAAATGTAGGAAAATAAATACATTTGTTATCTTTGCATACTTTTAAATATGTAAAAATAAGTAAATTGTTACAGCTACGAAATCCTGCCAGTTATGTCTTTTGTGATCTTGGGATGGAGATTGGAAATTATAAACTCGAGGATCCTTTATAAGCATGCAATGTAGCTTTTCCCATATATGCAAGTGGTTGTAAATTTATATATCTTAACTCTCAAAGATTCCTCTCTACTTCTTTAGGATTTGTGGGTTTATTGGAATGGTCCTTGTTCTATGGTCCCCTGTTGCCATTCCATTGCTTCCAACTTTGGTTCAAAGCTGGACAACAAATACTCCTTCCAGAATAGCTGGGCTTTCTTGCATTATTGGCCTCTACACTGCTATAATGATACTTGTTGTGTTATGGGGAAAAAGAATCCGTGGGTATGGAAATGCACTTGAGCAATATGGGCTGGACTTGACATCACCGACAAAGGTACTGATTTGAGATAAAATCCGGAAGAATATAAAGTTTTCTATTAGAATGTATTGGAGAATATCTTTCTATGTCTATGAAGTTGTTAATGCCATGTTTACATCTTTAGTTTTTCTGAGTATCTTAATTCAAATTTGAAATTTCCAAAGTTATTACCTGGGGAAGGCCTAGTGATGACTTCATTAATATCTTTAACAGTATCCTTCATAGTCGATTAAATTCTTATACGGCCTTTAAGGTCATTACCTCAAAATTTTGTTTCATGAAGCAAGTTATGGCTATGGACTGGGGAAATAAAACACTCACAGGTTTCTTTTTTCGGCCTGACACCCTGATAGATTAAGGTAACTGAAATAAGCTGTTTCACTGTCAGTGAAATTGGAAGGAATGGTTTGATCTAGATGTATGGTATTTGATTTTCACGCTACTTTAGAGAGACTTTGAAAGGCTTTAAAGGGGAGAAAAAAAAATCATGCATCCAAGTGTTTACATGTTCTGTGGTTCTTATTTGCTAGATTGAAAATTCTCACTAGGATGATCCCACTTGAAACATTCATAGTAATTCCCCATCTGCTCTTTGTTAAATGAAATTTACTGTTAGTGGACATTGCAAGAAACTTCGGTAATTGTACGTGAAGTATAGTTGGAATTGGTAAGAAGAAGAGACAAGAATGGCAAGGAATAGAGTTTCGAGAGAATATTGAACAACCTTCTTTTCATCCATTTATCTAATTGGTACATCTTTTTCTCCACTCAGTCTATCATTGACTTCAGAATGCATTTTGTATGTAAGCAATAAGAGCTCTTGCCACTTGTTTGCTTCTGTCTGTGGTTGGGTTGAATAACAGGATGTGGTTTTCAAAATAAACTTTAAGGTCAATTTGACACATCTGTTTCTCAACCTCTTTTTATTTTGGTCTTTTGGGTGTGGATTAGGGGCTGTATGAGATAAGGGGGATTTTGTTGATCAAAATCTTCATTGGCACTTAGTTCTTGAAAGATAAGCTAATTCTGAATCCTTGCTGCAGCTATTTGATTTTTTAAAGGGCTTGGTGGGTGGGGTCATCCTTGTTTTTTCAATTCATGCTACAAATGCATTTCTTGGTTGCGCAAGTTTCTCTTGGCCTCCTGTGCCACCTTGTTCGGATATCATGACTTGGCTCATAGTGCATGGTCAAATGGTTGTGCTGATTGTTCGCGGGACTGTAATGGCAGTTGCAATTGCCCTTGTGGAAGAATTACTTTTCAGGTCCTGGCTGCCCCAAGAAATTGCAGTTGATCTTGGATATTATCGTGGAATTATCATATCGGGGCTTGCTTTTTCTTTTTTTCAGAGGTTTGTTTTCTTTATTAATTCATATTTTGTCTTTGACTTTTTATGCATAATATTATACTCTCTCCAGTCCGTAATATAGGGTGTGGGGCCCATTTTCACGCCCATTAAGAAAGTTAAAAAATATCATTAAATATATCAAGAGTTCCAAATTTATCCCTATTTATTGAGGGAATATTAAAATGATTAAATTAAGCAATTGCCTATGTGCTTTACAAGTGTAAGAGAGAGAGAGAAAACCAACTTACACAATTAAATATAGCAAGGGTAAATTTGCCTATTTAGGTTCCTACACCTTATATTGTAGATCAAAGAAAAATGGGTCTCACACCCTATATTGTAAACCGGAGGGAGTAAGTATTACTAGACATTGATCTTGTTGTGAGTTGTATAAATATATCCACTTAAGTAAGTCCTTTGGTGTGTTGTGATTTCCAGGTGTCCACAAGCAATACCAGGACTTTGGCTTTTATCGTTGTCTCTATCGGGTGCCCGACAGAGAAATGGAGGTAGTCTCTTGATCCCAATTGGGCTGCACACGGGTATTGTGGCATCCAATTTTATCTTGCAAAAGGGCAAATTTTTAAGCTATAGGAGCAACTTCCCTCTTTGGTTGATTGGGACTCATCCATTCCAGCCATTTAGTGGGATAGTTGGTTTGTTATTTTCTCTATCATTGGCAATTCTTCTCCACCCCACACAGGCTTCACAAAAAAGAGAAGCTCGGGATTAATGAGTAGAAAATTTATTGGCCGATGGGGTATTTTTGATTCCCTGCCACACTAGCACTTGAGAATGGAAGAGGGAGGGCAATTGAAGGGCTAAGTGATGCATGAAACGTTGGGGAAGTCATTGTCATCCGAAGCCTGGAGGCACCAATCATATTGTGTAACTGAAGATCAGGGGCATGATTTACGAATTACGAGATTATTTTTTTGTTTTTACAAAGGCGATAGGTTTGTACAAAAGGGTGCTTTTCTTTGTAGTTATGGAATCATAGAGAGTACAGGGTTTACTCCCAAGTTTTGTTACTCATATCATTTCATTATACGCAATACGATCAGGATCTTAGATATGAACAGTTTTGTTCTTTTCCAGAGGCATATGTACATTGTGAACGAACACTCGAGTAACAAGTTGCTTCAATATCTACCAAGAAATGAGAATTCATTCCCTCTTATCCAAACGAATTTTATTTCCCTCTTCCCATTCAAGTTATTTTTCTGTCAGATTAAATACTTATTTGTGCTCATATGACTCCCTAAATTTATGGTAATTTTTAGATTCAGTTTGTAATTTCTTTTTTATACTTATGGCGTAATAGAATGCTCCTTTAGGTGCTTTTTGTTCGTTACGAGCTACAAGACTTCTATGGCCATAAATGTTGGTAATTGACTAATCTATTTAAAGTATAAAAATTATTAAAATAGGCCTTCCTTCTCTTAATAAAATTTTTTTTCTGTATATATATTTAGAAATCAAACTCTAGGTATCAAGTTATCTATTAATAACTGACTATGCAAACTTTATTGGCAATAATTGATCAAATTCTATTAATACTATTAATTTAAACCAAGCCCATAAAATCTAAATTGACTTGGAAAAATGGAACATGACAAAAAGTTACTAGAAAGCAACCACTACGAGGAAGTACTCCAAATCGTTCTTGATTCATGGCCAACGACTTACACTATATTATTGCCTTGATTTATTTGATAGCACGTGAACACTATTTTATGGTGAATATTCTATTTGATAATAGGTATCATTACTTCCTCTCTCTCTCATGTTATAAGGTAATATAACTAATTTTTTTGTTCCATAATATAAGATAATATGTAGTAATGTGTCATTTCTACCCCTAATTTATTATATTATTAGTATTATAACGTGTACTATATTTAATAAAAGAAATAGAATTAATATGGATAAAATTAAAAATTTTAAAATTGGATTATCACGATCATCATGGTGTGCTTGTTGGCATGAGCCACCGATCTTGTATTACTGAGATCGGGACCCCGAATTGGTATCAAAGTCTAATGCTTGAGATAGGAACTGATATATTTATGAATGAAGATTAGAGAGAAACTTTGAATCATGATTGAATTCCAAGAACCTTCCTCTTCTACTTCCCTAGAACTTGTCCAACTTTCTTCTGCTTTTTCCTTAGATATACTTCTTTCCTCTGTAAAAAGAACCTTGACCAGTAAAATCGACAACCTTGTAGAAGTCACCTATCTACCAGAGAATGTCAGGATAGACAATACAGAACTTCCTGTTCTCAATCCTTATGCCATATTTTCCCAGGATCGATCTTATGCTAGGTCTTTTCGACAAAGGATCACCCATATTCTTCATACCCCTCGACCTCATGTCAAAGAATATGTCCAGAGTTCCAAACTAGAACAGTATGGATTGAAAGCCACTACTGCGGAACAATATGTTACTCTTGAAATTCCACAACCCTTAATCAACTCGTGGAAACAACAAGGGTACACACATCTCCATGTAGGAGCCATCAGACTGGTTCTTACTCTTCATGGACGAAAAGGCATCCCAACCACTGCCAGGATTGCTGCTCTGGATTCCACTTATACTTCATACAGAAACGCTATGATTGGCGCTCTTCTCACCTCTTGTAGTAATGGAAGTGTGGTAATGATGATAGCCCATGATTTCAACAATCAAGTTGGATGATGAGACTCTTCCACATCGTTTGAAAATACAGATCTAGATTCATGGTGCCGAATAAGATCCACGTGCAACCATGGCAACCCTACACCATCAGATGATTTACAGACTTCAAAATCATGCTGTCAACTTGGAATTCCCAAATTCCACCACGGACGCTTTATATATGGTGTCCAACCAGGCTGATACCTCGGTAATCCAAATCCCAAGACGAATTCCCAAGGAAGAACTTGCCCAGATCATGCCATTGGAATGGATCAACAATTATGCAAAGGAATTTCATTCCTCAAAAAGAGATGTCTATACAGTAGATTCTCCAGTTCTGGAAAGACTTGAAGATGGAACCGTCAAATCCACCTTCAAACGGCCAGGACAAGCCCTTTCAACTTACAAGGGATAAATCTTGACTATTAATCCAGTGTATAAACACAAGGAGAAAGTTCCGGTGCATTCTGTAGATGTCAGAGCCAAGCCTTGCTTTGTATCCAAAGTACATGGTCACTTTGTATAGGATTATGCCCCAGAAGAATGTGATCCAGACTGTGGATGTTTTGATTGGGATAACTGGACTGGACTTGAAGAAAACCTTTATTACCTCCAGAACCCCAAACAAACTCCTTCTCTGAAACAAAAACCCTCCTGCCGACAAACCAAACCTAAAAGTGATGATGATTTTGATCATGATCCTAAACAGTACCTACCAAAAAGAAAGAATTGGATAGCTTTTCATAAGCCACCACCTCCAAAACCACAAACTTTCCAAGAGATACTTAAAGAACAAGGTCATTCAGATCTAGTTTCTTCCTTTTTTCAGGAACAAACTGAAGACATTCCAAACCTTTTTCCTGAGCCCATTATCAAACCTATTCCTGAAAAGCCTTCCTAAACACTCCCCTGTGTAGCAATGATTCGTCCTTCATATGAAGAGGATTTTCCTCCTCTAGAAAGAAGAATCAATAAAAAGTCCAGATACACATCTAGACCCTTTGTCCAATCTGACTAAATCACAACCCAAGGTCAAAAGATCATATCTCAGTTAGAAGAAGTTTTAAATTGGCAAACTGAAAATTCTGTCAGCCAGAACAAGGTCTTTCAAGGGATTAACACAAGATTGGAGCAACTTCATGATAAAATAGACGGATTTTCTAGCCGTTTAGATTCTTTGGATGTAACTATTAAAGATCTCTATATCAAATATTCCAACAAAGCTCAGCAGTTTGATAGAGAGCTTAGGGAATATATTGATACAAGATATACTGGACCACTATATATGAAAAAGGAGCAGAAACTTAAACAGATCAAGGAGGAACTCAAAAGGATTGAGACAGATTTCCATAAACCAACACCTATTTACTCCCAAGATCTAATGTACCATACTCCTTTATACACCCCTCCAGTTATATCTTCTTTACCATTATATCCAACAACCAGCAGAGAACCCATCCAAGTAAACTATCCTATCTTCCAGCAGCTTAGACAAGCCAGAAAACAATAAGCTCAGAAAACCCAACCTAAACCACCATCACATACCACTGTTTACACCTCAACTCCATCCACGTCTTACATGTCAGAACCTTTACCCCCACAAAAACCTCTGAAAATACATTCACTACCTCCTCCACCCAAAAGACAATCACCGCCTATGTCTTTTTCCAAAGACAAATCCATTGCAACCATCAAACATTTGTCTGAATCTGAACCTTCCACTTATTATGGTATTTCTGATGAAAGATATACCTCAGAATCAAAATCCTTGACCTCCTCTTCCACACAGCCCACAATACAAAATCCCAAGAAACCATCTGTGCTCATGGTGGATATATCTCCCCTAGAATATCCTCCAGAAGCTTCAACTACAAAAAATCCTACCCCTATAGTTGAAGATCTTGCTGAATCTGTTCATGGTCTAAATATGCATACACATAAGCCTGCCAATGGTCCTTATGTTACTTTTGATGATCTTCCTCATCACTGATGGAGAAAAAAACTCCATCAATTTGGTACATGGCTTGATGTACAGATGAATGATCCACAAGCCAATACCCGTGATGTGTTGACTAACTTCTTATCCAGAATGACTAGAAACTTATGGGATGGTTTACCAGTCTCAGTGAGTATCAAAATATTCAAATGGCTCAGCATGATATTCCTACCTTTTTAGGGATTTTCCATAAGGAATTTATTGGTGATTTCAGCATAATAGATCGAAGAGCTAGACAAGAGTATTTTGAAATGAAATATTGTTCTCTAGAACGTGCTAATTTGCAAAAACACTTCAAAAGAATGTCAGAGAGGTACTACATGCTAGGTGGAGCAAATGACATCAATCTCAGGCATGTCTTTATTGCCTCATTACCAGACAAACTTCAACTAGAGTTGCAGAAAGCTATCAATGGATTACAGAGAGACATGGCTCATATATCTCTCGGTGAAATTTATCAAATGGCTTTAGCTTCGCTGGATAGATTATGTGAACAACAGAAGTTCGTAAAAAATGTTCTTAAAGACAAGGCACACTTGTATAAGGTGTGCAGATGACCAGACTTGAAGATTAAGTGCAAGGATAATAACACATGTTCATGTCCTCAGAAGAAGAAGACTTATTTCTTCAAATTCCCTCGAAGGCAAAAATTCCAAACAGGAAGACGAAGAAAACCTTTTCGGTATTTTAAAAGACGATCTAATCCTTCGGCTAAAACCGGCAGATGTTACATTTGCGGGAAAAAGGGACATTTCACAAAACAGTGTCTGAATAAGACCAAAAGAGATGTCAAGATGATCAGTAAGCTCTATGAATCCTTATCATTATCTTTCGATGAAGATTTTGAAGCCATCTATAAAGAACAAGAGGCTCAAGATGAATATATCAGTCTTATCATTCCTCAGTCAGAGGAATCGAGCTCTGAAGAAGATGAAGAAGTGTTTACTGTTCATCGTCCCTGTCAACACCAAATATGCAACATAAATTTGGTCAATCATTCTACGAAAACAGTGCCCTTCCTAATGTGAAAGTGAAAGCACTTGCTGATAAGTACGAAAAACCTGTCCAGGTTATTGCGTTTCTTGATACAGGATCATGTTGTAGTATCATGAAACCAGAAGTATTACCACCAGACGCGTGGATTCCTTATAGGGAATATTTTACAACTGCTGATGGAAAACATTCAGCATTGATCTGATCTCAAAAAAGACAATAGGTATGCAGTTTTTTCCTAACTGTATTATCTGGACCAGAATCCTCGGAAGTGAATTGCCCAACAAAGATGTATTGATTGGTATGGATATTTATCAATCAGTCAAAGGTTTGCAGATACTTCCAAAAGAGATTAAGTTTAAGTCCTCTTTTACTCCATGGGAGCCAATTCGAAATCTTTATGAGCTTCAACAAGCTCCTCCAGAATATGTTTCTCTCAGGATTAAGCTCCTACCTTTATGTCCTGAAAGTCATGATAAGTTCGATCATCCTCATCCTTTATGGAAAAACAAGGATTTCTTTATCCAACTTCCCTTCAAGAAGAATGAGGATATAAATCCTACCAAGGCTTCCTATCCGGGAATGTCTCTGAAAGATTTGGCTTTAGCCAGAACCGAATGTGCTGGACTCTTAGCACAAGGATTGATTGAACCAACAAAGTCTCCTTGGGCATGTTAGGCGTTCTATGTGGAGAAAGATGCAGAAAAAAGAAGGGGAAAGAAAAGATTTGTTGTTGATTATACTCTTCTTAATCATTTTCTGCAAGATGATAAGTTCCCCTTACTAAAGATAAACACTTAAACTGTTTATTTGAAGAAAGCAAAAATCTTTTCCAAATTTGATCTTAAGGCAGGATTTTGGAAACTTGGGATTCATCCCCAAGATAGATACAAGACAGCTTTCTGTATCCCGAATGCCCAGTATCAATGGAAAGTTATGCCATTTGGGCTCAAACCTGCCCCGTCTCTATTCCAAAAAACTATGGTGAGAATTTTTGAACCCATACTCCATTCGACCTTAATTTACATTGATGATATTCTTCTGTACTCAGAAACAGAAGAGGCCCATAAAACCTTGTTAGCCCAATTTCACCAAATAGTCCAGACCTATGGAATTATGTTATCCTCCTCCACCAGCAAAATGGGCTTAGCCTAAATTCAGTTTTTAGGGATGACATTCTTCGAAGGCCATTTTTAGCCCAGCCCTTACATTGCTAGACAGCTGTTAGATTTTCCTGATAAACTAACAACCAAACAAATCCAAAGCTTATTAGGTATAATCAATTATATCCGAAACTTCATTCCACGTGTCAGCTAATATACCAGCCAATTGTCCAAACTCCTAAAGAAAAATCCTCCACCATGGTCTAAAAAGCAAACTGAAGCTGTCAAAAAATTAAAAGAAATTGCACAACATCCGCTACCTTTAAATATTCCTGACAAAGGACGTCTTATCCTCCAGACGGACGCTAGTGAAAATTATTGGAGAGCAGTATTGATTGAAGAGGATGATGCCAAAAGGCATTACTGTACGCATGCTAGCGGACAGTTTAAAGACTCTGAAAGGCACTATCATACAATTTACAAGGAGATATTAGCTATCAAACGAGGCATTGAAAAGTTTAGTTTTTTTCGCAGCTTTAATGAGTTCACTGTGGAAATGGATAACACATCATTCCCAGCCATCCTCGACCAGAAGAAAAAGATTCTCCTAGAGAAACAACTACTCAGATGGAAAGACTGGTTCTCATGGTATAAATTTACCGTCAAGCACATTAAAGGAAAACACAATCTCATTGCTAATCTCTTATCTAGACCTCTTGCAAAAAATACTCAAGTGTCTGTTCTTCACAAAACACCACTCTTTATCTTCACCATCTCCGAAATGCCTAGATATCATAACCCTTCCTTTACCTATATCAGCTATGATCTAGTATTTCCACCTTCTCAGTATCCAACCAACATTTCCCAGATAAATGCTGTAGCCAGAAAGACTCTGTTTTATTATCTTCACCTTTTTCTTCAATCCACTAGTACTTCACCCAAACCTGAATATTTTGACCCTTTTCTACCTTATCTTGTTATTCTGTTCATAAAAGGTCCTATTACTCCTGAGTTTATGTAGTACAAATGGTCTGTGTCTACCTTTTTTGCTTGTGCTATTGCTTTACCTCCAAAACAAAACTACCATTTTCTTACTGATAAGAAAAATGAGCATTCCACCCTGTCTACCTTTCTCTCCTGGTATGCCCCTCTCTCCATCTGGAGAGGAAAATTGTACAATATTATAAAGGAAAATGATCTGTGGAGTATCCCCTCCTGGAAGCAGAAAGTTTATTCTTTTTTTGTGATCTATAGACCATATCAGACTGATCATCAGGGAAACATGTTCACTCCGGTTCAATCTCACTTATGGGAAACTGCTATGCATTGGCCATTCAGAGAGAAACATGTTATTAACGAGTTAAAAGAATTTCTTTTAAATCTTAATAATTTTACAGGTAATGTCACTGAGCAGGTGTGCACTTCTCTCAAACCACTTCCTGGTGAATTCTTTGACCCAGATGAAAGAATGACTATCGGACAAGCCATCCCCTTCGAATAGCCCCATCTTTCCCTAGCTCCTGCAGAAGCATCCACCAATCAAGATCTTCCTATGGCTAATCTCTCAAGTGATCAAGATCCTTCACATTTCATGGACTCACAAAACCCTTATCAAGTGGACTCCCAATTCCTTCAAGACTTCCTCTCACTTAATCTAGAACTGAATAAAGAATTTGACATTAAAAAAGAATTAGAAACACTTGAAAGAAAGAAAATCAAGAAGAAAAAGAAAAAGCTCATGGAACCAGACATCATGAACAATTCTGCGGATCATGAACCATTCTGTAAAAATGTCTAAGTTTGTTTGTTATGTCGACAGTCTATTTTGTCTCAGTATGCCGACAGTCTGTTAAAGACACGTTGTAATAAGATGCCAACAGTCTATTTTGTCTCAGTATGTCGACAGTTTGTAAAAGACACGTTGTAATAAGATGACAACACTACTAGGGTTTGTCTGCCACGTTTAAGTGTCATGTCTAAAGTGTGTCTGTAATAAGTGTACCTTATTTTGTCTACTTGTAATCATTGTCAAAGTGAGATGTGAAATTCTATTATTGTAAGTATGGGGCTCAAAGTCTATATAAGAGCCTATCTTGTAAGTTGGAGGCAGAAGTGGATTCATTCCGAATAACCCTCCTTTGTATTGCAATGTTCAGTTTCTAAATCTTTTCTTCTCTTTCTAAGATTCTGCAGTAAATATATCTTTTCCTCATCTCACTAAGGTTCAAGTATGCTTTATAGCCGCCTCTAAAGAGGAACTTATGTATCAGAAAGAATCCAAACTAGATCCATTTCTTAGTAACATCTTTGTAATTCCTGATTCAAGAGTTCATCCAGTAAGTTATCCGTGATTAAAAAGGATAATCCTAAGGTGTCCCTTGAATTCTTGAAGCTTAGGAGAGACTGTTTTACTTGAGAATAATTGGATTATCAAGATCATCATGGTGTGCTTGTTGGCATGAGCCACTGGTCTTATATTACTGAGATTGAGTCTCCAAGTTGTTTTTAATATATTTAAAAAAAAATTTATTACCTTATATAGGGTGATATAATCTAATCCTATCCCCCACCTACCAAGGTGTTTCCCCCCTCATGCTGACATAAAAAAATCCTTGTAACAATGAATGACAAGAGGGAAAGGGTGTAAATTCCAATGTCCATAAATTTTGTGGGGGCGTTGATACAGATGTTTTCAGGACCCCTTCCAACCTAATGCCCATATTAAACCGAATGAAAATTTTGAAATTTTGTAACCGGCGCTGCCCCAAATATAAATTTATAAATTATAAATAGGATAACTTTATTTTATATAATTTCTTTTTTTTTTTGAAAAATTTTGAAGATATTATATATAACTGCAGAGAGCAGACATATTTTAAGATAAAGATAAAACAACTACTACAATTGAGAAAATGAAATGGGGTTGCGAATATGAATTTTAGCAAAAGAAGGCTGGGGATTAAATTTAATTGATGGGCTGGGTACCCAACTTCATAGATTTCCAGTTATATCTAATATGGAGAAGAGAAAATTTAAAAAGAAAAAAAGAAATTTAAAAAGAGGCTGGAAAGACACTTGTTTTTGTTTTTTGTTTTTCCAAATGTAAAGACAAAATCAAAATAAAAATCAATGACAAGGATTATAATAACTCAAGGAAAGTCCAAAATGAGCGTAAGCCGGATCCTCCATATCTTGTGATTACTCTTCAACAGCAAGTGGCACAGACTCGGCCTGCCAAGTCACGAGAATGGAAAACATTACTATTAGAAGAAATCATCCCAGTAAGAAAGGAACAGTATCCAATCTAATCCAATTCGGTTGAAGAGAGACAGCAGAATTTGAAATTGAATTTATACCAATTTGCGGTACTTGAGGGCGTAAAACATCTCCAGATAGCGGCGGCTCTCACGGCGGTCAAGCTTGGACACATGCTTCCAGAAGCCATACACACCAGTGAGAGTGAGAAGCCTCTCCGAGTAAATCTGCCATGTGTACCTATTCCGGCCACGAAAAAACCAAAATCTCAATTACATACATGATACCATAGCAGCGCCATTCAAAGTAAGTTAATTATTGCTTATATGCTTACTTCTCATGAATACGTTTGAGTCCTCCCTGGGAAATCTTGTCCCAGTAGGTTGGGTCTGCCTTGCACTTGTCGAAGAATTCCACTAGTGTGTCGGCAGCACGATCCCCGTGGTAAGGGTCAATGTGGAATCCAGATTTGCCGTGAACTATGATCTCCGCTGGACCCCCATTGCATGTAGCGAATGTGGGCAATCCACAAGTCATAGCCTCAACAACCGTCAATCCAAATGCTTCATACAGAGCAGGCTGCACAAATGCTCCCTTCGTGTCACAAATCACTCGGTACAGCTCTCCATTCCTCACCCTGTTCATCTGAGACGAAATCCATCTGAATTGCCCGTTCAGCTTGTACGTTTCGATCAACCCGTACATCTTCTTCATCTCCGCCTTCTCTTCCAAGTCCTTTGACTCCTTTCTCCTGTCTCCCGCAACCACCACCAGGTTCACCAACTCACGCAGCCGCGCATTCTTGCCGTACCACTCAACCAGTCCTGTGATGTTCTTCACGCGGTCCAATCTTGCCATGGTGAAGATGATTGGCTTGTTTCGGTCTTTCAATACGCATCTGTTACCACAAGAAATTATTAATGCTTTCTTCCCATTGCCCTAAGGTGAGGTGTAAAATAACAAACAACAAATATTTCGGCAGAGAAACCAACATGTGCTCCTCATTCTCAACTGAGCTGTAAAGAAGCTCTTCAATCTCGGGGTGGAAAGATGTCAGCCTACGGTCTGTTTCTGTGTATGGGAAGTAGATGCTCATATCTGCTCCGGGAGACACAATATTGAACTTTGGATCAAACACGTCGATCCCGTGAACAACACGGTAGAGACCAGGCAGGGTGAAAGCAGTGTGACTCTCATACTGTCCAACAGTATCCTTGCTGTACATGTATTTGATGATACAAGAATCTCAGTAACATATTTGTATACTAGTGCAAAAATAGAGGGTATTAGCTCTGTAAGGGATACATCACCTTCCGGCAATCTCTTGGAAGGTACTGGTGATGATGAAATCTGCGTGGTTCATCGCAAAGAGATCAGCTGTAAATTGACAGGAGAAATGATATTTGTCCTCAAATTTTTTCCAGTAAATGTCGGAGTCAGGGTATTTGGTCTTTTCAAGAGCGTGTGCAATGGTACACTGCAATAGAGCATCCACGGTGATTTTAACTCAGGCCTCTGGATTCCAAAGTATATTCAACAAAAAGGAGTAGTAAGTAGCAAGTACACAAACAAACCTGAGTGACGCCCAGCTTATGTGCTAACAAGGAGGCAACAATGTTTCCATCACTGTAGTTTCCAATGATGAGATCAGGCTTGCCTTTCAACTCTTTGGTAATCTCATGAGCAACATCCTAAGCAAGCATAGATAGATTGATTCATGTCAATCAAGTGAAAGGCCCAAAGATCGATCCTCTGATGAGTAATTATGAATGACGAGTCCAAGAACAAGAATTACCTCAGTATAAGTTTCTAGGTAGGGCCAGACTTCGAATCTTGAGATCCATTTGCGAGCAATCCCTTTCTCTGATCTAAAGGGAACTCGAAGAATATTGGCATGCTCAGTTCCATACACTTTCTCCAGACGCTGGCCACAAGTAGTTCCAACTGCGTCAGGGAGAAGACGGGTGATCTGCATTCATCACCATCAGTTAAGAGTTAGACGCACATAAACATGAGTGAGACTGTGAGAGAGATAACTCTTCACAAAACATACAATGAGAATCTGAGGGGTGATATCCAAGCCTTGTTGCTTAATGCGATGAAGCATCTCATTCTCCAAGGCACGAACTTGATCCAAGATGTACACGACCTGCAGGAAAGCAAAACACGTGATGTGAATTGTGCAAAATAGTGTGGAAGATGGTAGAGCAGGAGCATATCATTGTCTACTAACCTGGCCACCGGTGTCAGGGTAACCCAAGACATTGTCTTGAGCAAAGTAACCATGCGGAGTAAGGATAACAACATTAAAGACCATGGGAATTCTGCCGAGGAAGGTCTCGAGGGTGCAGGGGTCAGGTGCCTCCAAAAGATCCAAGAGAAGTTGAATCATCTCAAGGACACGCTCTGCCGTGTCGCCCCACCCTCTCTCCAAACCAATTTCCTGGAATTTGTGTTCGAATTCTGAGTAGGGTGTCTGGGGAGCAACAGTACTCAGATACTCCTCTGCTTTCCTCAGAACATGCTGCAGAGAATTCAGGTTTTGAATTCTATCATTCAACATCATAGTCTGCACAAGTCGAAAGCCTTTTACTCATTACAAGACAGACAAAATAGGAGTTGGTGTGAGAAAGAAATATTTATGGCTTGGCTTTGGTAGGTAGTCGGTACACATACCTTTCCCTTGTAGCTGTGGAGTCTGAGAAATTCCAGGAGGGGCTGCATGCTCTCCTTGTCATGGAAGAGTTTCGCAGAAAGGTGGCGGTTGAGGAACTCCACGCCATTCCCGATTGACTTGTTGAGAGTAGGTTTGGGAAATGATGCAGAAAAGGGTTCAAAGTCCAGCTCCAACACAAAGTTTCCGTTAGCACTGCGTTAAGGTGTAAATTATTAGTTAGTCAAACAACATTAACAAATCACCATCATAGAGGAATTCAAAACTCTTACCTTCCATCAACAAGTTCTTCCTTGAAATGCAGATACTCAGCAACACTCAATTCCTCAACAACAAGAGCGTGCACATTCACTCGCAGGTATTCCCAAACACCAGGCCTTGGACGAACGGCCAGAGCAACCCATGGAGGAGAAACTATAGCTTCCTGCAGTGAAGAAATCAATTAACAACATTCCCCCATCGCTTACATTTTAATAACATTATAGACTGATGTGAAATTGTTACCTGGGTAGATCTCAGAACTTCTCCAAATGCCCCATCACCAAGTTTCTGTCTGTTGTCTTCAGGGATTTCTTCGAACTCAGCGATGACGTGATGGTGTTGGAGAATTCCCTTGCCCTTGGCTTCAATCCTTTAACACCATAAATATTTTCAAATGCATAATTAGTAGATTTTCTTGCGGCTCATAGAGAAATTATGTGACCATAACAACAAAACCACCATAACGTATATATGTTTTAGTTTGAGTGATCACCACACATAAAACAAATTAAAAAAAAAAAAAGAATTTTGATCAATACCTGGACAAAAGGGCCAAAATTTCGTTCCTGTGAGCTTTGAGAGTTTCATCAAGCCTCTCGCGGAGACTGTGAACACGGGTCAAATGCTCGGTGGCCATTGCTTCAACTGCAACAAAAAAAGTAACGTGAGAAACAGATCTGGATGATATACGTATAGCAAGTCACCAAAAAAGACAAGGCTGGTCACCAGAAAGTCAAAATTCCAAATGCGAATTTGTTTCATTTTTGGGGGGAAAAATAACCCCAACCACCCTAACCAACCACCTCAAAAATATAATTTTTTTAAAAAAAAATTGCAAACTTTTTTCTCCTTATTGGACCAAGATTTCTGTCTTAAACACCGGAGTCCGGGAGGAGAATGGTTGCCAGATGCAGTCTCTGTTGGCAGCATAACCAACTTATCTAATTGCATTAATTATAGCATCAATAGTAAGCAAGGTCGTTGGCAGAAATACAGTGTTGGAACTTTGGCAGAAATAGAGTAGACATTTATTAAGCAGGTGTACACTACTACTTGAATAAGAAGGAGCGGAGTTTTCATCAAAAGATACGTATTTTAAAATAAGAAGTGAACGATGGGCCAGATTGTGGGAGGGAAAGCAGCGCGAAGTTTTGATCTTTTAACCAAAAATAAGAATTTGAGTCCAGAAAGAGGTTGGAAAGAATTCAACAAACCGACAGAGTCTTGCTGTTGTGTAAACAGAGTTAAAACTTGTGAGGTAAAATGATTCGAAATTCAAGAAAAGCAGAGGATTAGTCCAGGGACTGTCATCCACTGGTGACCATAAAATGACATTGCAGAGAAAGCCAGATGTTTCAAACTGGAAGTTGCCACAGCAACGTTGAGCACAAATAAGCAACAGTAGAATAACTATAACAAACAAGATAAAATGAACAAGAAAACTATACAAGAAGAAGGGGAGGCGGGAGAGAGGGAGAGACATAGGTCTAGAAAAGTGAAAGGGACAGAGCAATAGGAATACCTAGAGAATCAGAATAAACGCAAAATAGAGATGCGGAAGGAGAAGAAGTGAATGAATGAATGAAAATAGAGGTGATGGTTGGGGCAATTTATAGACCCGGAGCGCCAAACCGGTACTATGTCAACCAAAAAAAAGAGGGAGACAGAAAGAGAATTGTAGCTACCAATCACATTCAAGAGGAGATTCACCCGAGGTTAAAAAATAAAATAAGATCTTTTATTTCCTTTCTTTTTCTCTTCTTTGCGCGACAGGATTTATGTCGTGATTGCAGAACGTTTTAAACAAAGCACTGTATTATTATTTATTCCTAATATTTCGTGACAGGAGTATGATTTTCTTCATTTTATAATCGAAAGGAAACGGGGTATATATTTCTCTGCTAGATAATTAAGGACTTGCCTAATTGCTTATTTCTTGTTCATCAAGGAATTATAAATATACATAATATAAAAATTACACATAAATGTAGCATTTAATACAATCTTGCAATTACCAAAAAAATAAAAGTCGGTAATTATTATACGCAATGAGAATAATGATTGTAATTTTATCGTGAAATGAAAATATTATGAGAATAATAATTTTTTTTGCTTTTTTTTTTTGGAAAAGGGGGGAACAGTTTACGAGGTAGGCAGTATATATCGAGTATTGACTAGTACTTAGGAATGGGTAAGCATTATATGGGTGGCGCTGGATATTTTAGGAAGAAATGGAGTATAGCCAAACATTGCTGAAATGTAGAAGTTATTTTATATTTGATTGGAGGGATTTGGGGGGTAGGGATGTTTGATTCAATACGTAGAAGGGAAAGGGGAAAAATTAATATTTTTTTCATTTAATTCAATAAATAAAAAGAAAGGCCTCTTATCTTTATTTTTCAAAAAAAAATGAAAAAATAATAAGTATATCTCTCATTTCCTCCCCTCTCCTGCAATATATCTAAATAAAAAATAATTAAAATTCCTCCAATTCTCTTTTCTCTTCTTAAAAAATTCCTTCCCCCAACATTTCCCCCTTTGAAGCAGGACGCGAGATGTGGTGGCTGGGGTTCAACTTGAAGGGGATGGGTTGGGTTGGTATCAGATGAAATGAGATCAGGGCAAGCATAGACTTTTTGGTATCACCTACCCAATCTCCGCCTAGTTCTCGGAGTTTGCGTTATGTAATTAAGAAAATGCGAATGGTCCACCAAGCCATTGTTTACTTTATTTATGCGTACTAGTTGTACTAATTAAGCGTAGAGATATTATAATACTAATACTAGTAATAGTAGCACACTGGAGAACAGAGAGAGAGGGGGTGTGGGGAGGCGAGGGGGGTATTATTATTATATCAATAGATAGATAGATGGATATTGAGGTGATGATCTGAGGAATATTTGCAATATTGAACGAAATGAACAATTGAAGAAGCTAGGAATGCGGAGGGATATGGAGAATACCAATATTTTGAGGCCGTGAATAACGCATATATATATATATGTGGATTTAATTTAATATAATTTATCCAAATTACTTAATTATATAGAAGAGGGTTGAGTTAAGTTAAGCTTCCAAGTTGGGAACTTTACACCTTATTTTGAGGAAAGAGTACTCCATGTTTCTTACTGCCAACCTTCCTTCGGTTACTTTGTTCTTTTTACTCTTTTTCTGTATCTGACTCCTCATATGATATATATATATATATATATATATTTAAATTCATTTAATTAATAGATTAATTTTATTTTCAGTGTGCTTCCAATAAACACTATTCAGTTACTTATTGCTAAAGTATTAGCTGAGTCTTGATCAATTAGCTATTATAATTAAATAATTTCTTTGATTCGATGATGAATGCGGGTTGTTTATTTCTATGTCCTCTTTAGGTACCCACTTTGCATTATTTTTTTTTTTTTTGACAAGGTCATCCGGCATCCTAAGTCACTAATTCGAATTTGAGCTGGGTGAATCCCTCTAGGGAGGCAAAACTTTCCCACCAAGTATTTTAATCATAGTTGCATTCCCATCACAATTGATCAAATCTTGGTTAAATTAGTCTAATACTTTTACCACCTGAACTACGCACTGGTGGTCACTCTGCATTACATTTGATTGAACTATTCATATTCATGGGCTAATAAATTAATAATAATAATATACTATGTAAGTAGTCCTGCATTGCATTCAATTTCAGAATCAGAGGGATATGCGTGCCATATGACGGGGAAGTGTGTGTTCTTGTTTTTTTTTTTTTTCCTTGTCATTTGCTGGCTTGGCGACAGCTACCCCTACGGTACGACTACGAATGGTGATGGTGCGGTGGGTGGCGGGTGGATACGAGGGACTGACTCACTATGTAGGAAAAGCCAAACTTGACAACTTGTATCTTTGCAACCTCCCCCAATGACGTGGCATCTCTCTACTGGCGGATCTTTCTGCCCTTCACGTCAGCCCCGCCTCCCAACTTATTTCATGCAAATATAAAATATAAATCAATAACTCACTTAACAAAATTATTTGCAAATCCTTATTTTTTTATTCAAAATTTATCAAATTATATTATTTATTTTTAATTCTTCTATTAATATGGTTTTTAATAAAAATTATAAATATATAATATAATATAAACATTTTGGTTTCATAACTAATTTAAATATTTACTAAGAATAACATATTTATTATTTTTCTACTAAAATGAATTTTGTATTACACTTCAAAGGCTTGAATCCACGATTTTTACCCATATCCCACCCTATATTTACTGTAAAAAATTTAATGATAAAATTGTAAGAAATAAAATTCTTGCAAATAGAAATTCTTCACAGAGAAGGGATGTAACTTCCAAAGATCCGCATCCTATGTAAAACTACACTGGCTGAGGCAAGCCAACACCCCAATATAATAATGAAATGCATTTTGTTTTGTTTTTGTTTTTTTTTTTTTACCACCACATAGCGTATATCATCATCAAATATGAAAACCATGGGGGTGAAGGGGGGACGTGATGTGTCAACTTAAAAATAGGATTTAAGGGGGTTAATCACGTGTTAACTTAGCACCCAAAACGAGGGGATAGTTACACACAGTCATGACGTGGAAAGAAAGAGATCAGTGGGCCCATCCAAGCTGTCCCAACGGATAATAATAAAAATAAAAATCTCCTGCTTCACCAGCTCAGCTTGTCTTGTTCGTGCCGGTGGACCCCCCCTCTTTTTCTTTTTTATATGGTCCTGCACCCTCTACCGAACATGGGATCACTTCCTCCCTTCAAAGTATATTTTTCTTCCTGCGCTCTCCCTCTCAATTTTTCGTATCTTTCTTTCCACATTCTCAATTCAATTCTATTCTTCTTCTTCTTCTTCTTTCTTTCTTTCCGCATTCTCAATTCAATTCTAGGGTTAGTGTAGCTTAAATTTGTCTAATCCGTTCAACTCCACTGTCAAGACTCTGGATTTGAATTATGCATATATAGTTGAAAGAATTTGAGTATTAATGTTGTATCCAAAATCTCAATTATATTATATTATTGTCTGTGCCATCAAAAGAACATCTCCACACCCACACCAAACTCATCCTCATATTCTCATGGAAATATCGCCATCTACGCACACACATACATGGAATTTCTATCTAATAATGTATATATTCTTGTTAATTAAAAGTATATTTATGTATTTATTAGGTGTAAAAGGTCTCTCAATTAATTGTTTAGTTATACTTGACTTTCTCCGAACAAGAACAAGAAGAAAAAGAAAAGAGCGGAAATCAAAGCATGTATTGCGAGCGTACATGCAGTTGAAGCAAAGGGAAGCGATGGATGGAGATGATTTTATACAGTACGTACATACAAAAATTTATGAGGAATATAATTTGATGAAAGCATAATTAATTAATATATGGAAGAAAGGAGGTGGGGTGGTTGCTATTTATATATTCATAAAGTAGTTTGGACTCCTCAGCTCATTCCCTTCCCAATAATTTTATATTTGTGGTTACGAAAAGAAAAGCTGGCAGTGGGGCGAAGATGTTGGTTCAATAGTTGGGTGGTTTGTGCAAATTAGAATGACTGACTTGTCTTGCACTCAAAGCCTACCCCCTTCCTTCCTTCCTTCCTTCCTTCATTGATTATATATATATATGTGTGCTGATTGATTGATTCATTACAGTTTTGTTAGGAGTTGGATTGGATACCTTACCTTACCCACCCCACCCCCTGGCTCCTCCTCATCCTCATCTTCCTCATTCATTCTAATTATAATTAAAACTAATATTAGAGAATTAGGACGCACGTGATTTTATTTCATTAATTTTAAGGTGGGGTGGGGTGTATGCATGGTAACATAGCATGACTAAATATCTTTTCTTGTGTCCATTCCATCCCTTCCATCACAAGTTCAAGTGGGGGCATACGTCCTACTTTCACTTTGTTACCAATCAATCCAAAAGGTAAGTAAAGCGCCATCACTGATCTGTCTCTGTCTCCGTCTCCTTCATTGTCACGTTATATATATATATAGAAATAGATAGAAGAGCTTGATGATCACAGATACATAGATAGATAGATAGCAATGACTTTTCACTTACCTCCTCTCTCCTCTCTCCTGTTCATTCCCCTTTTGGGATACAGATATTTTGTAGCTAGCCATTCTTTACGTTAATATTACATGTTGAAGTTGAATCACTATTTAATTAAAGTTCAAGCCTCTTGTAACATTTATATGTCAAATTAAATTAGGTTAGACATTCATTTCATATATGGTGTATTAATTTATATATAATTTGAAAAATAAATCATATGTATGGCTTAATTAATTATATATATGAATTAGTAGCATATATAATAAATGTTTATGACAAATTAATTAAACATATATAGAAAATAATTAACTTTATGAATGTGCATAAACATATATATAATAGTTGTAATATCTCTAGTTAGTAGTAGAAGTTATTGATAGGATATGTTTAGTTCACGTACGTGTTTCAGAAGAGGCATGCGTCGATAACGAAAGGGTATAGTGATCGATGCGGATGAATGGAATTCAATAAATTACTAATAAATTGCATGACTACTGCAGCTGACACAAACATCCAAAGAGAGAGAGGAGCATGCATGGCATGGGATATATTACATACATACATACATACATATATATATATATATATATATATATATGGTTCAGGCTAATTCTTTTCGTCCTTTTGTTTCTTTTTTTGGTGAAATTCTTTAGATCCATTTTGGCTTCTATTCTCTCTATTCCTCATTCCTCTCAACATTTACTACTTTATGTTTATTTTCCACCGTGCATGAGAGAGCAGGACGCAACCACATCATTAGCGAAGCTGAGCACCTCTCCGTCTAAATCATCTCATCTCTAATATTAAAATTAGATGGTCCACATTTTATTTTTATTTTAGCAGCTGTTGAATAATGTAAATCAAATATTATCTTTTTACTATTATTCTTAGCAAAAATTAAATAAAAACTGTCCAAATTAATCTGAACGCCTGAGACACGAGTGTACGTGGAACCGGATTGGATTTTGTGTGTTTCATTTTCAACGCCAGATTTGGATTCATTCATTATGGTTTCTTCGGGGAATTTGTATATATGTAAACATAAAAAAGACATTATCAGTAATTATTTTTTATTTGTATTGTTATTGTGAGACTGGGACCCACATTAAAAAATAAATTTAATTTAATTGTGAGGTATTATTAAATTGAGAACATAAATAATATGTGAGGCTAAATTAACAGATATATAAGCATATACGTAGGACCGGTAAATGGCTCTGTGGCATGCACTGACCAAACGAACCAAGCAATCTGACCGGGTTTAAAATTATTAAATTACAGAAGATATATATATATATATATACATATATAAAATATACTCCTATTTATCGATCGTTAAGCTTTTTGAGTAAGGTTGATGGATCCGTTTTCTATGTCAGGGTGGGTACAACCGTACCACAAGTTGAATTTAACACTAGTTGTGCGCCCAATTATAAGTAACTATCATTGAGCTCCTTCCTTATCAAACATTAAATAATTAGCACACACACACACAAATGTATATATATATATATGGACCTTTTTTTTTATCTCTGTCTCATCTCATTCTTCCATCAAAGCCCTAAGACTAGTAACATATATAGAATATTATTTATATAGATGGCTAGCTAGAGTTAATCATGCTTTTTTAGTACTTTTTATGACAACATTGTTAACCAAATCATCATGATTTGAAATGAAATGGAGACCTCTATATATATATATATATATTGAGCAAGCTAAATAAGGATATGTTGCTGAAAACTGATAAAAACTCGTGACATTAATTATTTTCCTCAATTAATTACGTACCATCAATATCATTGTGATGGTACGTAACTAAGAGATATATATATATATATATATGACAACGATAATAAATTTATTTTCACATGATAAAAGAAGGCGATCAGGACTCAGGAGTAGTGTTTAGAGTATTATCAAACCAACAATAATACTTAAACTTATGAGCAAGTGATTCAAGGAGTGAGTTAACTAGATAATAAATAATAACATATAGAAAAGCGCTATGTAGTATTGCACTATAAATCTCCTGTTGGTCAGAAAGTTTAGGGGGATTTTAATTTGCAGTAGTTAAGGTGGAATAAAGGAGCAAGAGAAGAGGAGATACATTATGTTTTGCTGAAAGAAAGTTAGGGCCTGTTTGATTCGTGTTTCTGAAATAATTTTTCTGTTTTCAGAAATAGAAAACTCAGAAAACTTGTTTGGTAAATCTGTTTTTTATAAACTGTTCTGAAAAACAGAAAAATAAAAGAACAGAAAACGCAGAACAACTTTAAGATGTTTTGTAGTTTTTATTCTGGAAAACACGAGAAAAGGTGAAAAACATCCACCTCACTAATGGTAAAGTTATAAATTTTGAATAACCCATCTATCACTCACTAGTTATGATTTTGAGAACAACTATTCAAACAGAATTTTTTATTTTCTTATTTTCAAAACTTATTCTCAAAAACAGTTTTACAAAACTGTTTTGAAAACAAGAAAACAGAAAACACTGTCAAACAGGCCCTTAATTTCAAGAAAGAAAAAAAGAGAGAGAAAATCCATAACTTTTTTATTAAAAATTTTAATATTTTTTATAACCAATAATAGTTTTTCCATTAAAAACCAAACACATTAAGATATATTTTCTCTCTTGTTTATCCTTTATTAAAACTAACTTTCTTATTATCAAACATAGATTTTAGGGCTTTTTTTTTTTCTTTTTACCGAAATCCGTTTTGGGTTAATTGAATAGAATGGGAATTCATGGATTATTTTATTTGGCTACATCGCATGTATGAGGTGGCAGGCATGAAGAAGCAGGGCAATGAAAGCCGTCCTCAACAATATATAAAAGGAAGTTAAACAAAATCTTATTGATTAAAATGTACCTTTGCCAAAAGAAAAATTAATGTAGAGGTCTACTAATTAATTAAACAAGTTCTACTAATTAATTAAGATGCATGGGAACAATTAATTATTTTTGTAATTCTAACACAGTGGAATCCGATTTAATCTAGACATAAGGAATCCTTGTTGACCAAAATAAGTAAATAAATAAATAAGGAATTGATTAAGAAAACCCGAAAGATATGGGTAAATTAATATTAATCTAGGTTAGCGATAACATAAAATTATGGTTTGTTTATGAATACTGTGGGCATTTGAGTCCATGGACACGATTTGACCCATCAGATCAGGATGTGTCTAAAAATATTCCACTTTTCAAATCATTCAAAGGCATTTGTATCTACTCCCCCCAATCATATTGATAATTCTTCCTCACACTATCTTGAATTAAATATGTAAGACTTACCTTAACAACATTCATTTAGTATTCACCAAGAAGATTGTCCATAATTAAATTTTGAGATTCTCATAATATCAATTCAATTCTAATTATTCGCAGGCAATATATTTAGATTTTTTTTTCTTTTTTGTCTTGACTTTGCTACATATTAGTGTCCACAAATTTTCATCTTCTGCCTCTTAATTTATTTGGACCTTTTTTTTCCATGAAATTTATTTGGACATTTAACTTCACCTATCACCTATTCCCTATTGGCAAAAAAAAAAATCTACATGAGAAAACATATTAGTCACCTATTATTCTTCTTGTAAGTCCCTCTTATGTTCTGTATTTGAGTGCCAAGATTAAATTTATGTATCTTTATTGTACAAGAGACTGATTTTTCTTAGTATTGCAAAGAAAAACTGATTTTTCTATGCTTTAGTGCATATTATGACTTATGAGAAATATTTGATTAGATCTCAATATTACATGTACGTATTCATAATATTACATGTACGTATTCATAATGGTCGCTACATTCCAAATTTTTATTTTTTGGTGAAATGCTACATTCCGATTTTGAAAACACACACGGGACATTATTTGAGCTCACTAAACTAAACTAGACATCTTACTCATGATAAATAATACCTTCAAACTTTTTAAAAATTATATTTATTTTTTTAATATTTAAATCCTATTGAAATGTGTAGAAAAAATTAAAAAAATAAGTACATGAACTCAATTAAGAAGTATAAAAAAAGATTAATATAAAATTATATGCAGGGTCAAAGAAGTGTTTCATTATCCATGATATATGAAGCGCCATCCCCCTGGCCAAAAAACAGAACAGCGCCATTCCCCATAGATTTTGTGTCAGTGAAAATGACAAATAGGGACCCCAGAAGAATGTTAAACTCTCATAAGGACCTAGAACTTTTAAAACAACTAAGAAGGACTTGTCAGAAAAATTTTATTTGCTTTCCAAAATTGCCCTTATTCACAGTACACAATGATTTACTTATAAAATAAAATCAGAAACACATCAAGAAAATTTGGCGCATTGTTCCCTTTTTTTCTAAAACACATTTTGTCAAGAAATATTCCATAGGACTCCGATTGCTCCATTAAAGGAATAAAACCCTACTCTATATTGCATTTATTCTATAAGAATGGTCCTCTCTCCCTCAAATATAAGAGTTTGATTTATGAGTGTAGGGGTTTTGATGGGTCTCAAAGATAATAAGGAAATGGGGTTGGAAAAATGAAACTTCAGAATATATTAATTGTTTCTTGAGATAGTGAAAATAAAGCTCAAGAGGTACTTTTAGTTGACTAGAGCTCAAAAAACTGAGGCTACAATCCTTTGAAAATTAGTTGAATAATAGATAAAATTATTCCAATAAAATTCTGAAGTAGAAAGCAAAAAAAGTTGAGAAATTTAGTTGACTTAAAGATACATTTAATGGAATAAAGCTCAACAACCCAACAACACAATCCTCAAAAAATTATGTGAATAATATATGAAATTATTCCAATAAAATCCTGAATCAGAGAACAAAAAATTATAAGAAAAGTTGGGTATTTTGGCATTTATAACTCCAACTTAGAAATTTACAACTAGTTTAAAAGAATTATCAACTATTTAATGCCAAAGAAAGTGGGCATTTACAATCTCATGTCAAGAATTTGACAACTCATTTAATGGAAAAAGAAATTAGGTATTTTGACATTTATAACTTTATTTTTGAAATTTTCAACTCTGTCATAGAAATTTATAACTTATATATAGGTATTTACAACTCCATCTCAGAATTTGGGTATCTTGGCATTTACAACTTAAATTTGGAAATCTACAACTTTTTTATAGGTATTTACAATTCCATTTCAAAATTTCAGTATCTATTGACATTTACAACTCTATTTTAGAAATTTACAAGTCCATCTAAAAAATTTACAACTTGTATATAGGTATTTGCAATTTTATCTCAGAACTTGGGCATATTAAATTGTGTGTATTGGCAATTACAACTCTATATTAGAAATTTACAACTTTTTATAGGTATTTACAACATTTAAGAGATTTGGTATTTTGACATTTACAACTCCATCTCAAACATTTTCAACTTTTTTTTATTGGAATTTATAACTCTATTTCAAAAATTTATAACTTGTTTATAGGTATTTATAACTTCGTCTCAGAAATTTACAACTTGTATATATATATTTACAACTTTATTTCTTAGATCAACTCCATCCCAATTCCAAAGATTAAGTTGTAAATGGAGTTGTAAACACTTATAAAAATGTCGTAAATTTTTTAGATCAAGTTATGAACAAGATACTCAATTTCTGAGAGGAAATTGTAAATACTTATATAAAAGTTGTAAATTTCTAAAACGGACTTGTAAATGTCAAGAGATCTAATATGTGAGATAGAGTTATAAGTACCTATAAATAAGTTATAAATTTCTAAGATAAAGTTGTAAATTTCAGAAATAGAGTTGTAATATCAAGATACCTAATTTTTTTCATTAAATGAGTTGTCAAACCAGATATGAGGTTGTAAATGCCCTTCCTCTTTAACCTTAACTTAAATGCTAATCCTTCTAAACTAGTTGTAAATTTTTAAGTAAGAGTTATATATGCCAAAATACCCAACTTTTCTTATATTTTTTGTTCTTTGATTGGATTTTATTGGAATAATTTTTTATATTGTTCAACTGGTTTTCTGAGGATTGTGTTCTTAGGTTGTTAGGCTTTATTCCACTAAATGTACCTTTAAATCAACTAAATTTCTCAACTTTTTTAACTCTCTGCTTCAGAATTTTATTAGAATAATTTCATCTATTATTCAACGAATTAATTTTATGAGGATTGTGGTCTCCATTTTTTGAGTTTTATTCAACTAAATGTACCTTTTGAACTTTATTTTCACTATCTCAATAAACAATTCCAATATGTTTCTCTACCTAAAATTTCCTGTTTCTCACCCCATTTCCTTATTTTCTTCTAGACCTATCAAAACCCCTATACCCATAAATCAAGCTCCTATATTTCTGGGAGAGAGAAGCATTCTTATAGAAGGAATACAAGATTGAGTAAGTTTTTACCACTTTGATGGAGCAATCAAAGTCCCACCAAAGACTCCTTGGCAATATGTGCTTCAGAAAGAAGGGAATGGCACGCCAACTTTTCTTGACGTGTTTCTGATTTTATTTTAACTAGAAATTTCTCCCCTCGCACTATGCGTAGGGATTTTATTTTAGAATTTACTGTAAAATAACTTATAGATAGAATTAAGAACTATTATAAAAAGTTATAAGAAGTTTGTGAATTTTTTTGTGATATGGTGAAATTGTGATAGAATAAAAAGGTTGTCATTTATTGTACTGGCTTCCTACAAATCCAACTTCTTATACTATACTATTATAGAACTCTAACACTTTCACTTCCTATGATCAAGTTTAACACTTAAATATTTGATGCCCCTAAGCTACCTGTAGCATAATTCAAGAAACATAAATCTCTATCATTGAATAGAATTTATATGATACTATGATCTACAATATCCAAAGTCATGCCAGAAAATATTTTGTAATGTTAAATATAAAAATGAAAGAACAAGAAGAAAATATTGGCTTATATAATCTTATACTTTGTTGTGGATAAAACACAAATCTACAATTAATATCAGGTAATTATCCAGTAATAATTCTTTTAACTTGGAACAAAGTATTAAAGTCTGGAAAAAAAAATATGTAGTTTGCTAAAGAAGAATTTTTCTTTCCTGTGCTTCCTAAGAGTATAACTGCAGTCGCAAAAATTTAGTATATAATTGCTTGAATCCAATAATTACAAGGAGTAATTAGTCAAATATATGCATGAACTACAAAAGCAACTAAACTATGAATTCTTATCACAAACTTGACAAATCTAGGACTAAGTTATGTTTCATACATTGATGAGATTAAAATAGATATATATATGGATGCAAAGACAATTATTTTGAACCTTGTGTGTGAATGATTAGCTCAAATGAAGTTAATGATCAACTTAAACACATTATCAAAATAGATTTCACATGAAATAATATGCACTTGTGAGAACTACACCCAAAACATATCCACCCAAAAGAATCATCACCCAGTGCAAATTTCTCTCTTTGAACCAAGTAACCAAATTCATCTGAACCACATCAGAGCACAAAAATAGAGGTAAGATTCCAGTATTTCATGGAATACTACAAAAGAAAGCTAGAGAAATCCTGGAATCACCTTTCTAGCTAGTCTAGAATAATCAATGAGACTTCATCCTGTAATTATCTCCATGAGTAAAACTCCAAAGCTATACACATCACTTCCCTCATTAAGCATTCCCATGCTTGCATGCTTAGGCAAAACATATATGTGGAAAATTGCTGGTTAAAATAATAAATTATCTATGAAAAAATTCAAGTCTAAAGCTTAACCAGTAAAGTGAAGATCTATGTATAGTTTCATCAAGATTTCAGTTGGAAGTATTGATCACTGGGTTATTATGATGAAGAATCATAATCATAAATGACTTAAAAGCTTAAGGAGTTAGGAGTCAAGACTTTGAGGTTTAATATAATATAAGTTTTGATGATGACAAATGTAGAGTAATAAAAAACAAATATATTATATGTATTTAATATATATAATGTTCCTTAAAGAAGTAAAATGTGTATTAGCATATATTTAATTATGGTTATAATGCATATATCATGCTATGTACAAGTATATCCACTGTACTTTTACAATGAATAATATATTTTGGATATATAAATTGGATTAACTACTTGATTTATAAGTGAAATATATTAAATGTAGGATGGTCTAAGTAGGAAGAGTGAGCATTGAAATAAAGAAATGAAAATCAACATCATGATTCACTCAAGAAAGAAGAAGAAAAATGATACTCAAAGAATGGAAGATCAGAAGGGAACATGTCAAGAAGAAAATGATCAAGTGGAAATGGAATTCAACATTTGAATACCTAGTCACTAGGTATATTTTGTTTTCACTTAGGTCTTGAGGTGAGATTAATCTTTGAAAATTTACTTAATCTTGTTACCATATGTTTTAAATGAGTTAGATTAAGTAAATATGATATTAGCATATGTTAGAATTAAGAAATAGTGGCTAACAAATGAATTTAGTGTTTAGTTCATGTTTTCAAAATGGTTTTTATGAAAAGTTTTACCTTATGCGTATAACTTATGAAGGTTATGAGAATAAAGTCTCAATCTCAAAGCTTTTCTAAATGTTCCCTCTTCGATTTCATGAAAAGGGTTGAGGTTATCCGCATAACGTAGGTGTCCACCATGTCCTCAGCTCTGTCCAGCAAGTTATCTTGATAAAGTGGCTACCTTATTCGCATAAGGGAGTAGACAGTAAAAGTCAAGTGTACTGTGCAACCCTAGGGAGGTTATCCACATAACATATGTTATAAGACTCTTGGACCTCCTTCTATTAAATTCGTTATCAGCATAACCTTAGGAGGTTATCCTGATAACTTATATTTTTCAAAAACTTAGTTTGTACTGACAACCTATGTTAAATTCGATTTCAGCATAACTTTGAGAGGTTATCCTGATAACCTATATTTTTTAAAAACTTAGTTTGTACTGACAATTTATGTTAAATTCAATTTTAGCATAACCTTGGAAAATTATCCTGATAATCTATGTTTTTCAGAAACTTAGTTTGTACTGACAACCTATGTTAAATTCGTTATCAGCATAATCTTGAGAGGTTATCCTGATAACTTATATTTTTTAGAAACTTAGTTTGTGCTAATTGATTTATCATAAGCTTAGTTTCTGCTGATTAAATGTTATCCGAACAAGGAATAACATCCTAAGAGATTATTCTAATAATTCTCAAAGGTATCCAAGTTTGTGAGACGTTATTCGAATAACTAAGTAGGTTTTCATGAAAATATTCTTGAACTAAAAGTCTAAAACTTAGCCATTTTGAAATGAATGTTATTCGCATAACAAAAATCTAACATTGAAACTAAGAGCCAACGGTCACCCGTTATTCGTATAACCTGAGGAGGTTATCCACATAACCTTTGTCAAACACATTTAATACAGTAGTTGAATGGCTCTTTTTGCTGAGTAACAGCTAGAGCTTGTCTCTAACCAATGGATTTTATATCTAACATCTAGTTACACCATAAATCTATAAATAGAACATTATTTAAACTTATGGATAACAATCTTAAGAGAATTTATGCGAAAATACTGTTTATATATATAAAATCTTTCTGTATCAACATCCTCTGAAAAACTCACTTCAATATAGTGAACTTTCAATATATCATTTACTCTAAAAGAGAGTTTTCATTCTATATTTATTCTAATCTATGAACTTCTTGGTAGATTCTTGGTGTGGGGTATCATTAAGGGAGATTACACATTTTATAAGGGTATGGGGAGAGTGGCTTCACAAGTGCCTACTGAAACTTGTGGGATATACTAAGGCTTCACAGGTGCCCGGATCAAACCTATAGGATATAGTAGAAAATTCCAAGTGGTAGCTTAGGGACTCGATGTAGACTAAGTGGTTGGGTTAAACCAGGATAAATCCTTGTGTCTTATTCTTCATCTGTTCATTTCATCCACAAACTTCTTCACTCTCTGTTTATCCCTGTTTTGCTGCACATTTGGTAAAACTGTGTTGTGATCTAAAAATGGCGAAAATTTTGCATCACCTAATTCATCCCCCTCTTAGGTGACCAGCCAACTTAATAAGGACAACTAAAGCTATTGAATGAAGCCTTATGAGTTATTATAATCTCTAATACTACATATTGAAGGAAGAATCATAATCATAAATGACTTAAAAGCTTGAGGAAAAAGTAAAAACTAACCCAACTGTCTTTATTACACATGTAGTTAGAAAGCTATTCTCAGAGCCTAATAGCATGGCAAGTCCAAAGTTTGATACATTAACATTCCACCAATTGTCCAAAAGAATGTCACTAGATTTTATATCTCCATGAACAACTTTGGGTTCCAACCCTTCATGCTTATAGGCTAGCTTGTTTTTTAATGCAGACCAAACATTAATTTGATCAATCAAGGAGAGCGATAACATTTTTTTTTTCTTTCCATTCACACAATGTATCCCCTAATTGAAATAGAGAAATGAAAAAATAGACCCTTTTGCTTTCCATATATCCCATGTCAAGGGGCTAATAGAAGTAAAATCATTGTCAAATAGGATGCACAATTTTTACTTGGTTTGGTGCTATAACTCTATTAACAAAGAAATTGACCCATAAAAATGACGTATTACATTCAACCATACTCTATAATCAAATTACAACGGGGACATAGTGGAAGGCTAAAATACCAATCCATATAAACCTTTAGGAGAACAATACCTCAAAAGCCAAGACATGAGATCATAGAGCTTAAGATGAAGCTAAGAAAATTTATTATGAATATATATGGCAAACATCTTGACCTTTGGTTTCTGCACATTAAAGAATTAAGATACCATGGTTACTTGTGATTTGATGAGAATAATTTAATGAAGAAGCTTTCTACATTTATCATTATTGTAAAAACATGAAAGATTTGTATAATTATGGAATCAACATAAATCAAGTGAAGAAAAGATTCTAAAATACCTATAAGACTATAACTTCTTTTTTTCTCCTTAATCAATTATAAGGTCTACTTCTCTTTATGATACCCAATGTAAATATTTTCTACCCAAAAAATAAATGATAAAAAAGAGAAAACTACTAGCATATATCTTGTATGAGAAAAAGATCCAAAGACAATATATACTTGTTGTCTATATGCATTCTCTCCATGTCAACCTGCCAATATGCAGAGAATATGAAGTATTAACAATGGGTAGAACATTTGTACCAAAGACAAAACATCTATAACTTGTTTATACACGCATTTGCCATGTAAGTATATAAAGGGAAAATGTTTTACAACAATTAGTCAATGAGACAACTAAAACACATCACTTTTTTCACCAAAAGCATGCATAAATATTGACACTAATCGGATGTAGGACCACAAGACAGCAATATAGGAAGGCCCTCCTATGCACAAGTTGTTGACAATTCAATTAGTTATTATGTCGAATTCTAGTGTACAGCATCATAAGTAGGATCTATTGTCCTATGACCAAACAGAAAATTAGAGGGCCACCATAGAGAGATGTCATTTGCCTTTGTAACATAGTAGAATAACATTGCAAAACACAAAAGGGTAAAACTATTTTTTATTCAAGAACAACTTCTAAAAAGAAGGTCCAATGGTGCATGTCTTATAAGCTCTCAAAAGTAAACATAAATAAAAGTATGAAACTTTCATAGGATAGTATCTCTAGTTTCACAAGATAAAAATATAAGTGATGGGACTAAAATGAAGATAAAAATATATGTTTAACTTTCATTCATACAAGCAACTACTTTACCCACACCATTCATTTCCCCGATAAAATTATACTTAGTCCAAAAGCTCCCAATATTTTTTTAGAAGGAACAATATCCAAATTTGCAATTGGCAGCCCAAACTCTAGTGTCTATCTATGCATCATACTTCCTTCAAAACCTAAATTGAGAGAGAGAGAGAGAGAGAGAGACTCATAGTTGGTCTTCATCTTTGTGATGATGATGAGACCTAAAATATAAATTAACCTCAATACAGCTAGAAAATATAGTGAGCAAGATACTAGAGAAATTTATGATGAATCAAGAAGCAACTTTCTAATAAGAAGACAATAAATCTATTTTATCAAAGGTTATACTTAGAATAACACATTAACAACTTATAAGGAGAATCAAACACAAAAGATTGCAAACAGAGGCTTGACTATGATGATAATGATAATCTTACTCGACTATGGTGATAATGATAATCTTACTTTCAGCATAAACATCCCCTTCCCTCCAAAACCCTCCAATCAAATATTCAAATCCTAGGAAAAACATGGATAAAAATCGAAGAAGGGAGGCTGAGATCCACAAAAACCCAAAAAAAAATAGAGATACAGAGAGAATAACCCAAAAGTCCAAAACAGGGTGACAATAATGGAGAACAATGAATGAGGAACACATAGTTGGTCTTTATCATTGTTGATGATGGAAGGTAAAAATTAAATATCATGATGGTTCTATCTTCCTACAACTGGCGTGGTCACTAATGGAGGATATAGAATTATATGTGTTCCTTCACTAGACCAACAATGATTTTCCCACAATTGCTCATTAAGAAAGGAAGAAGGGTCACGATTCTACAGAGGACAAAGAAGAAGAAATTCGTCGAAGAAAATAAGGATGAAAAGAAGAAAAAATAGCAAAGAAACCCCCATTTGTTCTACTGTATTGCAGAAACCCCCATTTATCAAAGAATTAGACAGGGCTATTCGGAAATAGAAACCCTAAATCCTTACCGAAGAAGCTTTCAAGTTGGTTTAGTGCAAGGAGAAAAGAGCTTTAGCTTCTAATCGAAGTGCTTCTTCAGGTTCTTCCTCTACTTTGCTTGGCTTTGTCGTTCTTCATTTGGTTCTCCCCTTGGTTTGGCTTCCCGTAGAAGAAAAGAAGAGAGATAATGAGGCATATATGTTTTGTGAGGGAGGGAGGAGGGATTTTTTAATTCTGCTTTTTGTGAGAGAGGGAGTGAGTATACATTTTGTTAAATACTATATAGAATA
This sequence comes from Adenanthera pavonina, assembly GCA_026686845.1. NCBI lineage: Eukaryota > Viridiplantae > Streptophyta > Magnoliopsida > Fabales > Fabaceae > Adenanthera > Adenanthera pavonina. The sequence goes on from JAIVEN010000016.1 coordinate 462,775, forward strand.
CATAACGAAAGATAAGTGATGAGATGTAATTTTGAATTTTGAGATTTGAGAGGAAGAGAATTGATGGAGGGAAAAAAACCTGCCCTTAAGCCATTAGAAAAGAGATGAAGACAGTTTGATTTTTTAGCCACAGGCAGATTATATTGATAGAGGGAAAAATCCCTCCTTGGAGTCACAACGAGTGGGATATAGTAGATACCCTTCTTCTTCTTTTTTTTATATCAAAACAAATAAAATAGAACCAATAATTCTTAATCATTGTCCCAAATCGGTACCCACCAATGCAATATATTAATACTAATACATAACTAATATACTATGTTTATTTGAAAAACACAAATTCAAAATCAAGAAAAGAACTAATAAAGGTATTAATATTTTGATTATAGCGTGTTAATACTGATTGTAATTAATGAGGACATATTTATTAAATATAATATTTGATTTTATGTAGACTATTAAGAATTATTATTTGGAGGCAGTAAAAAATTGCAAATAAAAAATAAGAATAAAATTAATTGATGAAGTGGAAAACAAATTGAAATTGATGGGCATTAATAAATAAAAATTATGATTAATAAATATAATGGAGCTAAAAAATTAGTATTAATAAAAAATGATGCTAGAAAATGATGGTTAAAAATTATGATAAAATTAGTATAATATAGTATAAATAATAAAAAATAGCCATCAATAAAAAATAGTGGTTAAAAAATTATTATTTGTTAATAGGAAACTAAATGGAAGGATATTAAATAGGGAAATGAGAAGAGAATTGATGGGAAAAATTAAAAAAAAAATAAATGAGAAAGTCTTTACCAAATTGATAAGAGAGAGAAGAATATGGAAAGGTAGATCTCACCGAAAAAGATAAAAGATGGGTTTCAAGAGAAATAGTAGGTACTCTTAGAGTGCCATGTTAGATTTACTCTCTCCAATCAAAAAACAGCACCTCATATAATTTTAATCCTAGGTGTCATAGAGATAATTTATATTATTTTAATCCAATAAAAAAGCAGCACCTTATTTCATTCTCGATCCCTCCCTCCTCAATTGCAATTCTCTGAGCCATAGACTGCCACTCTCTCGTCTCTCCCCCTCACCCTTTCAAGAAATTCTTCAAGAACAGGATGTCAACGTCGGAAGAAGAGTGAAGTCGAGATCAGGCCAACGTCGACCGCCGCTCTCGCTGTCGATCATGCATGGATTTGGCTGATTTCATCCTCAGGTTTGATTTTCTCGCTTCATCTTGGCTATTTATGATCAGACCAAAGTGAGTCATTGCTCTTGGAGTCGATTATGCAGGGGTTTGTCTGATTTCATCCAGAGGAGTGATTTCCTCACTTCATCATGGCTGTCTACAATCAGAAGAGCGCAAGCCACTGTTGTCGCCTTTGATTACGCAGGGGTTTATCAAGAAAAGAATAAAAAAAAGCAATGAACCACATTCAGCATCAGCAAGAAAAAAAACCAAAAAAAAAAAATGAAACTAAAGCAGAGCTGGAAAAGAGTGATGAAGAGTCACTTGAAATTTTTTTAATATTAAAGTGACATAAATTAAGGAAGTGACAGATAGGATTAAAAAGCATATGAAGTGGTACGTTTTGATTGGGAAGAGTAAATCTGACATGGTACTCCAAGAGTACCAAAGTATTTCTCGGGTTTTAAATGTAAAAAATATAAAAAAAATTGACAGGTGGCAAAAATCAAGACAAAAAAAGACATGTGGCAATATCAAAATACATCTGCACATAGCCTAAATAGAAGATGTTATTGTACGATAGCCAATAGTGTTGGCTTCATTCTCCTTTTTAATTACATATTTGATATATTTGATATTTGATACATCATTGTGTAATATATCTCGAGCAATTTTGGAAAGCAAATAAAATTTTCCTAACACAAAAAAACCTAGGTCCTTGTAAGTTGTTTCAAAATTTCAGGTCCTTACGGGAGTTTACATTCTTCCGGGTCCCATTTGTCATTTTCCCTTTCTGTTATATTCACATTTTAATAGTGTATTGATATATTGATAACTAATTGCTCCACATTGTCAAACAAAATGACTAATAAGGTGTTTAGTGTAACACCTTACTTTTATTTATATTTTCTCATATATTATAGTATGTACAATGTCCAATCAACTCATATTAAGAGCTTGAACATTAATAGAACCAAAAAATTTAAATAAAAAAAACACTATACTATTTATTCAATTCTCAAGTTTTCTGGACGAATTTTGAAAAATCATAACTTAATCCAGAAAAATCGTATCAATGTGGTTCAAGTCTCTAAATGAAGCTAGAAACATGATATACAAGATAAAAATATGAAAATTTCCTTTAACCTAACCAATTAGTACAATTTATTACTCAAACTTACACTATATAAATGGTCATTTCTCTCTTTTTCAGGATTTTGGCTATAACTTTAAAAATTCATATCTAACTCTATACTGAGTCAAATCATGTATTCTATATGCCATTGGAAAGATATATATGTCTACTTACCTTCATATTTTTTCTTATACATTTATTTAGTCTAGACAGGGCACAACATCAATTTGAATCACTGTGGATCAGAACATCACTTTTTCTGGAACAATCTTGGGAAAACTTGTATATCTCTCATTGTACAGCTCCAATTGAACTCAAACTAATGATATATTAACCTCAAAAGATAAATATTTTCATAAATATAAGCCACTAAATTTTTGGAGCTCTATGCGATTTTATATCACTTTTCAAAGAGAAGTAATATATTCAGTAAAATTCACAGCCTTCATATCACTGTCCAGTTTTGATCTTGAATTTTAAAATTATACTATAAATCGTACATATATCCAAATTATGTATTCTTTAGCTCATTGGAAAGCTTATTCTCTCTAGTTTCAGGGAATATATAACACTTGACTTACTTTCCCTATTTCAGTCAAACAGTATTGACTTTACTTTCATTACTATAAAATGAACTTCTAGCAATATAACATGGTAAAGTAGACTTTATAATAAGCTCACATGATCATTCCATGTTTCAAATCCATGCCAAATATTTTATAATGCTCATAAGGACATAATAGCACAATGGCACAAATCTAAAAGCATATACATGGTTTTCTACATAATTTCAAAATATACACTCATAGCTTGAAAATACCATCAAGCATCATTCTCTTCTTCATTCTCCTTGCCTTTTCTTTGGATTTCTTTGCCATAGCTTGTACCTATCATTTGAGATAATTGAGGGGATGAGATTGGGAGCAATCTCAGTAGTAAGTTACATTTTATGCAATTATGTCAATCATGTCAAATAACTTACATTTGATCACATTTAATCACATAAATCATATTTAAACAATAAATTGCCACATTGGTCATACAAAAATTTGGCAGCATAACAGCTTAAAAAATGAACATCCCGGGGAATAAAACCCCTCATTTTACAGCCAAGACCAATCAAAGAAATCACAATTTCAATATGGCAACACAATTTAATCATAGAAAGACAATGAAAGTACATAAAGTAAGAATATGAAACTTAGCTACCTTGAAACATTCCTTTGGCTCTTTCTCTTTAAACCAAAGCTTCCTCTAGTTTTCCCAGGCTTCCTCAAATCCCTAAATATCATTCAACACATGCTCAAGCCACTAATTTCATGGCTAATTACAAAAAACTCTCATAAAACTTTTGAAACCCTTAAATTCTCAAACTCTTTATCTTAAGCTCTATCTTTGAGCCAACCCTTGTCTTTAATATTTTTTATCATGGGAAATTCATTTTTGCCATCAAATTAATGAAATTCCAACCTTAAGACACTCAAATGATCTGGCCGAAAATCTTCTCCAAAGGAAAAAGAATGGTTCTTTCACAGACTTACTTAAAACATACCATACTTGTTTCCTTTAATAAATTCTCATGCTTTTTCTTGATTTTATAGTTTAAAAACAACTTTCCTTCCCATTAATCAAGCTTGGCCAGATTAGAATAGTGGATGAAGGAGAGAAAATTGCAAGGGAACTAACTCATAGAGCTTAGAAACTATACTAGAACACTTAAAGAACACAAGAGATTTGCTTACCAATTTTTCTTGCTTTTCTTCCTTATTTTTCTTCTCTTTTTCTTTCCTCCTTCACCCCACGTAGCCTCCCTTTCTTTCACCTTTGCTGCAGCTTCTCTTCCCTCTTTCTAAGTGTCCAAAACGTCCAACTTGAGGGAGTATAAATAAAAGATGCCAACCAATGAAATCATGCCACCAAAGCTTCTTGATTTTTCTTGCAAATTCATGAAAATTATAAATTAATGCTATTTTGTCATGTGCAGCTTTAGGAACACGAAATAGGGAGTATTTTGCTACAAAAATATTGTACTTTTATTTATCCAGATATATCTTGAACTGATCTGGACAAATAAAGCTACTTTAATAGTATATTTTACTATTATTGAGATACTAATTATAATTTTATTGGGATATAAAATTACCATAATATCCTTATCTCAATTGGTCTAAATATAAGACCCACACATTTTTCTTGAATGAATATTGCTTCTTCCTATAGTCCAGACTGACCTTTATTGGGTAAGACATTAATATTAAATCATAATTACTTAATAAATATTAGTTTGATCTTAATAAATTTCATTATGTATTCCATTGGTCTTAGCTCATTGAGAGCTTCATTTTGATTATAATTTTTCATATTTACAAAAATACCCTTGATCTGAGATAAATTTATAATTTTTAAAACTTTCAGATCATTAGGTGTAAATTTTGTCAAAATATTTGACTCTCTCCCCAATTCTTGGGGGACAAAATTGTCACGTTCATAATTTTTAGGAGTAAAAATATAATTTCTCATTTTTCCGTCTAATCGGGAAAAATAATCTCTTTACCCTATTTCACGTAAAATGGTATCTGCCCGTTTTTGTAAATTTCATATGCATTTTTAATTACGTAACATTTTAGAGATATTATATTTAGTGCATGCAATATTATATATATATATATATTCAAATATCTTGAATGTAATATACAAGATATTATTTATATTTGGTTAGATAAGCTGCTGTATAAAAAGATATATAAAATGCAATTAGCATCAAAGCTAACAAAGTTAAAATTTTACCATATACCAATGTATAATATCTATTTTTTTCTAATATAAAATGTTTTGCAAAATGTCATCACCCTACAGTAGCTCACAACTTACACTATAGAATGCTAGCAACTATGTTGGATCACTTCTACTAATAGTTTTGACACTTAGTGATAGAGATTCAGAAGACATTCAAAAGATTCATAGCTATTTATAGAAAGAGCCCATTTATCTTAATGAATTCATAGTGTCTCCAAGGCCTAACACAATAATAAGTATGGTCTTTTCAAGTCTCAATCTAAATTTAAATAAATTGATCCACCAAAAACCATGTGCTTTGAAGATTTGGTTTTGGACAGACCATAGACAAAGGAGTTATTCAAGAGTTTATAAGCGTAATTTGAAACCTATGTTATTACAATATTGGCCCAAAAATCTAATATGTATATGAAAAAGTTCAATGAAGTCTTAATAGTTCATATTCAAGATCAAATGCAAGTTCTTCTACCCCCATGCAATTAATGTGACATAAATAGTATTTTAGGCTCATTAATTAGTTGTTTAATTATGTTTTGTGTTATGTTTAGTTGAATAGAACTTAAATTATTTAAATAAGTCCATTTGTTGAGTCCTTATTAGGTTTTAGATTATATTTTCATGTGCCCAAATTAGTATTTTAAGTGTTTTATGTTCATTATGATTACTTGACCCTCAAGTATATCATAAATTAGGTATGTTTTTAGTAAAAAATGTCACTTTTTTTGTGACTTTCATAAAGTAAGGTTTTACACTTAATTTCCATATTTATTTGATACTATCAAATATCTTTTAGGATGTTCTTAGTAAATTAGAATGATTTAGAGTGTCTTAGTTTTTAAATAAGTGAGATTTTTTTTATCTCACAAGATTTAGTCTTAAAATTTAACTAATTTCCTATTATCTAAAGTCCCTTAACTTTAAGAATAATTAATTATCTATTTCATGAGATACTCTAATCACTCTAAAAGGTTTTATAAATCATTATAAATAGATATATTTAGACATCCGTTTTTGAATAAGTTGAATGAAAAATTTTTTTCTTTGTGTGAGAATTATCTAAATTTGTGCCCTTCTTCATCGTTAGAAACTTATGCTAGCACTTGATCAACCAATTTGTTTTTATTTGTGAGACCATTCCCGCTATATTGCCTGATTTGTTTGGCTAGCCACGAAGAGACCATATCACCGGCCCTCATGAATATCTATTCTCCAGTTTCTGGATCCACACTAGAATATACTAATCCAACAGGAATAACAACTGACGTGACCTTCACAAGTAAGCGCCAGAACCTTGAAACTATATATATTTCAATTCCAAAACAAAGAAAATTATTCATTGGTAAACGGGCTACAAACAGTTTCCAGAAATTTATAGCTCCTGCTCTTGAGATTTCTAAAAGAGGAGCTAAATTATTTACAGGAATCGGCGTACAAGAAGCAAAATTATTTCAAAAGAATCCATTATATGCAATTCTAGAAGTGGAGCTCCAACAAGCAGGGTAACAATATATACAAGAGATAACTTCAATGATCATGGACCTGGTGAAAGAAAAGGACGAGAATTTTGTACCCCTTTTCTATTTACTCTTTTCTGCTATGAGTTCAGGTTGACAAATTTTCATGACAAAATTAATGCGGCAAGTCAGTAAACTGAGAGTCCATAGGATTGCTTTATAGACAAGCCAACTTGAATGCCTATTTCTTTCCATTACTGTAAGCTCTCTCTAATCTCTTACTAATCAGCATCTTCGGAGCAAGCCAAGTCAACTAAATGTAGATAATATATGAATGCAACGTTCGCTGTACCAAAATTCAATGGCAAAGCGTCTGTCCAGAAGTCCCCCATTGAACAAAACTATCAGGAAATTTCTCTGAAACGTTGGACTGCACATTTCTGCAGGATAACTTTGATTCACTTCGCTCCCTTCCCGAGAGAATATGACAGAATTAATAACTGACATGAAGACTAGTTTGGACATGAAATCACCCTCATGCACTTCCCAGATGAATTATAATAGCCTTTAAGCCTTTGCATGAAATCACCCTCCTGAACATTCTAATGATAGATTAAAAAAGATTGTTAGGCACGCAATACATCTACTACTATCAGATCAGTGCAAGTGCGCAACAACAATGGCTGCTGCTCCAAGACCAGTTAAAACTTAAAGCTTCTTTGTTGAGCCAAGATAAAATAATTTCACACTCAAGCCGCGCCACAAAACTTCAACATATGCACCTAGTGAATGGAGACTAGTATGGATAATTATAAGACAAACTCTATTGAGCTGCGAGATCTGGTACTATGTTGAAAAGGGATGGTACCTTCATGCTGGAACCATATTCACTGGTGGAGGGAGTTGTTTCTCCCATCACTCCATTGACAACATTTTTCCAATGAAAGCCCAGCAATTGGAGAGTTCATAATTGATGGCCTGCATAAAGTATAAACGAGCTTAAAAAATATACACGGAAACAGTTTGGTAGCATAAGAAAATGTGTATTTATGAGAAGTACTTCATACAACAGACAGTGACACTCGTACACAAGATTAATAATATTACTCACTTGCTCATCCAAAATCCCCAACCTATCTTGTTGCCTACGTTTTTGTTTTTTTGTTGGGGGGTTGTTAAAAACAGAAAGTTTATTAATGGAGGATAAGAAATCCTCAAACAGAACCAAATAAAAACAAGAACAGACTCAAAACAGATTAGCATATGAAAATTCCAAAACAAGAAACAAATCAGTGAAGTAGAGAGCAGTCCAATCTCTTTGCATATCTAAAATGGTGAATCCCATAAAAAGACCATGCAGAGAGCACCGAAGAGAAGCCATGAAAACGACTCTTTTCCCATAACGGATTTAAAGGCAAAGAAATGCTCTTGAAGATGCAGCCATTCCCCTCCTGCCAGACAAACCATAAAATACTATTCAAGTTGCCAAGCCAATGAGGTATTGTATAATAGCATCATTAAGGTTCATTTTAAACATATTTCTGTTATCATCACGCTTCCTCATTCATGATTTTGTGTTCTCATCAATTCTTTTGTTTTCCTTCCTGTTTCTAAACCCTTTAAAATGAATTTGGAAACTGATCCAAAGCAGCAGGAACACAGTTCTCTCCAAATACCAAATGTGTTCGAAAGATAGCTCACTGCTGAGCAATGAAGGAATAAATGTGGAGGAGTTTCCAAGTTAGATCCACACACATAACTCGTGTGGACTCGGAAGAAATAGCTATATAGGGCCATTGAACTCGCAGCATATCATTAGTGTTTATGCATTCATCTGAGTGCCGCAGTCTACATAAATGATCAATCAAAGGCAAGGAACTGAAGCTCTCAATTTTCTTTATTGAGCAAAGTTTCGAACAAGATGAAAATTACAGGGTTTACTGGAATTTAAATACAAATAAATTGTGACTGGGAGAATTGTACATCGTAGAAAATCGGTAAAGATAAGTAAATGCTCCCAGAAAACAATATTACCCACCCAAGTATCATAATGTATATCTCCCTATACACAAAAAAATAGAAATCCTGCAACCAACTAATATTGGTAGGCAGTTGCAGTAAAGCCTCACTGCAACACTGTGGAGCATTACCTCTCATATGGCTTTTCTTCACATGAGTTAGCAGATGAAGATAGCCAATCCAGGTCAACAAAGTTGGAGCAGCTGAATAAATGACCATGCTCAGAATAATAAATACGATCACTTTCAGTGCAGCACTCTCTTTGCATGTCTCCAAAAAGCTGTTTCCGAGGCACTGAAGGAGTATACCTACTTAAATAATAGCATGATTCATATACAGTCTAAATGAGGCAAAACTAAGCAGCAACTACCAGTATATGTCATCACGCAAGCAGTCACCATTAGTTTGTAGCTTGTATCAGCAGAGTATATAGCGTTATTGACACAACAAAGATTACAAATTATGTGATTTGTAACTGGCAAATTTAACACTACTGTCTTTACATGAGTTTAACATCTTTGGTCTAAATTAGAATAATGCTTTTTCACTCCACCAGATAATATAAGTAGGAAATATTTATTGTTTCAGTAACTAGCCTAAAATTCTCATCCAGCAAGGCCTGGTATCAGAAGAAATCTAAATTATCAAGAATTTGGCAACTACAGAACGAAAGGTGGAAGTTGCCAAAATGGGATACCAACAAACTATATTTTGTTGCATATCTTGACATAGGTATAGACTATAGACTTCATAGTACATTAATAGAGTACGAACCTTGAAAATGCTATGTCACCCTCAGAAGTTGATATTTCAGATGATAACACATGTTTGTTTTCTTCCTGTCCAATCAGTCTGGCACTGGATTAGAGAATTTATCTGGTTTGGCAATCAGGGCTGACATAGGTGTAGAACTCTCACACAGAATGCTCCCATCTGATAAGGATCTTTTGAAAATTGACCTAAAAACCAAATTCCAATGTCACCATATTAGCTGCACCAATTGGTACATTCCATATGTATGCTTTAAGTGATCATAATACATGTGACAATTGACATTTTAATTAAATGACAATCATAACATCTACTCCACTGACCACTTTTGGTACAATATTGGCTAAGCATAGGAAGGCATGGATTACTATATCAAAAGACCAACAAAATACCAAAGTTTGAGAAAGTAATTTAGAAGATTCTAAGAAACATGAGGAGCATTAGATATCCTCAGATTTTGCACTTCTCTTCCTACTTACATTCCCCCTCATAAACTCCAAAATTCAATAAAATTTGCATCAAGAAATCACTAGTCCCAAAGGATCTGAATGAAGAATAAGAATATAAGCAATTTGTCAAACACAAGAATGGGAGTGGGCCAAGTGGCTGAGTAAGGATATCTGCAAATTAACTAGGACAGGTCCAAAGGTAGAGTGTGTTTCACCCTTAAGGTACCATACTTCTTTTTTGGCTTCTTTTTTGGCCTGACTCAAGGTACCATACTAGTTAAACAAGATTTCATTAATCTTCAGTAAGCGTGATGGCTGTAATTGGATGATCAGCCTCCTCATTCTTTTGATGCTTTCTTTTCCCCGTCTTTTCTTTGCAGCTACGGGCTCTTCATCCCCCACCCTCCAAAAAAAATTCCCATCCCTCAAAAGAAAAATCTTTGATAACTTGTTCGCAGTGTAGAGTTTCATATCAAAGTAACTGAACTACTAGCACTTGAGACAGATAATAATACATATCAAATGAGAGTTTGATGAGGTAAGAAAACAAACCTGCTTTGAAGTTCATTCTAATTACGTTATTCTCTTAGATGAGAAACTCTTGTTATCGAAAATATGCAGGGGAACGTTAACTGTACAAGTTTTGGATGGAGAATCTGAAATCCAGACTCCTAAATTTTTAATCATGAAACAACTTTTACAAGGAAAACACAGCCAGGTATTCTTTCACCATAATATTAATTCATATACCTTTCATCTTCTCCCCCATTTCTCCCAGCACCATAGTTCCTATCTGAACCCAACTCACACAGCGCAGGCTTACCCTGTTGAGGCTGAAAAAGGCCCAGGAATCTGTTCCGATAAATAGAGAAATAATCTTATGTTTTGTACAAAAAAATAGTCAGTTGACTCCTCTAACCTTTTCTTTCTAAAAAAGAAAAATCATTGAACACCCCAAATAGATATTCATTTACTTAGATAACATCATTAAAGTATGACAGCCATATATAGTTTGTAAATTCTGATACTATGATTCAATTCAATGAACCATACAGCAAAAACCCAATAAAGAACAATAAAAGCCAGATGATTACAATGGCAAGGATGACTGAAGGGATTGTGAAATAATTCTCCAATTGAGAAACGGAAATTTGGCACAGGTAATGGGCCTCATCAAGTGATCCGTAAACCTATGCTAGTGCTGGCAATTTGGGGGTTGTGCAACTTGCAGGAATGAAATGAGTATAATATAACTGAACAATCAATGATGAAGAGATATCATGACTTTACAGCATGGTTATGGGCAGGAAGAGATGCAGATCCTAGGCTTGAGAAATAGGTTATAAATGGTAGTATCTCTTTTATGGAGAAAAAATGTATTTGGACATCTAAAATAAGAATAAGATTGATAAACTGCTCAAGCCTTATGCATGCAAAAATTAAGCAAAACTCTAAAGAATAAACTAGCATACCTAACACAAATAGTGGTTGGAAAAATATTCTCTAATGATTTACAACTGAAGAGTACACTGGTATATATACAAGTTATCCTAGGAGCTTAAAAATAAATAATGAATATTTACAATAAATGTAGGGATTATAATCCCTAATTCTATGCTGATTCTATAGAAGATAAGAATAAAAAAGAATCAACAAATATAATCTGAATAATATCCTATAATATTCTAATATCTTCTAACACTCACCCTCAAGCTGGTGAGGGCATATTCGCAAATCCCAGCTTGGTGATCAAGTCCTGAAAATGAACACTAGATAATCCCTTTGTGAGAATATCAGCAAGTTGCTCTCCTGTAGGAACAAATGGTGTACAAATTAAACCATTATCCAGCTGCTCCTTTATAAAATAACGATCTACCTCAATATGCTTCGTCCGGTCATGCTATACTAGACTGTGAGCAATATTAATTGCTGATTTATTGTCACAGTAAAGTTTCATCGTACCCTCCCATTTAACCTTCAAGTCTTCCAAGATTATCTTTATCCATAATAGCTCATAGATCCCAAGGGCCATTGCTCTGAATTCAGCTTCTGCACTAGATCTAGTAACCACATTCTATTTCTTGCTTCTCCAGGTGACAAGATTTCCGCCAAGGAAAGTACAGCAACCTATCATTGATCTCCAATCAACCAAGGAATCTACATAATCTGCATCTGTATAGGTTTCAAGAGTTAATCTATTTCCTCTTTTGAATAAGATTCCTTTTCCTGGTATACCTTTCAAGTATTGTAGAATTCGATGTACAGCCCAAAGATGTGATTCTTTAGGAATATGCATAAACTGGCTCACAACACTTACAGTATAAGCTATGTCAGGCCTAGTATGAGACAGATATATTAGTTTACCAACAAGCCTCTGATATGATCCCACATCAACAGTTGCATCATCTGGGAAATCACAAAGTTTGTGATTAACTTCTATTGGGATATCTATCAGTTTACATCCCAATTTATTTGTCTCAATTAATAAGTCAAGAATATATTTCTGCTGTGTTATAAAGATTCCTTACTTTGAATAAGCAACTTCAATACCTAGGAAGTACTTAAGCCTCCCTAATTCTTTAATTTCAAACTCTCTCATCAATTGCTTCCTTAAACAATTAATTCCTTCCGTATCATCTCTTGTGATTATAATGTCATCAACATAGACTAGTAACACTATCACTCAAGCCGAATGTCTAATAAATAGAGTGTGATCACCTTGACTTTGCTTGTACCCCATACTAAACATGACTTTTGTAAATCTCCCAAACCATGCTCTTGGAGATTGTTTGAGCTCATAAAGTGCCTTTTTAAGTTTGCAAATTGTATCTTATGTAAGCTGAGAAAGAAATCCTGGTGGTACCTCCATATAGATCTCATCTTCTAAATCACCATGTAAGAAGGCATTTTTAACATCGAATTGCAGTAATTGCTAGTCTTGGTTAGCAGCAATAAACAGTAAAATCCTAACTGTATTCATTTTTGCAACAGGGTAAAAGTCTCCACATAATCTATGCCATAGGTATGAGTATATCCTTTTGCAACTAACCGTGCCTTGTATCATTCTAAAGAACCATCAGAGTTGAACTTAGTTGTGAAGACCCAGCGGCACCCTACTAGTTTCTTACCTTTTGGCAACGGAACCAGGTCTCACGTCTTGTTTTTCTCTAGGACTTCCATCTCTACTTTCATTGCTTGTACCCAATTTTCATTTGCCAATGTCTCAGATAAGGTTTTAGGAATGGAAATATCATTTAAATTTGTCAGGAAGGTGCTATGACTGCAAGACAAATTGTTATAGGAAATAAAAGATGATAAAGGATATAATGGACGTTTAGTGCAACTTCAGATACCTTTGCATAAGGCAATAGGAAGATCATTATCTACATTTTCAAGAACATTTTCAAGGGAGGGAGTTAACTCTGTACCTTCAGGAATAGATTCCGATTCAAAAGATTGAACTTACTCTAGTTGAGATGTTTCTTTCCTGCGGAGTAAACCTATAAAGAACAAGTGGAGACTAGGGGCTGTTGGAAATCATAGGAATTGGAAGGTCTAGATGAGTCATTTGGAATTTCAAGAAGGAACAGATCTTGACTCTGGTTATCAAAGAAGAAAGTTTTCTCTGGAAGAATATTATAAAAATAGGACTCACACTCAGAAAAAGTAACATCAGCTGAGACATAGAATCCTTTTGAAGGAGGATGATAGCACTTGTATCCTTTCTGAGTAGGAGAATAACCAATGAACACACATTTCAGGGCCTGAGAATCAAGTTTGGTCCAATTTTGAGGATGCACATGAACAAAAGCAACACAACCAAATATTCTTGGGATGAGATTATTTGAAGCATTGAAGTCAGGGAAGAAGTGAGTGAGAAGTTGTATAGAAATTTTTGAACCAAGAGTCTGTGTTGGAAGCCTATTGATCATATAACTTGCAGTTAAAACTGCTTCCCCCTAATCTTGTTTACGAATATTATTTTGAAATAGCAAGGCTCTTGTAGTGGCCAGAAAATGATCGTTTTTCCTTTCAGCAACCCCATTTTGTTGTGGAGTATTAACACAAGAAGACTCATGAATGATTCCCTGAGCATAAAAAAAAGTTGAAAAAGGTTGATTGAAAAAATCTTTTGCATTGTCAGAACGGAATCTCTCTATTCCAATCCCAAATTGAGTTTTGATCATATTGTAAAAAGATGGAAATATAAAGCTAACATCAGATTTTTGTTTTCAAAAGAAAGATCCAAGTTACACGAGGTCTGATGCACAATCCCAAATCTCTTTAGCCGAACTCAGGAACAAACATGATTTACTAACTTTAGGATCCATGGAATGCCACAGCCATGACATAATCAGCGAGTTTTCTTTATCCCAGGCATCAAACTTTGGATCACTTGGCTTAGGACCCGTACCCAATAGAGGACTAAGTTTTCCACGTCCTTTCAGAAATGTTCGAACAAATTGAGACCAACTCAAAAAATTGTTCCCGTTCAATTTATAAGCCATTGGAACAACTTGCAACTGCCTAGAGATACCAATGCCAGTTTGATGACTGATAGTAGAAGACTCAGCATTAAGACTGGTAGTAGACGAACCACTCACGACTGAAACAAGTGCAGGAGACAAAGGCAAAGCAAATGCGGTTGACCGGTGGTCGAACGGTGCTCTCATGCGCGTTCAAGCGCTGGCGCGTGATTTCTTGGCAGAAAGACAAGTTGGCGCGTGGGTTGCAGGGGATGCGCCGGTCGAACTTTTCTGAAGACCATGGTGGGATAGTTTGGTTGAGATTAGACTGAAACAAAAGGGTTTAGGGTTTTGTGCGTGAACAGTGACTGAAAAATGGCCGTGAACAGTGACGGAAAAAGATAAGGGCAGAAAGGAACAATATGATCAGAGAAAAATAGAGGCTAACTCTAATACCATAACACAAAAAGTGGTCGAAAAAATATTCTCTAATGATTTACAACTGAGGAGTACACTGGTATATATACAAGTTACCCTAGGAGCTAAAAAATAAATACTGAATATTTACAATAAATGTAGAAATATAATCCTTGATTCTATACTGATTCTATGGAAGATAAGAATAAAAAAGAATCAACAAATATAATCTAAATAATATCCTAAAATATTCTAATATCTTCTAACAATACCCAATACCCAGTCATTCTTCATTTGAAGTGTCAGTTGATAGACAACAAAAATGTTGGTTGCTCTAAACCTAGGATAACTCTATTTCTTGGAGAAGATACAACAGATGTAAACTCTAAAGATATCACATATTAATTGTGGGAATATTGTGTTTTATTGTAAATATTTATTAGCTTTAATTAACATTTATGCTCTTTTTTCTCTATATGTATATAAGTGGATGTATCATTCTATTCAGATTAATGAGAAGAATTATTTTCCTCCAAAATATCCCACATGGTATCAGAGCTTAGGCTCCTAGTTAGGGTTTTGAGTCACTGAATGAGGTCTAATACGATCAAGGCCTCCATCAGAACGGAACAGTGCATTGTGTGTGTGCGTGAAACAAGGATGGAGGAACTAGATCTCACCACCAGCCTAGGGACCTCCGGCAACTTCCAATCGACGTAAGCTCTAAAGGCCGTCACCATCAGAGGCGCGTGTGAGCTACACGCTCCGGTCGACAAAGCTACGTCAGAAGCTTTCTCCAGGGGCATGGGGGCGCGTGTAGCTCCTTTTCCGGTGACAACCACCGTCAACAATGACGATGGACTGTCTCTGACGTGTTCCCATGTTTTCTTTGATGTGGGTCATCCATTTGTCTATCTTGATTGCGTGCTATGTGTGCGTCTAGAATGCAGGGGAAACAAAGACCTCAAAGGATTAGAGATTGTTGTCAAGGATGCAACTTCTAGTCCAAAAGTTAGTAGGGCTCGGCCTAGTGGATTTGGTTTGCACCAAAATTTACACTCTGGTTCAAAGACTCATTAAGCCTGACATAGTAATTGTGGGTGAGGTATCAAATTCAGTCTCTGCATTATTGGCACAGAAAGGTAACTTTCTTCAAGCCTTAAAATCCTCTCAGAACAAAACTCTGTGGATTGTTGACTTTGGAGCATCGGATCATATGACTAATTGCCATCAATTGTTCTCTACTTATGCTCCATGTGCTGGCAACCTGAAAGTTAAAATTACAGATAGGTCTCTTGCTCTTGTTGCAGGGAAAGGAAGTATTCGTATTTCAAAGTCTATAACTCTACAATCTGTCATCCATGTGCCAAAATTAGCATGTAACCTTTTGTCTGTTAGCCAGTTGACAAAGCAATCTAAATGTTGTGCTAATTTTCTCCCAACTCATTGTGTCTTTCAGGATCTATCATCGGGGATGACAATTGGACGTGCTAAGGAGTACGAGGGTCTCTACTTCTTTAAAGATACTGGAGTGGGACATCAACAAGCTCTTAGTGTATGCAATTCTATATCTACCTCAAAACATGAGGACATCATGTTATGGCACAAGAGAATGGGTCATCCTAATTTCCATTACCTATCTCGTTTGTTCCCATACCTTTGTTCAAACAATCACCATGATTTAACTTGCGATGTATGTGACCTAACCAAGCACCATCGAACATCATTCCCTCGAGCAAAGTATACACCCATCAAGCCTTTCACTACTATCCATAGTGACTTGTGGGGCCCATCTTGGACTCCGAACTGTACCAAAACAAAATGGTTTATTACCTTCATAGACAACCACACTCGCCTCTGTTGGGTTTACCTCTTAAAAGATAAGTCTGAGGCTTCATCTGTGTTCATAAATTTCTTTCACATGATAAATAATCAGTTCAATACCAACATTCAAGTCTTGCACACTGACAATGGTACTGAGTACTTCAACCAAACTTTGAGCACTTTCCTTCAAAAGCATGGTATTGTCCATAGAAGTACTAGTGCTAATATACCTCAACAAAATAGGGTTGCAAAAAGGAAAAATAGAAATATTCTTGAAGTTGCTAGAGCCCTCATGCAATGTGCCAAAATTCTATTGGGGGGATGCTATTTTAACCACAACCTACCTTATCAATCAAATGCTAAGTAGAGTCTTAATCTTTGATACCCCTCTCAAAAGATTACAAAGTGTCTTCCCCACCTCCCGTCTTGAATCCAATCTCCCTCTTCGTGTGTTTGGTTGCACCATTTTTGTTCATATCCATCAAAGCAACAAACTTGAACCCCGTGCAATGAAATGTATATTTCTTGGGTATTCTCCTACTCAAAAGGGATACAAATGCTTTGACCCTATTTCAAAACATCTCTTTGTAAGCTTCAATGTTACCTTTCGCGAGGATACTCCCTTTTATCCAAAAATCTTCAATTCAAGGGGAGAACATGGATGAATCTCAAACTTGGGAACTAGAACCCAATAGAGAGCAGGTACCTCTTCAGCATTTAGAGCCATTACCATCACTATTACCACCATCACTTGAAGCTTCATCTTTCTTGCCTTCACCATCTCTTGTGCCAATCACAGAAGAAAACTCAAAAGCAGGGAGAGATGTAGAAAAGCAGAAAAACAAAGACTTGTTGATGTATTCACGAAAGCACAAATCCAATGAAGGAGGGTACTTTGTACTTGAAGCACCAAAGGAGTCAGAACCAATGGTAACTATTGAAGAACCTAATCTTAAGCCTCCCCAACAAATCCTTGAACTTGAGTCTACTCAACAAATCCTTGCACAGGTTTATGAACATTCTAATCTTGATTTACCTATTGCTCTCATGAAAAAACCTCGATCTTGCACCTTGCATCCAATCCAAAGGCATATGTCCTACAAGGTTTTCTCCTCTAGTTACCAGGCCTTTATCACCAATTTGGATAAAGTTGGCATTCCCAACAATATCCAAGAGGCTCTAGAAAGACCAGAATGGAGAAATGCAGTTGTGGAGGAGATGAGAGCTCTAGAAAAGAATGGAACTTGGGAAATTGTTCAACTACCCAAAGGGAAACAAACAGTGAGTTGCAAGTGGGTTTTTACCCCAAAATATGATTCTACAAGTACTCTTGACAGGTATAAAGCGGTAAGAGGATTTACTCAGACATATGGCCTGGACTATGAAGAAACATTTGCCCTAGTGGCAAAATTGAACACTATCAGAGTCTTATTATCTATAGCGGTTAATCTTGAATGACCACCTTACCAACTTGACATTAAAAATGCCTTTCTGAATTGAGAGTTGAAGGAGGAAGTCTATATGATTCTGCCTCCTAGGTTCATTAAAGGCAAAGATAATCAAGTCTGCAAACTAAAGAAATCTATATATGGCCTGAAACAGTCACCAAGGGCATGGTTTGATAGGTTCTTGAAAGTCCTAAAGTTTAAAGGTTACAAGCAAGGCTTATCAAATCATACAATGTTTGTCAAAGTCGAGGGAGACAAGAAGTGTATCCTCATTGTCAATGTTGATGAAATAATACTCACAGGAGATCACTTTGAGGAGATGGAAAGAGTAAAGGCTACTCTTGGCAAAGAGCTTGATGTCAAAGACCTTGGGAACCTAAAATACTTTCTTGGGATAGAAGTTGCTAGGTCAAGAAGAGGAATTTATGTTTCTCAAAGAAAAAATACTTGATCTTTTGAAGGAGACAAGTATGTTGGGTTGTAGACCTGTTGAAACCCCTATTGTGGTTAAGAAACCAAGAAAGAAGCCTAAGAAAAAGAGTGGAAATGAGCAAGAGTCCAAGGAGGAAGACAATTTGGATGAGGAAGTTGAAGAAGAGGAAGACGAAGAAAAAGCTGCTGCTGATAAGGAGAGATATCAGAAACTTGTTGGGAAATTAATATATCTTTCTCATACAATGCCAGACATAGCATTTGCTGTAAGTATAGCTAGTCAATATATAAGTTGCCCGATGAAAAGTCATATGGAGGCTGTTTATAGGATTTTAAGGTACCTAAAAGGTACTCCTGGTAGAGGTTTATTCTTCAGAAAACATGAGCAAAGATCCATAGAGGTATACACCGATGCAAATTGGGGAGGAACCTGTAAAGATAAAAGGTCAACCTCTGGTTATTGTTCCTTTATGTGGGGGAATTTAGTTACATGGAGAAGTCAAAAGCAAAGAGTTGTTTCAAGAAGTGGTGCTGAATCCGAATTGAGAGCGTTGGCTCAAGGAATAACTGAAGAATTGTGGCTAAAGCGAGTCTTGGATGAGATACAGGTTGGAGTAAGTTCACCATTGAAGCTTTATTGTGATAATAAGGCTGCCCTAAGCATGGCCTTAAATCTAGTACAATATGACAGATCTAAACATGTAGAAATAGACCGACATTTTATCAGAGAAAAGGTGGAAGAAGGAATTCTGTGCTTAATATACCTACCTACAAAGTTGCAAGCAGCTGATGTATTGACCAAAGGATTGCTCGGGACCTGCATTTGAGAATTGTATAAGCAAGTTGGACATGATTAGCATCTATGATCTAACTTGAGGGGGAGTGTGGGAGTATTGTGTTTTATTGTAAATATTTATTACTTTTAATTAGCATTCATGCTCTTTTTTCCCTCTATGTATATAAGTGGATGTATCATTCCATTCAGATTAATGAGAAGAATTATTTTCTTCCAAAATATTCCACATTAATATACCATGAGTTTTCTTTCCATAAGACACTAGACTTTCCCGACAAAAGTAACTATCATGCTTGTCAGTGAATTTCATAGTTTAACTAGGTTTAGTAACGATGCATCGTAGGCAAAATTTTGTACTCAATATGCTGTTCTTTCCCTTTAAGTTTTGGATAGATTGGTTCTCACACATCCTTCTATCCTTATGGGAGGCTCTCCCCAATTCGTGTTTCTATAGTTCTCAATGTTCTAACAGTTCTTGGAATCTATGGCAAAACTAAGGAGTAACTTCTTTTGATCAGTTTTTAAGGTTTTAGCTGGTGATTGAAGGGTAAAGGTTTATGGCAGTGTGCAACATATGATGTATCTCTGATCTCTTTGGTTGAAGGGGAATGCTAGAGTTTTTCAAAAAAAATCTATGTCCATACACTTGCTATGAGACAAGACTCTTTCTGTGGACTACCTTTGGTGTTTAGCAAACTGCTTCTTGTTTATCATTTGCATGGTAGGGTGCAGGACGATTGAAAGTACCACAGATAACTGAGAAAAAGTGTTAGTGCATCACATACACATTAATTGCATCTTGTTTTTCAGTATCCATGTACACATTGCTGTAATAGCGTTGAAGAGTTCTAAAAAATTCCTGGGATTGTGTTGCAGCTCTCCACTGGCCCCTCTTCTCAGAGAATATCTACATAGCAACCAGACAAAAGGATTATCACAGATGGTAAAATGCACTTGTATTATGCAAATGAGCAAACCAATTCAATAACAATTCTCAATGAGAAAATATCATAGAAAGTCAATGGCAATTATGCTCATTTCACAGTATCGTCATATAAAGGATAAGAAATAAAGAAAAAACTAAAACATTGACCCACTATTGGTGGGATAGCTCAATTCTCATAAGAAGTTAATTCTAATACTCTATATTATGATGCATGGTATGAGATGTATGCATAGATTGGGGCCAGAATGACAAATTGGTCAATAATCTTCAAAATGATACAATGAAACTAACAAAGGACATAAACCCAGACAAATTAACAGGACATTAGACAGCTATGAAATCAGTAAGATAGAAGATTATATATAGAGGAGGGCACCTTACCAAATCACTAAGATAGAAGGTTACCATATCCCCAATAAAGCTTAAACTCAATGACAATATATAACCCTTTGTTTCAACGGCTTCAATGATATTTATGAGAGCAGTATAGAGAAAATGTCAAACCCACCCCCCCCCCCAAAAAAAATTGTAAAAACTGAAGCCATAGCAAAGCACCTCACGGCTTCAAATTACCTTCTTGTGTGCAGCAGAACCACCGTACTGATGTGCAAATGTATCACCCATCCGCTCATAGAACCCCATCAAATCATCAGCTATAGGACCATCACGGTCAACTTTTGGTTGGTCAATAACTCCCAGAGCATAGAGCTGGTGGCCAAGAGCAGCCAACCCATATGCATATTGAGCAACATTTGTGCGATCCATGCAATTGGTCCTGAGCAAACCGCTCTGGAATGTAGGTGAAATGACTGAATGATTTCCATTAACAACATTATTTGCTCCACTGGGCTTCCTCTCTGAATTGATAGCACCCCCATTGTCATCATCAAAACGTCATGTAAATCAAAAGTTTCCCTTCTCAACATTGCTGCTTGCAAACCTTAACATCAGTAAACAAAAGACAGCACGCACAAAAGAACATTAGGTACTTCACCTCTACACCATGCATTATCCTCTTTTTTTGTTACAGTACTTGTTTCATTCCATGGGTTTTACTCTTTTTTCACAAGCCATAACGCTTAAATATATAGGACGTGAATTTTATATATGTTACACAAAGTCATCGCCACAGAATGGAGAACTTACTCAGCAGATAGCCACGTTGAACAGTTATCTGATCTCAAGGTTGGTGTCACTCGACAATAGAAAAAACATGTTAATGTCAATGCATATTCAGCCACTTTGCCCAAAAGTAGCAGGACATCTGTAGCTTTGCTGGGTGGGAAAAAAATTTTTGAATCAGCATCCTCATAGAGCATACATTTCCTAGGAGCACCAGGTGGACCAATACATATGGTAAGAGACAAATACCTCTGAAAATTCTTATGAAGATCCCAGTGTAGGAACCTAAGCCTCTTCTCCTCAGAGAGATCCTTATTGATGAAATCAATTGCAAGAGCAAACTCTGATTGTAGTATGGACTCACGAGGCTTCTTCTCATGGGTCTATTGATCAAAATAATGCAATATTAATTACACAAATAGGTAGTGTATTCCATTCGCAAAAGGACTGCTTTGTAATGCAAATTTCGCACTCTTTAAGATCAGTAGATGCTATAACTAATGCAAATTTCGCACTCTTTAAGATCTGTAGATGCTATAGCTAAAACTAGTCCATGGCATATAACCATGATCAAGATCTACATGTCTCACAACAACCTCAGTAGATGAAGTCAACCAATGTTCAAGAAAATTCCATATTGAGTAAACGAGACAACCACATATGCAACAAATGGAAGAATCCATATCCTTAAGAAAATTGGGAAAGGAACCACAACGAAAGAGGGTAGGGGAATTGGGGAAATCACCTTTGTTAAGTTCAAAATTATTATGGGATTCCCATATCTTGCAACAAGATTTTCAAAGTGAAGTCTGGTGGCTTGATACTTATGATCCTTCTTTGACACTGGGAAAGATGAAGAAATGTATGCATAAGCAATCATATGGAACTCATTCAAATTAAAATGAAGGATTCAGCAGGTGTTACAATATTTGCAGAAACATACAAATAATATCTGGTTTCGGAATTAGCCGTGAAGTGTCCTGTGACCAGAAGAGAGGTATTGAGCCACGGTTCTGGACAACAGAACTTATTTGGACTGGAACACCTTCGGGAACATCCTCAAACACAATTTGTTCTGTCTCAACATCCTTAGCTACTCTGCCTTCCTCATTAACACCTCGTCTTAGATACCTACACAATGTAACCATATAAAATAAAGCTGGGAACTGCACATATCTACACTACAAAATATGTTTGCTTGAATTTTGCTTGGGAAAATGGAAAATTCAGAATTATAAAAGAATCATCAGGTTCTTACATAGAAAGCTTTAAGTGCTGGATTTGTTGTGCTTAAGAAACTTGTTATGTTAGAAGGGTAAACGAAATATGAAGACTACGTATCATAATTTTTTCTTTTCAATTCATAAGATAAACTCAGTGTGTGTCTCTGTGTGCGTGTGTGTATAAACGTTGTGAATGCATAAAAGGGCAGTACAGTATTTGAAGCTTTACTAACAAAATGACTATAAATGGGCATTTCAAATCACAAAAGGAGATCAGCAGAATGTTCAATCAAAGATGGCTGCAAGTACCACTAACAGATAGATGAATACAAGCACATGAATCAGTCAACCTGCTTCATGGTGCAACTTCATAAGTGTAAAATGAAAGCCTTCTTTCCACCTATATATTGATATTTTATGTCATTAAAACTTGAGTCAGATAAATCTCATCTGATATGTATTTTTTGACAAATCAAAGTTGCCAGAGATGGAGCAGAGTGCTGCTTGACAATATCAAATTGAACAAAATCAGATCCTGAATCAGTACCATTTTGAATTTGCCTTACTTGGCTATGATCATCTTTGACTTTTCTAATTTTAGCTTTACTCAGGCTTCATTTTGTAACGTAACCAGGGGTGAAAAAAATGCAATACATTCTGTATTTTATTGCCTCAATGTCAAAATATCCATATGTATCATCATCTATCTGTGTTAAAACCCTCTAAATATAAAACCTGAACATACAATGACAAAATAAAATTCCCATTTTTCTGAAGGGGTGAGCCAAAACGGTAAGAAGATATATGAGAGATTATATCTCTTCTCAACAACTTAGATTCAATTCCTTTGGGTAGTATTCTGGGATTAAAAATCCAAAATGTCCCAGGCTGATGTGAGGGAGGTTGCTCTCAAAGTCATTCAGGGAAGTAATAGCCTGAACAAAGTTTGAGGATACTTTGACCATAATAACCCCAAAAATCCTTGGTCCCATCACATAAAGCAAAGAAGAAGGCAAAGAAATACAGGACAGCATTTTGTATTATTACTTTTTAAAAAATTTAAATGAGATGAATTACATGCCACAATAAGAAAAAGACTTCACCATAAGAAGATATGGAAAAACAGAGGACAGAGAGCCAAAGAAAACAAAATCAGCATCCCTATTAGACACCAAAGATGATGCATCAACTGCAAGCAGACTATAGAACTAAGACAGTAGCATGTCTAAAAATATGCTTTTTGACAAGTAATGACGTGCTCTGGAACTCCCGTTGCCCCATAATTTTGTGTGCTCCCTGGACAATACTATGTTGGCTGTGGCAAGCAAACATGAATCCTATCTGATTAAAAATACTCCCTTCCATATTTTAGCATGTAATACCAACATTATGCCAAATAGTATTTTGTTTTTGTCTCCTTATTTTGTTACAAATTACTGCATAATGGTTGCTTACAGTTTACTCTCATGATCAAGTTTATGAAACAAATAAAATAATTTATAATTCTACACACTAAAATGCTTGTGTGAAAATTCATCTCTCTTCTTTTGCTCCCTTCTTTAAAATATAAGATAGATTCTTTTGTCACTCTCCCGCACTTACCCCTGATGCCAACTTTCCTCTTAGCCATTGTTTTCATTAATCATAATGCAATAGAGGATATCAGTACTCACAACAATGTCAGAATCTAATATGGCGTCCTGCTCTTCAAATAGAAAATGCTGCCAATGAAAATCCAAGCCGCTGAGTGTCATTTCATTTTATACCCCATTTTTATATTCAAACTTTGAGACATAGCAACACTTCAAAACACTGGGAAAAAAATCGACTAAATCAGAAGGACCACATCCCTAGCACATAAACAATATAATCATCATAGGAGCTTCTCCACACTCTAGCAACATGATAACAAAGTTACTTGACATTTAGATATATAATCAGTTGATGCATATACACCACATATTCACCGTAATGGAATCAAGGAAGTACATTTGGTGAGTTACGGGGAGGAAAATAGGATGAAACTTCATTGCCTAGTGCCAGCATAATGACGTGAACGTCTTGCAATAAGTGTGAGAATGACCTCCCGTCCAAATACAGTAAGTGCGCTCTAATACAACCACCAGATAGAAATTAGATATTCAAGCGTGGCATCACACAAATACTTCAATTGAGAGCAAAGCAATAGTAAATAAGCTTGATCTTTACAAAGTTAATCAATCAACAAATATAGCAATCAATTTAAACATGATACTGTCATAAGCAACATCATCTTGATCTATTGCACTAATAGCAAACAAATAAAGCCTAGAGTAAGAGCGTTTCAGCAATTTCGCAACAAAATATAATATTGAAGTCTTAACAAAATTAATTGATCAACAAATATAGTAATCAGTAAAATTGAAGTCTGAAGGGAAAAACAGAAAGAAAGCGTTGCACGTATTATGATTATATTGATCAGATTATTCATTGCCATAGACTTTAAGAGCCATTAATTGTCACCTGTTTAAAAAAGCCATACACTAGTGCAATTGTCCAAAGAGTATTTTGAAGGTGATTCCTAATTCCCTGAGTCAAGAATTCATTCCAGACAAACATGGTCTCATAAAGGACGTGACATGTCTCATTATCACACAAGTTCTTTTGAAGACTACGCATAATGTGATATACTAACTAAAAAATAAGTCCTTTGTAAGGTTGACCATGGACAGAAGCTTCTTGTATCTAAAAAAAATGATGACAACAATAACATTAGCCTTGTCCCACTAATGTGAGGTCGGCTACATGGATCATACGACACCAATGGTTATATCAAATATCATCTTCTCAAATAAATCATTTATCAATAGGTCATTCCTTATAAATATAAAAAAATGACATAATACAAAGTTTCTGCCAAAGTTTAGAACAATATAAGTAGACAAAAGGTCAAAATACTCTATCTAAATTTGAAAGAGAGAAAAAAGCATTAAGAATAAGAACCACTATGAACAAATCTAATTAAAATTACATTCTCCTTACGAAAGCAAACTTACTTAACACATGATTTCTTTTATATTCATGTCAAACTGAAGGGATGAAATTGTAAACATGAGATGTGGATTAGTTTTCGAATCAACTCCAGAGAATTATCAGAACCCAAATGAAAATGAAAATAATAGAAAAAATGAATAAAGGAAAAGAAATACAACCAGTGCAACATAAGAGATTGTAAAGACCTGTTTTCAATTTTGGAATTGGCAATGTTAGACCAAACTGAAGCATTTGACAATGGAATCATCCACTTTTTGAGATAGCATATACGTTATGACCACAGATTGCACCAATTTTCCTTCTTTTTGTGATAAGCAACATGTAGTAAGGCCCAAAAAATTTGATGAACCATGCTTGTAGAAGAGCTGAATAAGATACTAAGAAGAGGAAAGACAACTTGTCAAAAAAAAAAAAAACAATGCAAAACACATAATGGGTCTACATACCAGTAATTCCATAACAAGTTGTAACAAATTGCAGTCCACCAGTGGACTTGCTCCCTTCGTGTATCTGCCTTAATAGGTCAGAACATTCACTTTCTGTATGTGGTAGAATCTTCACGTAGGTTTAGCTCAGAAGGATCTAGACGGTCAATCTTCAAAACTCTCTAATATGTCCTGCTCTTGTCTCTTCCAATCATGTAAAAGCTCTGTGGCATAACCATGAAAAGAAATGCACAAGGTAAGAGTAATAAATTATAGAGAATATAAATGGGTTATCCCAAGTTTAATCTACACAAAAAAAATACCGGCATGCTTATAGAAACTACCAATTATACAATCCAAACATCTTGGGCATGATTTGTGTTGGAGAAACTTGTCCCAACTGAAGCCACAGAGGAATTAGGAAGTATCCACACAAATGCTTACATGCAAAGTTTTACAGGAGATGTACATTCATATGTATATAGGAAATGTGAGAACCGCATAGAAGATTATAGTATCAAGCTGTCGTTTATTCCAAATGTGGCATGGATTTGCAAACATTTACCATATTGACTTCTTTTCATAGCAAACCATTTAAAGCAGGAAGTTTGAAGCATATGTTGTAGTCTTTCATGGAAGAAGTTAACGCAATGGGATGAGAGGCTAGCTGCATGTTTCTTCTGGAAAAATTAAACAATGTAATCTCAAAGCTAAGAGCAATTTTTTAATGTATAAATACTATATAACAAGGCTAATAGAAAGGGTAGGTTTGAGATCCCTCCAGCATGCATTTCATCACCGAATACCCCATATGACTAAGAGAGAACATTACTTATAAACTGAAGTAGAAATTGTTCACTTTGAATCCTCTACAGAAGTGCGAAAGTGACACAAACAAATGAGAGTGTATGCCTGGATGGTATCCAGTTCTTTCTTACAGGATTACATACCGTAGTTATTTTACTGTAGAGGATCTGAAATCAAAATTATTATAGCCCCGATTTTAATTAGATGCAGGAGATAGTTCGATGGACACAAGTTTTTGCATACTAAAGAGCGTGCTCCACTACCCACAAAATTACTGTGCATCAAAGGAATTTGAAATGACTACTACTCGGAATTTGGGGGGAAGAAAGAAAAAATCGGGGGAAAACAATTTAACAGAAAACAAAATACCACATTTTCTCATGAAATGACCTCACAAATCAAAACAAAGAGCAAACTACATTGAAACTTATCAAAGAATGAGAAGAAGGACAAGAAAAGGGCATACCGTTCGAGTTTCATGTAGACTATATTTTAGTAAACAGGCATAGGCAGGATGATGGAGTTCTTCAGATGTGGAAGGAGAAGGACAAGGTCCAATATCGGAAGACGCCATGACTTTTTCTTTTTCCTTTTTATTTCCAATACTACTCTGATTCCCCGAGCATCGGGCTCAGGGAGACAATCAAAATGGTGATTACGAAATTCAGAATCACCTAATTTGAGCCACTGAGCATAACACCCGCAAACCAGGTATATAATCCCATATTCTAAACTCTAGGCTGTTTCAGAAAAAGAACATGATCCCTCATGCGATTTATCAACCTCCATTCATCATTTCAGCTTCTTCTGTTACTCCTCTTCTCTCAGCCAGAACCACTGCCATCACCGCAGATGTTGCATTACTTGCCTCAAACCAGCCATAACCAGCTGTTCCTCACTCAAGTTTAGCATAATTATAGTAAATTTAGGCCAAATAAG
Source organism: Adenanthera pavonina (assembly GCA_026686845.1). NCBI lineage: Eukaryota > Viridiplantae > Streptophyta > Magnoliopsida > Fabales > Fabaceae > Adenanthera > Adenanthera pavonina. The sequence goes on from JAIVEN010000016.1 coordinate 490,478, forward strand.
GCATTTATTTGGCATGCTTACCTCCATGGAAAGGGGACCAGTATCGTGATTTTGAAAATGAAAATTGGGAGTTATCTATCTACATGAAAGCAACGGAAAAGCAGTTCAAAAGGTTCGGGAAAATCCCAACCTCTACACAGCTTTTTTTATAAGTTTGAAACTTTAAACCAACTCTTTTTTTCTATAATTAATCCAATTAATAGATTTGCTCCTCAATATTAATCACGTTTCAAAATTTATAATCCAAAATAAACACAATTTAACTAATATTATATATAAAAAAAACAATGAAAAAAAAATACTTCTTTTAAAATTTCAAGAAAATTTGAATCTAAACACAATTTTTTCATAGCTTTAAAAACTCCAAACCCCTTAACCCTTATTTTAATTTTTTTATGATTAATCCTAACAGTTTTATTTGAAATTAACAGATTTGCTTCTTAATATCTGGCATGTTTCAAAATTTATAATCCAAAATAAACACAATTTAATTAATTATAAATTAATTATAATATTATCTTTAAAATTATCTTCAACAAACATTAGTACGGTATAATTTCCAGATTACAAATATGGACTTCAAAGTTGAAATAGTTTAAATCAAATATTTTAATTATTTTCAACAAAACATTGGTATCATATAATTTCCGGAATATAAATATGAACTTAAACTTTTAAATAGTTAAATCAAATATTTTAATTAATTGTATTTAAAATTTATATATATAACTCACAATGTATAACTTCTAAATTATTACTTCGAGCTCAAATCAATTTGAAAAACAAAAATCAATTTCATAGGATTAGTTATGCTATTAACTAATTGATTTCATATTTAAACAATAAAATCATTTTCAAAAGATATAAGATCATGATCATTATATTTAAATATATTAATAATTTTTTTTAATTTAAACTTGTTACTTTCCTGCTCTCATTGTATTCTCTATAAATAGTACTCATAATCTAATTCATCCCATTCATTCGTATTTACTACTATAATCTATCATTTCTCTAATATCTCATAGCCTATGAAACATCATGATGAAGAGCTTTGATTCTTATGAGCTATTAATCAATTTCATGACAAATGGAGTATCAAAATTATGATTGTTAGAATGTGGATTATGCCAAATTATAAGATTAAAGATGATTTACAATCTATAAATTAGGTACTTTATGGACGAATATGTAAATATTTAACAAATTTCTTTGCGATATGTTTTCCTATTACTTGCTGATTTTTACCTACCTTTCAACCCCATGATCCACTTTTAGTGTTGGTGCTATGGGTTTAAATATTAATAAATCATGTGTGTTTCATATATTTGTAGTTTGTAATGAACATTTATATTATTAATATTTTCCATCTATAAATGAAAATATGTTATAATTAATATTTCAGGAGGGTGATTGCATAAATGCCATTATTAAAAAATCATTTATTCATAGATTTAAATATTTGCTCCATGGGGGTGATGTCTACCACATTTCAAAATTTAATATTGGGCAAAACAAATAACCATTCCATACTACCAATCATAAATATATAACTAACTTTTAATTTTCTACTATTGTTAAAAATTTAGATGATGATGGATTAATCCATCATCAATATGGGTTCAATTTGTCACTATTAACTGACATTCTAAATAGAAAGGCAAATGACAAAATAGTTGATACGTAAATTGTGTATATTTTCTTTATTCTACTTTTTTTCTAAAGTAACATATATATATATATATGTGTGTGTGTGTGTGTGAGTATACTCTCTTCGGTCCTTTTTATAAAAGACTTCTAACTACTTTACATAAATTAAGAAAATTAGTTATTTTCTTAAAATCTTAAAAAAACTAAATATTCCTTTTTTACCCATATTTAATATAATAATACAATCCACATTAAATATTATTTGATTAATTGAGAGTGTCTCTTTCATCCAAAAAGTCCAATAACAATTTACAATAAGAAATAGATGATGAGGGTAAAATAGGAAAAATCCTACAAAACATTATAAAGTCTCTTATAAAAAAAATAAGAAAAAACTTTTGGAAGGTTCCTTATAAGAAAGACCGAAGGGAGTAATTAAAATCTGAAAAAAAAAAAGCATTTATATCTCAATTGAACTCATTATTATTATTATTATTTTACAGAAACAAGCCCATCATTTATTTTCTAATAAATATGGCATTTCTACTCCCATGATCTCATAGTGAACATCTAGATTCTCAACCCCATTTATTGGCAATACTATAACAACCTCTAATCTTAATTTCTTTCTTGATGCTCCATATTGAGTTTGAACCCCACAATGATATCTATTATATTATATGTTAGAATTTGAAATATATGTTACGTTTCATGGAGATATTATAGGTAAGTTTTTTTGAAATAAGTGAAATTGAGAAATTTGACAAATGAATGGAAGGATCAAAAGAGGCTTGAGATTGAGTTTGAAGACACGTAGTAAATATATTTCTCTTATTTATTTTATTAATTTTAATTACATGATAATTATATTTACTATTAATATGATGTCAATTTTGTTAGTTTTGAAAGGGCAATCTTGTTAGTTGTCAAATATTTGGGGTTGTTTAGTCCATAAAAAGTAAGAAAGAAAAGTTAAACTTCTCAAAAAGTAGATCATTAAGTATTGCTTGGTTTCCAAAATTTTTCAATTTCCCGAAAAAATAAACCTCATATGAAGATGTTCTACTTTTGGACTAAAAACCATAAAAATTCCACTTCTTGAGCTTTTTTTAATTTGTTATAATTGTTTTCCAAATTTATCCTTACCTTTTTAATCATTTTTTAAATTAGAAATGGTATTTTTTCCTTTAGCAATTTAACATAATATATTTATTTAAAAAATTAATTTAAACTTCCTCTTAAGTAAAAAGTAAAGCAAACAATTTATTTGTGTAATCTTCCTAGAAACTTGCTTCATAGGAAGTATACCAAGCAAGCCCCTAATATCAAATGATGGTATTGAATCAAGCTTATGTTTTTAATATAAGATTTGAGACATTTAAAAAGAAGCTTGTGAAAATTGAAGTTTTCATTATGTTCATTCATTTAAAAAATATTCTAACAATATATATGTGTGTGTGTGCGCGCGCGCGTGTCCGCATATATTTATAGAAAGTTCAAAAATTTATTATCAAGGTAGATATTGATAAAAATCTTTACCAAAATAAATGAAAGTTGTCATACAAATATTTGATTTGATATGGTATAACGCATTTTAAATCAATTTAATTATATAATATATATAACTATTATATTATTTGATTACTTTAAAATTTTAAACCGGCATCTATATATATAAATATCATATCATATATATGTACATTAATATAATTTAGTGTGATTATTGATTACTAATACTCATCATAAAAGCCCAATACTCCCTTAAAATATATGTACATTACTATTATATTATATTATTATATTACTAATAGTACCCTGAAATCCATTCAGTTAAAATTTAAATTCTAAAATACAATCATCCTATTAAGAGCTAAATATATTCGGTTAATTATTTTGAATTTTGGATTTTAAATTTCGTTTAGATGGATTAAATTTTGCTGCTAGGAGCCAAGATAAATTATGCTGATGGAAGTTTGAAAATGCCATATCCTGATGCTACCAGAATAGCAGATTATATGTGATTCTCTCAATACACTACTTCTCTCAAATGTAACATACTATAGAAACCCTCATCTTATATCAATTATATGTTTTAATGTTCTATGAACTCGATCAAACACATGATTTACACTATAATGTAGGAGCACAAATTGTGGTCATTGTCTCTAATTAATTAATTTTTTTTCATATGAGGAGGTGAATATTTAAATATCACATCAGATAGTAGTGGCAAAAGTCCAATGTTTCTAAGGCAGATAGTAGATCAATTGGCATCCATTATCTGAGATTACAAATAGTATGCTCCAGTATATATTTGCTCTTTTTTATCGCATTGTTTTTATTATTATTTTTTTAATCTTGAGCTTATACATTTACAATCAAAGTCTATCTATTGTAAGTGCAATATGAAATTGCACAAATCTATCTTATTCAGATATATTCATGTTATACAGATGATGAATTATTGGAAAAATCAAAATATATGTGAATGCACGAAAGCGTCGAATGAGTATTATGGAAAAGAGGAAGAATGAGTCTACTAATGGGAGTCATCAATATAGCATGGCTTTCTCATATTAATCTTACCTTTGTCTCCCTTTACTTATAGATGTATACTTATATATAAATATAGTATTTATATTCCCATTATATGACTTTCACATCACCACATGTTAATATTGTGTGCACGTTATAGGTGATGGTGTGTTAAATTTGGATGATGCCGGGACATTAGAATCAACAATGTTTAGACCGGGTGACAGTAATAATGGTATGTGTTTTCCTCTCTTTTTTGTTTTTTTTTATAAACGATCTCCTCTCTCTTTTTTTTATTATATCTTGCATATTCATAAAATCCATGCCATATTGTTTTCCAGTTCGTAATTTAAATTTGGTCACACATATCCATTTAATAGTTGTTAGTAGTTTTCAAATTGATTTATGTACATGTAAATTTTGATAATTATCAATATTTAGGGTTTTAAATATTCATAAAATAATATATACTTCCCATTTTTTTTTACATGTGTTTGTATCTCTAATATATTTTATTTAGCATTTTGAATGAAATCAGAATTAAAAACCTTTTGGGATTTTAAATAATTCAAATTTTAATTATAATCAATATAATCTTGACATTTTAAAATTTAAAATTTATTTGCATACTACTCTAAGAATATATGAGGTTTATATAATTCCGTGGGGTTTGTGACTAATTTTTTTTTAATTTTAGTTTATAGTTATTTAAATTGTTTGTGCATTTTCCTGTAAATGCATCTACATTTAAACTTTTATATGCCACTAACTATTTGAATTAATTAAATCTATTTTCATAACATCCACATTTAAACTTTCATATGCCACTAACTTTTTGAAGTATTTATGTATAGATCCTTTGCTCTTTTTTTTATAAAAAAATATGTAGGTTGGAGGAATATTATTAGTTTACATTTTGATAATATTCAAAATAAGATTATTAATGTTCATTTAAGTTATATATTGCAACAAATGATCTTTTTTTTTTTAATTTTGACATGAAGTAGATATATGTAGAAACAAGAAGAGCACTACTGTTTCATAGCAATCAATTAGCAATCATCATTTGTATCCATCCCTGCATCAGTCTCAATCAGTTGGTACTACCAATGGTCCATGTACATGATTTCTTTAAGGGTTATCTAAATTGATATATTTGTTGGTTTCATACCTTAATTTTCTTCTTCCTCGAATACATAAGCATATTAATGCATTAATTGTTTCTATGTGATAGATCATTCAATGGGTATTCAAAACATGGTAGATATAACCCAAAGTAATTTGACAACAATAGAAAATCAGCATGTACTACATGATATTACAAATAGTAAATAGCATTATATTAGTTGCTTCACTTCAATGATTTTCATAATAGATTTTATAAAAGAAGTAGAAAAAACTTATACAAATTTCACATCTTACGTTCTTATTATAGATTGTATTAATGACTTTATTGTATTTATATGTCAGGTTCTAATCAATTTTCTTATACGTGTCAACAAGCTGCTGCAAGAAAGCAACAAATGGATATAATCAAACAAGAGAAAGGTAGATTAGTGTTGCAAGAATGTCAATATAGTACACAATATCTGTTGAACCATGTCAATATTTTCCATTTTGTGGATGAATTATATTTATTACTTTTATATAGCTTAATGTAGTAGCAAGAGATCTATTGATGCATCCACTGGTATAAATAATTGTGTAGAGTCTTTGCCCTCTGCAGAAGAAGGTATTGTCATAAATATAGTTGTAAAATATTTTAATAGTTATAATGTGATATCCAACATACCGTCCAAATATTCAAGTAAGATGTCCACAATTGGTAATAGTTAACAATTACTCCTTTCCATCAATTATTTTGTTTCCTATTGAGTTTCTTTTGGCATAGAAATTTGTAGTTTAATTTAATAATGTACTAATAATAAATTCTCATGTATGGATTCAATCACATAATACTATGACATTGTGACCCCGTCTATTTATGCACGCATTGTCATGCAAAGTTTTGGTATGGTCAAAGGGTAGGGAAAAATAAACCCACCAATAACCCAAAATTTAACATGTGTTGCTTTCAAGGAAAAGTAAAGCTAAAAATAAACCCACCAATAACCCAAAATTTAACATGTGTTGCTTTCAAGGAAAAGTAAAGCTACCACTTGCAAAACCTCCAAATCTGCTACATAGGTTATTAAATCATGAAGATTGAATTAGCAAACATTTTCATGAAAATATTAGATTTCACAAAATGATGTTTTCTTTTACATCATTAGGTGGAAAGATTGATAAATAGGTGAATCATGGTCGTGGACCATATGTCTATAAATTGAGTAGGCAAAATGTTCATTTGATTGTTAGTATTCTTCCACCAACTGGATTAACCCCAAAATTTGCTCAATTATATATATATGACATGAGCAATGAAATATCAAATAGGATATTTGTAGTCAGGTAATTTTGTCAACATTTCAAAGTTAAGCCTAACAAATTGTTAAAAATTTGTATTGGTAGCTTTATTATATATAAGTTGGCTTATTTGTATCCTAAATTCTTTTTCTAATGTTGCAGTCAATCAGATGGTGCAGGGAATCATGATGCTAGGGTAGTTGGATCATTAAAGGGCATGCTAGATGCTCATAACATTCTTGTCAAGACATTCCATAGACATTGTGAATACAAGTGAATCAGAAGTTATGAAAATAAGACTAATTTACAAGTGAAGCACTGATAGTCGAAGGTATAATTCTCCAACATGCCAAAATGAAATTGCAGCTTTAATTGTTGATAACATAGGTTCTACTGGGCATGATAGAGATATAATTGTCTAGCATAGAACAGGATTACTGCAAAGAATATCAGAGATTCATCCTTTGTATCCCCCAATGCAATATCCTAATATTGTTTCCATACGGTGAGAATGACTACAACAATGAGATTTTACATGATGAGGAAGTCACAGGATCAAGAATAAGAAACCATCTAATCTTGAGGTAATACTTTGTTTATAAGATTCAGGACCGAATAGATCAAGATTCAATAATATTGAGTGGTGGTAAGCTTTTTCAACAATTTGTTGTGGATGATTATACAATGATGGAGTCACAGAGGTTTACTTTTATTAGAGATAATAAAAAACAACTTAGGGCAGAAATTTATATTGGGCTTGCAAATGCTATAGTGAAGGGGGAAGCAAATCAATTATCTATGAGGAAAATGATCATACTTCCATCATCTTTTACAAGGGGTGCATGTCAGTATTATCAAGATGCTATAACTACTTATAGATGAGCTAGATACCTAGATTTGTTTATTTCTCTAGTCACAATGCTAGGAGTGACTAGAGAACTTCAATCAAAAAATTATTGGATGAAGGACCATCCTGATATTCTATCCATGGCTTTTAAAGTTAAGCTAAACATGATGATACACGATATAACTAAGAACAAACTATTTGGCACAGTCATGGTAGTTAATCCAAATATAGATCATTAAACTTCATATTTTATTGATATATTACTACAATAACATTCACAAGTAGGCCAATAATTGATATTCTTTCTCTTGATTGCAGCAATATATATACTATTGAGTTTTAGAAGTGTGGGTTTCCACATGCCTATATATTATTATTCTTATGATTGGAAGACAAACTATACGTTCCAAATGATATTGATAAAATGATATCTGCCGAAATACCTGACAAGGAGCAAAATCCTAAACTTTTCAAAGCCGCAAGTAGTTTAATGATGCATGGTCCATGTGGTACAATGAACATGAACTCATAGTGTATGGTTGATGTTAAGTGTTCAAAACACTATCCTAAGTCATTTAATTCATCAAGTACTGTTATTGATGATGATGGATATGCACGCAATAAAAGACATAACAATGGTAAGGTTGTTGAGGTTAATAATATAGAACTAGACAATCAATTTGTTGTTTTATATAACCCAACTTTGCCACTTAATTATAAGGCACATATCAATGTTGAGAGGTGTAACTAGTCAGATTCAATCAAATACCTTTTCAAGTATGTGAACAAAGGCCACGATAGGGTTACTGTTGCATCCTATATTGAGTCAGGTGGCTCAAATGACCGTAGAGACTATGATGCAATAAAAATGTTCTATGATTGCCATTATTTATCCCCATGTGAAGTGGTATGGAGAATTCTATCATTTGATATCAACTACAAGAAGCCATTCGTTGAGTACTATCCTTCCACTTGCCCAATCAACAATCAGTTGCCTATGTAGAGGATGAATCACTGGATTTAGTTTTGAGTCGAAGCTTTGATAAGCAAACAATGTTTCTTACATGGTTTCAAGCCAATATTAAGTATCCAAAAGCTAGCGTCCTGACTTATGCAAAATTCCCTACCAAATTTGTTTTCAAGCGAGATTTTGAATATTTGGAAAAATAGAACATCTAGATTTTCTATTGAAAGGCTATATTCCATACTACCAGGGAGTGGGGAAATATATTACATGTGTACATTACTTAATGTGGTCAAGGGCTCCATGTCATATGAAGATATTAGAATAGTTGATGGCATTCAATTCCCAACATTAAGGGCTGCATGTTATGCTTTTGGCTTACTTGATGATGATATAGTATATATAGATGGAATAGTGGAGACTAGTCAATGGGCATCTGCCCATTACCTTCGATGTCTATTTTGTACACTACTATTATGCAATGCTCTTTCAAGGCCTGAGATGATATGGGAAAAAACTTGGAAAGTTATTGTCTAATGATATACTTCATAGACAACGAACCTTTACAAGACATCATGGTAATTAAAATTCCAAATTTTTGTTATTTTTATTCCAATTCTATAGAATAAGTGATATAGTACTTGCTTATTATCTGCCATTAACATATTGTTTGTTGGTATATTTATGAATGCATTATGCATTTGCAGGTCTTCAGTTGTAGGATGATGAGTTGTAAAATTTAACTTTGTTTGAGATTGAAAATTTGCTTCAATTAAACGGGAAGAGTTTACCTGACTATCATCCAATGCCTTATCAAGATATGTCAGGTGTATAGTTTAGTGGTAATAGACTTATTCGTGACCAACTAGACTATGACAGAATTGCTCTAATTGATGAGTTGTCCTAACATCTCAAATCATTAACATCTGAGTAAAAGAATATTTATGAAGAAATCACACAAGCAATTGAATATGACATTGGTGGTGTTTTCTTTGTATATGAATACAGGGGCACATGTAAGACATATATATGGAATACTCTATCAACTTCATTAAGATCTAATGGCAGAATTTTATTGAATGTTGGTTTGAGTGGGATACATCACTACGTCTCCCTAGTGGCAGAAGCGCACATTCTCAATTTTGTATACCACTGGCAGTCAATGAAGACTCTAGATGTAACATCAAGCAAGGTAGTCATTTGGCTAATCTATTGGTTCATACATCATTGATCATTTGGAATGAGGCACTGATGGCACACAAATATTGTTTGAGGCTCTTGACCGAACCATGAGGGATATTGTCAAGCAACAAAAACCAAATCATGTCAGCCTGCCATTTGGAGGGAAGGTTATTATGTTTGGTGGACATTTCAAACAAATACTTCCAGTTATCCCTAGAGGATCTAGAGACTTTTGAATGAATTATGCTCAGCATCAGGCCATCAAGTAAGTGAAGCCAAAACAAGGATCTACTTCTCTCGAAATGTGAATAACCTTAAAGCCTCTCTCATATGTAGCCAGCTCAATTACTAGTATACTGAGCAACTCAGTAAATATCTGGGAGTACCTCTCATGCATGAAAGAGTCTCCAAAGAAACTTACAGGTACTTGGAAGACAAAATAATGAACAAACTTGCGAGCTAGAAAGCTAACTCTCTATCCTTGGCAGAGAGGATTACTCTTGCGCAATCAATCATCACCTCAATTCCCATGTATGCTATGCAATCCACAAAAATCCCAACCTCAAGTTGCAATCAAATCAATAAACACATACAGGACTTCATATGGGGTACCAAGGGGATCAAAGGAAAATTAGTCTCCTAAGTTGGAAGAAGATATGCCAACCTAAAGAGAATAAAGGGGGCATGATCAAAGATATAGAAAATTAGAATGCAGCATTCCTAATGAGACTAGCATTTAAACTCATTTCTATAACTGACCTCATATGGGTACAAGTGCTACGAGCCAAATACAATTGGACTGCTAGTAGGTTGGGAAAGTTTAGGCAATCTTATACTTCCTACCTATGGAAAAGCATTGCAAAGGTGTGGGATGACATGCTACTTGGCCTCAAATGGGAACTAGGCAATGGTGTACATACTAGATTTTGGTTTGATAGCTGGATAGGAGAGCTTGGCCCCCTCAAGAACCTATCCTTTGCCCCCATTAATGAGCAACAACTTCAAGCACCTATAATGAACTTTATTGATCAAGATGGACAGTGGCTATATGACAAATTCATCGATCTTCTCCCTGATCATTGCACAGCACAAATTGTCACAATCACAATGTCACCTTCCTTTGACAATCCTCCAAGATGTAGCTGGATCCATACACCAAATGGAGACTGCATTGTGTCCTCAACATATACCACTATCATGATTGACAAATGGGAAGACAGAGACCATAAATGGAACTTTATATGGAAATGGCCTGGAGCTCAACGAGTCAGAACTTTCCTATGGCTTGCATACAAGAACAAACTCCTTACAAACTCTATTCGAGTTCAAAGGAGGATGACACAAGACAAGTACTGTGAACCATGCAAACTTGAAGATGAAGACATTGATCATGTCTTGCGTAAATGCTCCTTAGCAAGCTCTTGTTGGAATCTCATAATTCCCCATTCTTCAGTGACTAACTTCTTTGCTAACCCCTGTGAAGATTGGTTAATCAACAATATACATTCCCAGAGAAAGGGTATCAGATGGAGAGTAACATTCGGGATTATGTGCTGGAAATTGTGGGACATGAGAAACAGACGCCTCTTCTGTAGAAGCACTAAAGCTGCCCCTGTTCTAGTTAATGAAGTTTTGGCTTTAGCTGAGCACACTATCGAAGTTCAGGGCCTTACTCAGATTTTTTGTAATGGGATTACTAGCTAACACTAGGCCAAACTGATGTAAATATGTTTTTAGGTCAGTTTTGTTGTGATCTTTGTAACCTCTTGTTAATAATATATCCCCTTTTATTCAAAAAAAATGTAAGGTATTAAAATTGACAAGAAACATGAGGTTGTTGGCATCAACTTCAAAAGACTATACTAGAGAATTAAAGGATTTTTCAGATTGGATCATTTCCATAGGTGATAGAACCACTGAGTCAAACAATGATGGGGAAATAGGAATTACAATCCCACCAATTCTTCTTTTATATGCATAGGATGATGCAATTCAATGTATTGTTCAATCCATATATCCTAACATGCTTGACAACCTTAACAACCTATGTTACTTCAGAGACAAAGCAATATTGGCTCCCACCTTATCGATTGTAAATGATGTAAATCAATACATGTTATCTCTACTCCTTGGCAAAGATATGATACTTGAGTTCTGATAGTGTATCACGGCAAGATGGGAATATTGATTCTATTGATGATGTTCATTCTACAGAGTTCCTTAATTCTATATCTATGTCTAGACTTTCTAATCACTCCATACAGGTTAAAGTTGGTGCACCAATCATGTTAATGCAACTATTGACAAATCATTAGATTTGTACAATGGTACACAGCTCATTGTAACAAGACTAGTAAGCATGATCTTGAGGCAAAAATGATGTCTGGTCATAATGAGAGGTTAGAATTAATATCACCCCTTCTAACTCTAGGCTTCTATTTAATATGCGTAGGAGACAATTCCCTATCATGTTATCATTTGTAATAACCATAAATAAAAGTAAGGACAAAGTTTGTATGATGTTATTTTATATCTTCCTAAACCAGTTTTCATGCATGGACAACTATATGTTGTAGTATCATGTATGAGAAGCAGAGATGGTTTAAAAATATTGATTTCAGGTCAAGATGGTATGTCAATAAACAAAACCTTGAATGTAGTTTATAGAGAAGTTTTCAATAATACAGATTGATAATGTTTATTTTTATATACATGTTGCTCTTACTATTTGATTATGCAATATTCCTCATATATAGATTCTAGAACATATTTACTTACACCTAATGATTTATTGTTTCTTTTTAGTTACGATAGTTTTTACTGTTACATATTTAAAAAAGCATCTCATGCAACACACGAGTACAGTGCTAATTATATATATAAAAGTAATGGAGAAAGCAACTCTTTCAGAAGTTTGGAAAGCTCAATCCTAAAAGCAGCTTTCTCATAGCTCGGTAAATCCTAGCCTAACTATTGATTAAAATAAAATATTCATACATACCAAAGTAATTCCCAATTCAAAATTAAGTAAGGTTAACTATAATTCAAATTCAAAATTATACTTTAAATTCATATCCCATAAAATTTTCTAACCATATGCAAAAATAAGTAAAAAGGTTGTAAGAGACATATATAAAAATTATATTCGCCATATAAAAAAGTTGAATTTATGTGATATCTTTAAAATTTTAACGTGAATAATGTTAACTTTGATTTTAGTTGTATATCAACATATAAATTTTAGTTATAATATCTAAATTATATTCTTGACTCAATCCAAAAAAATTATTAGTTATCTTTTTGAATTAAATAACTAACTATTTGATTTAAATATATTATGAATAAAATAAAAGAATTGCTAACTAATTAAAATATAAAATAATAAAATTTATAAATACATATTTAAATTTAAAATTTGATTTAGGAAAAGTTTTGAATATATTATTAATTAATTCATAAGAAATTAAACGCAATTTTTCCATAGGTTTGGAAATTTCAAACCAACATTTCAAAATAATTTTCATCATACTAACTAACTAATATAAATATATTATTAATAAACTAACAAAGTTTACCAACTAACTAAAATATAAAATAATAAGAATTTATTTTTACAAAAATGATTTGTTTGTAAATATCTATATATATAATAGATATATATATATATATAAGCTATTTCAATAAAAATTATTACAAAAATTATTTTTGTAGAAATAATTTTAAATTTTCAAAATTCTAACGAAATAAAATTATAAAAATTATTTTTTTGATAAAAATTATAAAAAATTTTTTTTTACTATATTCAACTAAGATTATAAAAATTATAATTTTTATAATATTTATATGTCATATTATATACTCAACTAAGAACTACGTCCCATAAAATCTATTTAAAAAAGTATATTCAACAAGATTAATAATCATCACCTTAATATAACTAAATACATATTATGAACACCATATTGTGTCAGGGGCCCTTTAAAATATATATATATATATATTAATAATAATTTTTTAATAAATATGAATAGAAAAAAAGGAAAGTTTTCATAAGATAAAATAATATATCTCTAAAAAATTATCATATTTTGAAGAGTTATAATTTTTTTTTTGAGATTTTCATAAAAATAAAAAAGAAAAATAAAAATCGAGTATTGAGATTTAATATTAAGGTAATAATGAGAAAAGAAAGCAAATCAATTAATCTTAATATAAATATCAAAGAAAAAAATAGTAAAAAGGGAAATTTGTGATTTTGGAGAATTAGTGGAATGATTTTTTTTTACATTATAAATAGATGCAGGATGAGAAGAGAGGGATCATAAGCAAGAATCAAAGAAAGAAGGAAAAATTGAGAGAAAGAGAAAGAGAGAGTGCATGAGAGTTGGAGAGGCACATAGTGAGGTTTTTTTTCTACTTTATCTTTTTTTCTTCTAGGTCACATGCACGTTAATTTCTAATTCTGTAATTTCATATAGAAGAAAAAATGTGGAGGAGCCTTGGGATAGGGAAAAAAAAAGGTGAGTTCGTCTCTTTATTATTTTTAGAATCCATTATTCCTCTTTGTTATTTCATATAGAATTATATTTTGAGATGACTTCTCACATCCCTGAATATCTTTCATAGAGAAAAATGCATGTTGATATATATTTTACATCGCATATGCGTAATATCTACAACTCTTATTATTTTACTTTACCTTTTTCTTATTATTTTGCATTACATCCACAACTCTAAACCAATGGTTTCATATTTAAAATTAATTTTGGATAGTAGTGACACTCTATTTCTTTCATTATTTAATTTATTTTACAGCTTTGAAACAAAATTTTTATATGTATAAACTAATGACCTGGATGTTGATATATATCTAGAATAAAACTTAAAAGTTTTGAATGATACGATACTTAGAACTATGCAAATTGATTAGTTTAAATATTTATTGGAAATTTATAAAATGTAGCAAATTATAACATGCTTTTTTTCCTCTTATTTTGATAAAAAATAAATCAAACATCATATATGTGTTAATTCCTGTATATTGTATAAATTTCAAATTGTTACATAAATTTAATAAAAATATATAACAATTTTTAATTCTAGTATAAATTATGATTAAATCACCATCAAATCTTTTAAGTTGGCAAAATAATCAATTAGTGTAACTTGACAATTACTCATCAATATCAAATACTCTTATTTATAAACAAATTTGAATTAAACTTTTAATATTTGTATTAATTACTAAAACCTATAATTAAATACTAACATAAAGATAATAATTAAATCCAGTATTTTCAATTTAAATTTTAAATATATATATATATTAAATTACATAATTACCTAATTCAATAGATTTAATGAATGCATGTCAATCGATATTAGAGTCGTTTAAATATAACAATGATTAAATTTAATGCATTTCATTGTATTGACTCGTATTTATTACATTTAAAAATATTTAATTATTAGTTAAAAGTTGATAAGTTTATTACATGTTTAAATTAAATTGATATACTCCTTTTGGTTCTTAATATAAAATTATTTTAATTGAATTACACAAATTAAAGATAAGAAATAAAATTACTTAACTATTTTAATTTTTCAAAAATCACAGTATCTTAATACAAAAAAATGTTCCAATATATGGATATATTGCTATACATGTATTGATTGAGTTACTAATTAAATAAATTGCAAATTTATAAATTACTTTTTAACACACAAAATGTATACCACATTACGGTACATTTAAATATTATATTTATTATATAATCATTATTGTGATTAAATAATTTATTAAATTTTGACCCAAACTTTAAATTTGTAATTGATTAAACATTTTGATAGATTAGAGACTCATAATTTAATTTGAAAATTACTCCCTACATCCTATTTTGTTTATTGTTTTAAGATTTTTCACACAGACCAATAAAACTATTAAATGACGTAACTTATAGTAAAATTTAATGATATTTTACCAAAACATCTTTACATTAAATAGTAAAGAATAACATGTATTCTACCTACCATTATTTTTAATTAAAAGTAAAATAGTAATAAAGATAATTAATACTTTATTGATAATTTAAAATGACAGATAAATTGAAACATTTAAATTCTCTAAAATGACAAATAAAATAAAATGGAGAAAGTATTGACTTAAATTTGACCCATATGCATTAATGTTTAACCTAAACAGGCAATTTCTTAATTGAGAATATTTAAGTCAATTGTTTACAACTTTTTGCTAAATAAAAATTTAAACTAAAAATTAATTATTATGTTTGACCAAAATCCTAATTTTAAATTTATTGTACTATTTATTACTTACACAAAATTAGAATCAATTAGATAATTTATTATAAATTTAAAATTTAATTTGAAAATATTTTGCTAAAATCTGACTTTTTTCTGCCACCACTAAAATTTGACTTAAATATTAGTTTTCAAATTAATTAGACAAATAATAGTTTAGTGAAAATCATAGATATCAATTAAAATTGTCAATTTTTTTAATTAAAGATACAATTCACCCAATTCATTACTATTATTTAAAATCATAATTACATGCATATTTATATTATCTAGAATTTATAACTCTCCTTTTATCTTTCATACAAGTTATAAGAAGTTGACAACTATTTCAAACAAAAAATAATATAAGCTCCATATTTAAATTTACAACATTGATTCAAATTTATTACTAATATAAATAAATAAATAAATCAAGTAATCAAATTTTATCATCCCAATAATATTCCTCTAATAAAACATGTGGGTTAATATATGTAGATGTATGAGATTAATACATCTAACAAAAGGAGAATTTCAAAGAGAAAATTAAAAAAACAAAAAGTTGAAGGACACATCATTGAATATATATATATATATATAACTACGTTATTAAACAGTATGAAATATTTTGCAATCTTTTTTTTTTTTCATTTTTTCTCCTATTTGCTTAGTGACTTATAATTTATGGCTAATAATTCATTTATATCTAGGCCCAAATTCAACGCATTTAATCATGATTGGGTTAATCAAAATTAACACTAAAATATAGCTATTAATTTGAAATTTGAAAATTGAAATCCTCTCTCACTATTGAATTTCAGTCAATTATATCTACTCATCTTAATCTCATTTTTTTTTGGCTGGAAGAGCACATCTCTCTTTAGCTCCATATTTTTTTCTCATTTTTTAATTTCTAATTCCTTTCCATTTTATTGTAGGTTTGTACTTCGAGGTTCCTTTGCAAATTGCAAAAACTGCGAATCATATCCTTGAAAACTACACTATGCTTTGTTAAAAATTTTGGACGCTTCATATTTCCCATAAACTATACTACATTTCATTGATATAATTGCTGAGTATCGTTTAGCACATTTTTCCACCAATCTTGGCTTCTTTTTTATGCTCCCCTCCATGTTAGGGAAAAAAGTTGCATGTCTATTCCACTGTAGCTAAAGAGGAGAAAATGTCAATTAAAATGCAAGTTTGAAGGGATATATTTCGCTTGAATGGGTATGTTGACCAAAACATAAGTTTAATTGGGTTATAATATGGTTTTGGCTAGTCTAATTTAGCAACACAAAATCATATAATCAGAGTAGTTTTGGACATCAATATACTTCACATATGCATCACGAAGCACAAATCACAAATATCTTGGCACCAAATCACCAATTACAATTTCTAACTAACAGAAAAGGGAATAAACATGAAGCAAAATGGGGTTTTGCTTTTGTCAATGGAGATGCACAATAGAGAAGGCAACAGGGATTGTGTTATGGTAAATAATAGTAGGTTTTTAATTTATGCAAACTTGCACACATACACACCTATAAAAGTTAAGAAAGAATCAGCATTTTTCGAAAAATGATATACTTTTTGCATTTACAACTTGATCCAAAGATAATATTATTCATACCATTGCTATCATGTCAAAATAATTAAAAACACGACGAACTCATGTTTAGTAAATTATTAGATATTTAAACCAAATGAAGAATTATTAAATATGAAAAATAAAATATCAGAATATAAATAAAATAAAAGAATCAAATTTAAGATAATTATTGATTTAGTAAAAGAAAAATATATTTTGAATCAATCAAAATAAAAAATGTTGCTAAAAAAATAACATTAACTATGAGTCTATCACTTTGTAAGGGTTTTAATCAAATTATAATTCAAATATATATTAAATTACATAATTAATGCAAAAAACTAAGGACAATTGCTTATTGGAAACATTCAATTAAAATTTCAATTGGCAATAAATTTCAACAAATACTCAGTAAATATTTTTAAACTTCAAATTAACTAATTCAATTGATTTATTGACTTTTAACTACTTTGGTTTAAAAAAACTTTAATTACAATAATATAGGCTACATACATAACCCTTGAATATTTGATCATTTACGTACAACTCCTATAATATTTAAAAGTTTAAAATTAAAATCCTAACATTTTAAATTTTTACCATTTACCCTATTAGATTCACTGTTTGATTTAAGAGTGTATATTACATCATGCAAACTACAAACATTTGGGATTTGATACGAAATTTTGGACATCTTAATATATATATTTATATGTATATATTTGTTACGTTCATTTTACATTTTAATAATTTTTTTTATACTAAAAGGAGGGAAATCCTTAAAAAATACTACCCATTAATAGTGGGTCCAGTACAATCAACTCTCAACAACGCACAAAGCGGCTCAGACACATTCGCAAATGCGTAATATCCAGGCATGGCATTCAGGGCTTGTTTTGCAATATAATCAGCAGCAAAATTCGCACTCCGGGGTATATGGTTGACTTCCACCTCCCATTCACGAGCTATCAGAGAACGAGCTTCTAAAATGAGACCTTGGTCAAAGTGAACACTCACATAAGCTTCGTGCAGCAACCTTAGAACTTCAGACGCATCTGTCTCTATAGAAACCCTACGGAACCCTCTATCCTAGGCCATCCTTAACCTAAGCACAAACGCCCATAGCTCCGCAGTCAGACTATCTCCCTCTAATGCACAATGCATAAACGCAGAGATTAATCTCCCATCAGTATCCAGTAAAAGACCACTGCACCTAATACCGGTGGTGCAAGAGAATGCCCCATCGATGTTAATCTTCGTCCAACCAAAATTAGGTGGCTCCCAACAAACAAGTCGATCTATAACAACATATCCCCTCAGATTACTTCCTACAAGTTTCTTCCTGGCTTCACTTTGACTCTTCAGGATTATCATAGCTCTGGACTGGAGAGTATCATTACACATAATTCTATTCTCGAAGATACGCTCATTTCGTCACTTCCAAATAAGCCAGCAAGTCATTGCAAAGAGTTCACTCCAGCCCTCTTTGCGATGCGGTCCTCTATTCTGAATGTTACATTTTAGCTAATCCTGCAGCTCCATTCTAAAAAAATTCCTGGTTGCATTCGTCATATTGAGCCATAACTTCTTAGTTTCATCACAGTCTTGTAATACATGAATTAAACTCTCAGACTCACTATTACACCAAGAGCACGACTCATCAATACTCATTCCACATCTAACCCGTTCTGCATTTGTAAGAAGTCGATTATGAAAAGCAAGCCACATGAAGGACTTGCATCGTTGAATTGTATTAAGCTTCCATATTTTCTGCCATGTAGAATCCTCAGCGTCAGCCTCTTTCGTAATGGCTTTATAAGCATATTGAACCGAGAAAGTGCCATTCCTATCATGTTTCCATCTAACAGTCTGTTAAGCTTGATTCACCTCAATATCTTCAACTACATGCTTCCAAGAGTTTTTAATGCCAGTCCATGTATTCGAACCTAACCGAGCTTGATCAATATTTGGCAATAAATCCTCTCCACACTTGTACTTTGTAAGAACTACTTTGACCCATAAGTCCTCGCGATGCTTAACAAGATTCCATCCCAGCTTTGCCATGCATGCTTGGTTCTGGCTCCTTAGATGTCGAAGACCCAAGCCACCATTCTTCTTTGCCTTACACATAGTATCCCAAGCCACCAGGTGTGTTTTCCTTCGTTTCGGGGAATAGCCCCAAATAAAACTTCTATTACTCTTTTCTACTGCTTCACACGTGCTCACCGGCAAAGATGAAGTTTGCATGGTATAGCCTGGAATATTTGACGTAATTGAAGCAACCAACGTTGATCTGCCTGCTAACGAGAGAGAACTACCTTTCCAGTTTGAGAGCCACTTTCTGACTTTATCCACCATATCTTGAAAGCTTTCCTTTGTCACTCTCTTATGATGGAGATGCACACCTAAGTATTTCCCAAGGTCCACTGTCATTGTAAATCCCATAGCGTTGTTGAGCTCTGTGCGTCTATTATGATTCACATTCTTGGAGAAGAAAACTCTTGTTTTACATGCATTAACTTTCAAACCAGAGCTATCACAGAGCTTCCTCAAGCACTCCCTTACAACTTCAACATAATCGAATAGGAATCGATCCTTTTACTCCTCGTGCTTCCTGTTAAGCTATTTGTACATTTTATTGTTTCTGTAGTGCATAAAAAGCGGTCTTTCCTTTCGATTACACTTGTGTTTGAATTTAGTGACAACTCAAACATATGAAATTCAACCTTTGAGCATTTTAAGTCTAAAAAATTATTAAAATAAATCCAAAATTCAATATCAATTTCCAAGAGTTTCTTTGATTAATATGATATAATAGTTACCATTAAATTTAACTATGATTTTAATGGTGGGGAAATTAATTGTCAAAATTTGAAATATTAGGATTTTAATTTTAAACTTTTTAAGATTAGAGTCTATATGCAACTGACCTCAAGTTCAAGGGGTTATGTATTTTTTAACCAATAAAATATTATCAAAATTTTTTCCAAAAAAATATTGTCAAATTAAAATTTGAATTTATAATCAATCAATAAATTTTAGCTGTAAAAAAGTTATTATGTAATTAATAATTTTTTAATTATTTTATAAATATTCAATATATTGCAGCCAATCAATAAGTTGGCTAACTAATCCAAAATATTTTTTTGGCCAAAAACTATTACAAAATATTTATATCATCTTAATATGTTTTTTGAATACAATGTTAGTCAAATTTCTGTACAATAAAACACGTTTGATTGTTATTCAGACATGTAAGCATGCCATTAAATTGAAAGTGATATAAATAATTAGTGGTGGGTTAAAGATATTTATTCCCCAAATCACTATTATACCATTTAATTAAAAAACATGCACAGGAGACAATTTTTAAGATGTTTGGTATTTGCAATAACCATTAATAAGAATTAAGGATTGACTTATGCAATGTTAGTGTATACCTTTCAAAGCCTATATTTACTCATAGTATGTTGCATGTTACTATATCCCAAGTTCAAAGTAGGCATGGGCTTAAAATGCTAATACTAAGAGGGAAAGCAACAAACATGATTTCAATTGTAGTACATAAAGAAGTGTTTAATAACTTAGTGTTTTGATTAAGTAAACTGTATATACTAATGAATACTTAATTTTTATCACTTTTATACTATACTCAAATGAAAATCATAATATTTTTCATTATCATAGGATCAATTAGTGAATTGCATGAGTCATTTTCTAGTTATACTTCAAGACGGTGATGTATATGATAAAACCCACAACATGTCAACTAATATATATTTTATAATTTAATTACTTTATTATATTTGCATATACTCATAACTACTAGAATCTATGATACTTGGATGTAAATAAGTTCTTTGTCATTAGTAGAGGAGAAGGAAGTGGCTTAGGAATGGCCAAGAGGAATGAGTTCTCCAATGAAAATGGAGAGACAATTGGTTTTGTCAACAAACAACTCTGTCGTAGTGACTTTCCTCCCAACTTTTTCTTTGGGATTTTTATAACTTCAACTTACTAGGTTTTTTTCCATATGCACATGGACCACTTTATCCGTAGAGGCAATATCCACGGGTCTTTCTACATTGAATCTTTCACGTCGACCCTGCTCTAGATTTTCTTAGAAAAACATAGGTAGAAGTAAGCATTGTAACACCTAGCTAAAAGAATCCACGTACCTTTGGATTTTGAATTATATTGATAGTTGTTTGTGATTTTTTTGTTGTTGTGATTTTATGTGAACAAATTTTATGTAACTGTATATTAATTGGATGTAGTTGATTCTGATTTTTTTTTGTGATTTTATATGAACAAATTATATGTAAATGTATATTAATTGGATATATATACATGCTTATTCATTTTTAATTTTCCGATTATATGAATCCAGATAATCAATAGAAATTGAAAATTTTTATTTTGATAAATTGGATATGGAGGCTACAGTATTTTACATATTCATGGTCATCACTTCTCTATGCTATGTAACATTTTACATTTCTAATGGGTTTTCATTTTAATTATTTAATATACTCAGTACTTGTAATATTTCTATTTCTAATGTTTCTGGCAGCTATTGGGCGCAAATGTTAGTGATCTATTTACTTAATATGCATTGCGGCCATTCTCATGAGGGTGTACAACTGACTTAATTCAATCTTTAGTTGTATATATATAGTTATTTACATTTAAAGATGAAAATAAAATGAAAATTTGTACATGTAATTATTTTTATGATGTTTTTTAATTTTTTCCTACCCTCTCTTATATCTAAATATAGAATTACACGATTCCATCATAGCTAACTTCTATTAACATATAGTTTGGTATGATTTGTATCGCTATATATAACATTACATTATATAGTATGTAGTTCCATAGATTAAAAGTTGATGAATAATTTACTTGGGAGTTATTTATGATAAGATCAAGAATGAAGTAAATCATTTTATTAAAATGAAGTAAATATTAAATTTATTTTAATAAGTTTTATTTATTATATTTAAGTTAGTTTTGCATCAAACAATATTTAGTTTACATTTCTATGAATAACAAAAAATTATATATTTTATGTTTTCTTGGTAAAAAAATTATATATATGATGTGTAGATTATTTAAATTATCGTTTATTATATTTTAATAATGTTATTATATATTTTGGTACTTATTTATTACACACACATATATATAAAGTTCCTATATGGATATTTGGTCCATGGTTCGGATACGGATTTGAATGTTATCATCTTCAATAAAAAATGGATATAATTATATTTAATTTTTAAATTTGAATTGGCATACAAAGATTTCGGCCAAAAAACAATTGGCATACAAAGATAACGGATCTCATACTTATTGACTCAGTTTCGTATCTTATGATTGATATAATTAAATCAATGTAGTCGGATGTTAATAAGATAAATTAATATAATTGATATGATTTATTTAGTCCTTTATGCTAAACAGTAATGATCATTTTGTCAAAATATTTTAAAACTCAGAATTAAAAGAAACATTGTATAAATACCTTTACTAATCAGTAAGGGCCTGATTGATCTTTTTTAAAAAGAAATCATATTTTTTAAGATATGTTTGATCAAATATAAATTGCTTTTCTGAAAAATGATAGGTGGATTAAATTATGATTTTGAAAAATGATAGAGATAATTATTTTTAACTTTTATCATTCAAACATATTTTTTGTCAAACTATAATTTTACAAAAAGAATATTTAAATATAACAACTTACAACAAATTTACTTTTATCAAATTTTATTTTTATAAATTTCATTTATTTTAACTTATTTTTATAGAAACTGAAAATCAAACGGGTCTAAATCATTTGAATATTTGCATTTTTATTCCATTGCTCTTCATTTTACATCCACAAAATATATTAAACTATATGAATGGTATATCACGAAGACCAACTTCATACATTATATCCCTTTTTTAAAAATTGATATAACCATTTGATTAGCAAAAGTGTACTTATTTCTTTATAGTTTCCGCGTAACTTTACAGAGATGATGATCTAAAAAGTTATACCAACAATAAGGTTTGTAATAATATAAAAAATAAGAAAAGTATTTTACATTTCGTACAATGAAAGTATTTTAGTTTGAAAAAAATATAGATCACTTTTTATTTTTTAGAAAGTGATGAAATCATCATCCAGGAATATAAATTTTAGTTAAATAATTTCATCAAACCAAATTAAATTGTCAAAATAATTTTTGAAATTTTCGTGTTTTAAATATTGTTGAGATACAACAAATAGTTATTAAATAATTTTTTGAATTATATATTTAAATATATATATTGATTTTCGAATGAAGTAAATTTTTAATGTTAATGATTCTTGAGTTTAGTTTCAAAGTCTGATTACATCTTGAAATCGGCTTTTTTACTTACGTATTAGATAGCATAACAAATATTTGAATTAATTGAATAATTTTGCATTAACTAATTAATAGTTATGAATAGATTACAATCAACAATATATTATTTAAATTATTAGTTTTTAATGATAATTAATTATTTAAATAATTAAACATGACAATATCGGCATGAAAAGGGTTTAACAAGTTGAATTGTTAAATAGGTTTACTCATCATAAATTACAGTCAAATAGTTACAACCCATTATAAGAAAATAATGATTAAAAAATTTACTAACTGAACAAAGTTATTGGAATCATCATATGTGAATAATTAATAATTAATTAATAAATAAATACAAAACACTTAAAATTGTTAGGATGGTTTTTAATCTCATATTTATCTGATCATTTAAATGTTGATTTATTATTTATAGTAAATATATGATGATTTTCAAATATTGAGACTATCTTTTTGATACAAAATTATTGGAATATGCCCATTGCATTGGTGCAATACTTATTGTGATTGATAGTCTATGATGCATAGATACGAGTATGGGTATCGGGTGTGACACGATACAATATGTTTGATACGACAAATTCTAATACTTATTGTGATTGATAGTCTATGATGCACATATATGAGTATGGGTATCAGGTGCAACACGATACAATACATCTGATATGACAAATTTTAAAATTGCAGGATACGGGTATGAGAAATATACATATTAAATTTATGTATATATTCAAGACACTAATGTACCAAAGACTAAACAAATATGAAAAAATTAAGTTTTAAATGGAGATTTTAAAAATAATATAAAAATATCTAAAATATGAAATTAAAAATTGAGTTTTTTATAAGATTTTTAGCCAATTTATAATTTTTGAATAATAAAAACTAAGGATACATATATGATACATATCATAAAGTACGATACGTGTATCGTATCTAATATGTATCAGATACGGGTATATTTTTTTTTTGAAGTATCGATGCAATATAGTTGATAGTTTATCCTTGTATACAACATCCATTATTATTGAAGACAATAGTAATTTTGATTAGGACAGCAAAGTAATAACACCACATTGAAAGTCGTATATAGAAATCATGGAACTAAAAATCATACCAAACCAACCGGTTCGACTGGAAACTGATCCCTGGTCCAGTTTGGTCACAAATGTAGATTATAGGGTTTTAGAATCAGTACGAATTGGTCAAGAACTAGTCGAACAGGTCAAAAACTGGTTTGAATCGGTCCGAGGCTTTTTAAAAAAAAAAATAAAATAACATTAATTTTAGTACTAAGTAGCATTATTTTTAGGATAAATTTTTTCTACATTATAATATGTTATAAGTATTATTATGATACATAGTTATTAATAATGATAAATTTATTTAACAAATAATATGAAAATAAAATATCAATTGATTATTTTTAATTTAAAATATAATTATAAATTAATATTAACTTGTTTAGATTTTAATATTAGATTGTAAAAGTTATTAATGATATTTTTAATTTTCAATATATTATTAAATTTATTTTTTATCCTAGAATGAATGTTAATTTTATGATTATAGATAAATATCTTTTATATTTTTTATCTATATTATTAAAAATATATTAATTTATTCACGACCGGTTCAACCACAGTCCAAATACTGAATCTTGAACCATTACCTCATTCGGTTCAATGACTGGTCCAATTTTTAGTACCTTCTATGTATTTAAACAATTCTTATAAGTTGTGTATTATGCTAAACCTTAAATTCCAGACTTTACATAAGGGGTATTGGGTCATTTATCATTCAATCCAATTGTTGTTGGTGAATACTTAATTTTCTTTCATAATGTTATTATCATCTATCATATGTTTTGTTATATTTAAATATTTTCTAAATGTCCATATTTTATACAGACTTACTTAGTGAACCATATAATTCACACAAGCATAAAGTAAAATGTGTTTGAGAATCTTAATTTTAGATTATGACGATAGACTAACAAGCAAAACATTAAATATAGTTTGCAAAGAAATTTTCAATGTTATAAATTAATAACATTTATTTTTGTATATATGCATCTCCTATCATTTAATTATGCAATATTTTTTTACATATAGTGTTTCGAATATATTTAATCACAATTAAATTTTTTTCGATTATACAATATCATATTACTTTTCATATATAATTAGATTTTTTTTTCTACCAATACAATACAATTGCAATTGCTAGAAGTTAAATAGAAGCATATAATTAGATTAATTAATAAGCCTACATATGATTTAGTGTTTCTTAGTGGTTAAAAAAAAAAGAATTTAGTGATTCTTATATATATATATATAATATATAGATCCATATGAAAGTATCTCGTGCATCGCATAGGTGTTATATTAGTTATATGCTGAGATTAAAATAATAAAATTATTATAAAATAAGATCTGTTACTATTTATTCTCCTAATTTTACTGCTCAATATTTTAGATTTTAACACTTTTTTATCCATTAAAGTCCTTTTTTATAATTAATTTACTCTGGTTTCTATCTATAATTTCCTCTAAGAATTTTTATATAAAAAAATGATATTGAGTACTCCAATTAAAAAAAAGTATATAAGAAAGTGTAGTTTATTATAACAGTAATCTATTTTTAGTATAATTATCTCCTATTCATTATTATCAAGCCAAATTTGTAACAACTTTACATTGCACACAAAATTGTCGCTCCTTGTCTCAACTTTTGAAGGATTATTGCGAGGCATCTGGGCAACAGCCTAACTTCAAGAAGTCAGGTATCTTTTTCTCTAATAATACCCCTATGGAAGTAAAATAAGATGTAAGTCAAATTCTAGGTATTGACATTGTGGAGGACCTTGGCAAGGATTTGGGCATCTATAGTGTTTGGGGGAAAACAAAATATCAAGCCTTGGCCTTTGTTAGAGATAAGATGAGTAAGAAAATTCATAGCTATAATAGGAAACTTCTGTCTCATGCAGGTAGAGAGGTGATGATAAAGGCAATGATAAATGCTATACCCGTTTTTCCCATGAATTGCTTTAAGTTTCCAGTTAAAACTTGTAAAGAGCCTGATAAGCTTGTTGAAACTAGAGTTTTGATGATTCTAAACTAACATTCAAGAGCTTGGAATGAAGATATCAAAGGAGCCCAAAATGGTTCAAGTGAAGAAGTTTTGAGTAATCTGTGCAAAATTTGTTGTAGGATCATTAGATATGTTTAAATATGGGTAAAAGATTTTGATTTGATGAAAAGATATTTTAAAAACTTGATTTTAAGTTAAATCATGAAATATTTGAAAAATACCCACCAACAAACGAAGTTTGAAAAGTTTACATTGAACTGTCATATTGGAAATTAGAACTTTGGCTTTGGAAATTCGAATTTCGAGTTAAAACTAAATAAGTCTGAAGAGATGTCTCTCTGACAGACGAATTTTGATTTTCCAAAATTCAAATTTTCATAAGTATCTGAAAGAAGCTGTTGAGCAGCAAACGAACTTTGGGTTTTGAACATTCGAATTTCAGACAAAATGAAATTTATGAAAACTGAAGAAATTCGTCTGAAACAATTTTAAAGTTCATCTGAAATCAAGATCATATTGAGTTTCAAAATTGCTCACTGACAGACAAACTTTGAACATGGAAATTCGAATTTCAGAAGCTAAAGTTGTGAGTCTGTTAAAATGATATGATGACATACGAAGGACAGTGTTTGCAAATTCGAATGTTGAAGTAAGTTTGAAAAGAGGTCTCTCTGACAGATGAACTTCACTCTTTGAAAATTTGAATTTCGAAGGAAATTAACTACTGTGCCTTTTGAGCCTGCTGCGAACAGATGAATTTTAGGGTTCCAAAATTCGAATTTCAAGGGCAATGTAGCAAATTAAAAACACTGTTCACACTTAACAGAAAATCTTTCTTCTTGAAAATTCGTATGTCACAACATAGAAACACTTTCTAGGTTTCAAAGTTCAAATTTCACTTCATGAACAGACGAACTTCAGTATTTCAGCGTTGGAAGCTTTAACCTTTGGTTCCTTCGAAATTTGTCTGTTGACCAACCAAAATTCAAATTTCAGTATGTCAGAAGCATTAAATGCAGTTGGTTAACGGATAGTTTTTCAGAGTAACCGATGGATAACTTCTCTAACGGATAGATTTTGTCTCTAACGGACATTTGAGACATAAATCTATAAATATAACATCATTTGAAGTTGTGGGTAACGAATCAAACTTTGTATATACTGAAATTCTGCTAAATTTTCTACTCAAAGACTTTTACCCTCTTACTTCAATACTTGTACTTCAACTTTCATATTCACTCTATTCAAGAGGGTTTCATCTTTGTAAACAATCTAATCTTCATCTGGAAGATAGACTTTTTTGGTGAGAAGATATCACAAGGGGTTGTAAAGCACTTTGTGAAAGTGCAGAAAGTGATTGAGTGAGCTCTAGAAAACAGAGTACTGATGTTGTACTGTTGCACTTGCAAGAAGCCTGTTGAATTCTTGCTGAATAGTGGAAAATCTCAAGTGGTGACTTGGGGACTAGACGTAGGTCAAGTAAAGAGACCGAACCAGGATAAATTTCTGAGTCTTCTTCTCTTTTCTGCTTATTTCACTGTTATTTATTTATACTCTATTTTGCCTCCATATATTGTATTCTTCACCTCTTTGACATTTTACAGAAAAGTTTAAACTTCTCAATTCACCCCCCTCTTGGGAAGCCAGCCTAACTAACAAAGCTCACGTCCAATTTTTGGTGGGAAGGTACTCATGGTAGAGGGAAGATTCATTGGATTGCGTGGGACAAAATGACTACATCCAAGATTGAAGGTGGAATGAGATTCAGAGATTTTGTTGCTTTCAATGACCCTTTGGTAGCTAAAACTGCATGGTGAATTCTTCAAAGACCCAATGATTTATAGATACAAGTCTTAAAAGGTAGATATTTCCCTAACTGTTCCTTCCTTCAGGCAAAAAATGGCCATCGCTCTTCTAGGGCCCGGTCGAGTATTTTAGCATGAAGGAGAAATTTGGAAAATGATCTTTGTTGGAAGATTGGCAATGGCAGATCATTTTTTATTTGGGGTGATAACTGGATTCCAATAGTGGAAGGTATGTAGTTGCTAAAGATAAGTGTTGGTGATGAAGAATGGGAGTGGAGGCTCTCTGAATTAATTAGTGATGGTTGTTGGGATCTATCTTTACTTGCTGATAAGGTAGATGCTTTTTTGTTTGGGACATATTGGAGTATTTTGCTTTCTGGTGCAAACATGGAAGATGCTCAGGTGTGGAACTAGTCTAAAATTGGTGAATATAGTGCTAAAAAGGGGTGCATGAGAATTAAAAGTTGTAGAAAATCTATTACATGTACCTAGCTCTTTTACTCCAATGCTTGCCAAGGTTTGGACAAAAAAAATTGGAAGCTTCGTGTGTTTCCTAAGATTAAGCACTTTTTGTGGAGATGCTTAGTGAAGGCCCTTCCAACTAAGAAGGCTTTATTTCACATAAGAAGCCTTAATGTGTCCTATCTGTGATGAAGAACCAAAGACTATAGGACATCTATTTTTTCTATGTCTAAGGGCTAGATGGGTATGGTTTGGTTGTCTTCTTTCTATCTAGGTGTATCATTATAATATTGTGAATTTTGATATATGGATGTCTTCCCTCCTTTTGGATGATAGGATGCTAAAGGAGTTTGATATTGCTCTCATTTGTTGGAATATGTGGTGTATATGGAAGGCCAGAAATGACAAAGTTTTCAACTATAAGATGCTTGATCCTGATGTTGTAATTGATGAGGCAACAAAGGGTGTGAAGGAATTTTGGCATGCTAATGGATGGTTGGCTGCAGGGGATAATGTTCAGTCTGATAAACACAAGGTGAAGCATTGGGTGGCGCTCACTGTTAATGTTCTAAAACTTAATAGTGATGGTGCTTTCTTCCCTCATGATGGAACTACTACTCTCAAGATGTATTTGGATTGACTTATGTATAAATAATTATGCGGATCCATAATAGATTATGAGAATAAGTGATTATATCAAAAGTAATTTGTATTTAGATATTTATACCCTATACGTGATTTTGAAAAAAGAAATGTATTTGAATTTTGATAATGTAAGTGATTATTGGGTGGATAATGAAAAGGAAAAAATGAAATAAGTGATTATGAGAGAATAAATTATTATCATAAGTAGAAAAAATCAGCTTCTTCCATAAGTACTTATTTGAGGCATAAGTGTTTATTAAAAAACAATTTCTGTTTGGCAACTCCAACACATAATCACTTATGGGATCCCATAATCACTTAAATCTTCTATCCAAACATGCACTCAGTATTGTTTGTAGAAATGAAAAAGGGATTTTTCAATGGGGATTTGGAGATTGAATTGCAATTGACTCAACTTTTTATGTAGAATTAATGGCTCTTAAAAAAGCAATTATCCTAGCTTTAGAGAGTACAAATGGAGAGGTGATTTTTGAAGTTGATTATGCTGATTTGGACAACTGTATCTGGAAGCAAAATCCTTGTCTTGGTAATTGGAGATATGGCGAAGTACTTGCATGCTACAGGTAGGTTCTCTGTTTCCTTCACTTCTAGAGAAGGAAATTGTGCAGTTGACTTTGTGGCTGGTGCTGTTGCAAAGGGAGTGAGCCCTGATGGGGTGGGTTAGTACACCATCACTACCTTTATCCTCTATTCTAGCTAAGGATGCATCTGGTTCAACATGTAATGTAGCTACTGCACCTGGAGCATTTTCAACCTCTCCTAATGCCTTGTCTAATTGTACACCCAGAGTTGGAGTGGGTTAAGGTGGTCTTGTTTGGTTTTGCTTATGTCTTTTTTTTGTTGGCTGGACTGTTTTTTGATGCTCTTCTTTCGTATTGTTTTGTTAATAGTGTAAACCTTGATTTATTTCATTTGATTTTTGAAGTTTTGCTTCAGGCCAAAAAAAAAATTCCACATACAAATCAATTATATGTGTGTCCTCACAAACAATTCTCATGACAATTTAATTTGAAAAAATAAAAAATTGGGATATTTTTAATCAATATTTTAATTTTTTAATGTAATAAATTCAATTTACAATCAATTCCATATCACATTAATTTAATAATAAATTTCTACTGATAAATTTTAAAAAGAAAAAGTAAAAAATAGTTTTAATTTAATTGAAAAATCGGCCCGTAATATATAGTTTAATAATACCAAATTTGAAATTGTAATATTAATCCAAAAAGTTAGTCTTGGCAAAAACAAAAAATCCTAAAAGTTTAGTCTTTCTTCTAATCCAACGATATGGTTGATATGGTTATAAATTGATTTTATTACAATTTCATAGTTTTTTTTTGTGAGCACCATATCATTTCATTGATAGTTAAAGATTAATCCAGTTAAGCCATAGAGATCATCAAAATGGATTTTGTCTTTTTCAACAAAATTTTTTTCCATACACACCGGAGAATCCGGTACAATTTCACAATTTAATGGCAACAAATTTCACCCAAACATTTTTTGAAATTTTGTAATTAAATCAATCCACATTAAATGAAATTAGTCAATTTATAATTAATAATTTGATATATGTGAAATAATTTTAATATTTAACACATATTTCAATAGGGTAGAAATTACCTATTTGATTTGAAAATTAAAGTTTAAGTTAGTAAATTTTAAAAAATACTTTCAAACTCAACTTTGAAAATTATAGTAAACTGCAATAAATCAACTTCAAAATTTTGCAACAATAAATTTATCTATTCAGTTTGAAAATTAAGGGTTAGTTCAAATTTTCATAAATTATATTGAAATTAATTTTTTTTCTTTTTATATTAGGAGAATTTAAATTTTTGACCTCTACTAGTACTGATATCCAACCTTACTTTTATCACTTAAACTAGTAGATGATTCATATTCAGATTAAATTTTGAAAGATTATAAGCAATTTTTTGAAACAATAACAAATTATAACCTAGCCTTAATAAGCTCAAGGATTCAACTCATATAAATTTTTCTTGTTAAAAAAATTGAAACAATAACAAATTATAACCAATCAATATCAAATCTCCAACTAAAAAATTAACTATGCAATTCAAAAATTAGGATTTAAACAAATCTAATAAAAAAATTTCAAATTAAATTTTGATGTACTAAGAAATTTCAACGAATGATCCTTTCAGTTAAAAAATTGTCTATTCAATTCAAATATAAAAAATTAAATTGTACTCCTTAGAAAGCTTTTCTGATAATTTTTATGAGCCACCTTATAATATTAAGTAATACTATTTTATTTTTATCCCTAGTTATTTACTTTTCAATATTGTAAATTGTTATATAGAGGAATGGAATCTTTGGTTAAAAAGCATGTGACATTTTTTAATTGGTTTTGCCCTCTTTTCCATGCAATAATGATTGATAGTCTAATTTAATGAATATTACATTATTTTAATTAAGAGAAGTAATGTTGTTTTTTAGAAATTTAGGAATGTAACTAACTCTTTAATCTACATAAAGCGTTGAAAATGCTTCATAAAAAAAAACTGGAGGGAGTATATATCTAATATCTTATAATAATCAATGTAAAAGAAGTAGAGTCTTGTGGCCTGAAAAAAATAATAAAAGAAGTGTAGTGCCTTTTCTAATACTAACCCTAATAAATTGAGGACAGATAAGTTTACTTAGCTACTTAGCTATAATCACAGTAGCAATGGGTTGGATAAGATAATTATTGATGTGAGTGTGTCATGCATACTGTGTGGGAATTAGATAATTCGTATTACTTTTTTTTTCCATGAACTTCATATATATATATATAATATACTTCAATTCAAGATTTTGCAAATTCACCATACTAAATTTTTTTTTTGCGCATAAAATACTCATGAATGAACATAAAACTAAATCTCATGAATAGATTGATAATAATATACTCCTTCCGATATATATTATAAAACGTTTTGTATCAATTACACGCATATTAAAAAATCATTTTTTCATAAAAAATAATGTAAAAAGTACCAATATTTCTTATTTTATCCTTATTAAATATTATATTCTATTATTATTGTAGGGTTATAAATGAGGAGTGAGAAAGAATTAAAGACAAGAATATGAGAAGAAAAGTATCTAATACCTTATATTTTGAACTAAAAATTTGTCATACAAAATATTCTATAATATGAACCGGAAGAAGTAAGAGATTAAAAAAGATATTGGAAATAAATGATACACTTTATTCAATAAACATATGCAATTACATAAAAATGAATTCCTAATAAAATGCCACAATTTGCAAATTAAAATATTAAAATTATGTAACGTGTAAATAATGCAACGGAAAATTAACATAAACATAATCTTCCAAACTTGAACTCCTCTGTGAAGATAGTGCATCAATTAGAGAGTGGGATAACAGTACCGAGATTCACGGCAACGTACACAAAGTGGATAATGAATGAGTTGGCAACAAGTAAAGGACATGTGGCAAACTATTAAAACAGCTAACAGTCCCTCCCTTAAGCCAATGTTTGCAAACATTAAGTTTAAAGGATATTAATTAAGCCCTCCCTTGATCAAAGTGTGCAGAGAAACATACTCCAAGCATTTTTCAAAGCTTCACAAATGTAGCTAGCTTGAGTGGTTTAGTCATAATATCAGCCACTTGATCTTCACTTGTGCAAAACACCAAATCAATTACAACATCATTGCAAAGGTCACACAAAAAATATAACTCACATCAATGTGCTTGCTCCTTCCATGTAAAGTAGGGTTTTTTTCAAAATCTTAATGGCTGAAATATTGTCACGATAAATTGTTTTTGGACCTTGTTGCTTACTTTGAAGTGTTTCAAGCAATTTTCTTAGTCATATAGATTGGCAAAAAGAGGTTGTTGCAGCAACAAATTCAGCTTAATTATGTAGTAGACAAAGTAACAATTTGTTGTTTCTTTGAAGACTAAGATATAGCTTAGAACTTATTAGGAAATAAAAAGCCTGATTTGCTTTTTCTATCATCAAGATCTCTAGCATAATTATTGTTAGAAAAAAAAATTTCCGTTGGAGTTAGCTTGATAAAAAATGCCAAAATTAATAGTACCTTTAAAATAACGAAAAATCCTTTTTGCAACCAAGATATGATTCTTAGTTGAATTCTCCATATATCGACTTATTAAACTAACACCATGCATGATATCAGGCTTTGTTAAAATGAGATACATTAGACAACCAACCATTTGCTTGAACAAGGTAGCATTAAATTTCTTTCCTTCATCATCTTTCACCAACTTTAAGCCACATTCAGTTGGAGTACTAATAGGATTGCATGCCCCCATTTTAAACTTGTCCAAAATCTCAAGAACATACTTTCTTTGAGAAATAAAATACCAGAGGATGATTGCACAACTTCAATGCCAAGGAAAAAATGCATTAAGCCCAAATCAAACATCTTAAATTCTTTCATCATTTTCTTCTTAAAAGCATCAATCATGGCATTATCATTTCTGGTATAAATTAAATCATCAACATAGAGAGACACAATAAGCATTTTCCCACCTTTCTCAAATTTTGTAAAAAGAGTATGTTCATGAGGGCATTTTTGAAAACTCTCTAGAAAAATAAGCATTTATATGACTATATCAAGCTTTTGGTGCTTGTTTTAGTCCATATAAACCCTTCTTCAATTTATATACCTTCTCTTCACTACCTTCTTTCATATATCCAAGAGGTTGATCAACATAAACAACTTCTTACAACTCACCATGTAAAAATGCAGACTTCACATCTAATTGATAAACATACCAAGAATTTTGGGCAGCCATGGCTAACACTAATCGAATAGTATCAAGCCGTGCAACAGGAGCAAAATCTTCTTCATAGTCAACCCCAAATTCTTGCTTGTACCCTTTTACAACAAGGAGAGCTTTGTACTTATCAACTCTGCCATCTTTGTTCAGCTTTGTTTTATAACCCCATTTAACTCCAATGGATTTTTGCCCCTTCGGGAGCTCCACCAATTCTTATGTGTTATTTTTCTCTATGGATTTGATCTCCTCATTCGTGGCAACTTGCCATTTTGGATCTTTGATAGCTTCTTGAAATGTGAGGGCATCACAATCTGCAAACAAAGCAAAGTGAGCTAATGAATTATCATCTGATAAATTATCTCCACTTACATAATCAATCATCCAAGCTGGTCTCTTTCGAGTGTGAATAGGACGAAAGCCTTCCACTAGGGCTGAACATGGACTAGACTAGATTGGGTTGGTCTTGAACCCGCGGCCTGGTTTAATATAAGAACCAAACCACACAAGGCAGTCCTAGTTTGGTCTTTTGTCTGGTGGACTAGTGAGCTAGATCGGGTCTAGTGGATTAGAGACCGGGCTGGACTTGATTTAGGTCGTCTTTCCACCATTTTGTAAGCTGTAAAAGTACAACATTTAAGGGGAAAAAACTACCTAATCCTAAATTAAACTTAAAAACAAATTCATAAAGACTAAAAATTCCATCAACTTCATAGAAGCCTAATAGATAATATTTTTCATTTAAATTCCAAACATAATAATATCATCAGTTTATCACAACATTCTAAATTGACATCACCAGTGGCAAAATTCAACATAACAATTAACAAGCACACTATCACAAGTTCAACAACAATAAGAAAACTCCAACATGACACATAAACACAAAATCAGTCATCAATTCATCAATAATGACTAAAAAGTGATAAGGAGCTTTTTATCATAATCTTTTTAACCTTCTTCTTCTACCGCTGCATGCCATATCTCTCTTCTTCATTTCTGGAACATTAGGAAAAAAAAAAAAGGATTTAATTATTATCTTGCCAAAAGTATAAAGTATGGAGAATAAGGAATAAACATCAACTACAACTATAGTGGAATTAAAATGCTTATAAAAAATGATAAGTATGAAGTTGAAAGAAAACATTACCATCATAATCAATAATAATACAATATTATTCTACATCCATGATATCATCCTGTCCAACTTCAATTATAGTTTAATCATCTAAAAAAGAAGATAAACAATTAAAGTACTAAGACTAGTATGTTGGTAAGTGAATAAATGTTTAGTAAGTAACAAATTTAAGATGAGAATAGAAGTATGGATTTGAAAGATTACCAAGACCAGTATGTTGAACCACATTTTTAGTCTCCTTAAAGTTGTCAAATTCACGAAGCTTGGAGGTAAATTCTAAGAGAGATTGTCCTGGAAGTATCCAATTTTGGGCATAAATGAGTGCCTTAGTCATTTTTTATGACAATGAACTCCTATAAGAGTCAACTATATGTCCTCCAGTCCTAAATACATATTCTAAGGCTACTGTAGAAACTGGTATAGCCAATACATCACGAGCCATCTCTGAGAGCATTCTATACTTGCTAGAATTAGCTTTCCACCATGACAATATGTCAAATCCAACCTCAAGCTTGGTGTCATCAAGTGAATCAGATGTAAGATATTTATCTAACTCTGACTGAGGATCCGATGAGGTTTTTTGTTTAAGTAATACTAGCCATCTATGACCTGGATCTTCTTTCTGTTGGACTGGAGTTGAAGTGGATGGTCCTAGAGAATTAGAGGTTAGAAGCATGGAAGAACCACTTGTTTTAGGAGCAACTATGGTAGAATACTCATTAAACATACGATATAAGGTATCTTTGACCTTGTTTTTCATGGCTATACAAACTTCATGGTTAGGAAAAAGCTGTTCAAACATATGGTTTATGTAGTTAAACTTGTAATGAGGATCCAATATCACAGCCACAAACAATAAAGGGTTCATATTCTCTACCTTCCCCCAATATTTGTCATATTTACTCTTCATACTAAGGGACATTGCTATAAGTAAAGGATCACCATCCTCATTCTCAATGTTTTCATCCAACAACTCTTGAACCATAGCAATCTGGTGGAAGCAAATATTTGAAATTACATGAAGTGAGCTTGAGAATTTTAGAGTCACATCATAAAACACCTTCAAGAATTTGAGGAAGGTGCATGCATTATCCTAGGCATATGTATCAGGAGGGCCTTCACGCTTGGAATCTTGCCTAAAGTGTGTAATATAATCTTCATCTTCATTTTCCATCATCTCAAATACTTTTTGGAATTTCAGTGTAGCCTCTAACATCAAATATGTATAATTCCACCTAGTACTAACATCTAGGTAGACAAAACTAGATGTATCCAATTTTTCTGATTTTGCAAAGCTTTTGAACCTTTGGAAACGAGTCGGGTGAGGAACGAACATATCTTACAACATTCCTAATTGCTTCAAAATGGTCCTTTAAGTCCTTCAACCCATCATTAACTACCAAATTTAACACCTGAGCATAACATCTAACATGAAGATAATCACCACTACATATCAAACCCTTCTAATTATTGAGACACTTTTTCAAATATGCTAAGGCAGTGTCATTAGCTATTGCATTATCCATAGTCACTATGAACACTTTATCTATTCCCCAAGCTAGCAAGCACTTTTCAATTATCCTACCAATTGTCTCCCCCCTATGATTTTCAATCATACCGAAACTAAGTATTCTTTTATGCAATGTCTAATCATTATCAATGAAGTGAGCAGTCAAGCACAAGTAATTAAAGTTTTGAACAGAAGTTCAACAATCAGTAGTGAGACAAACGCGATTACAACACTTCTTCAAAATCATTTTCTCTCCCAAGTATAGTTGCTTCTTCAAAATCATTTTCTCTCCCAAGTATAATTGCCAACAATCTCTAGCCATTGTTATTTTTGAGGGAATTTGAAATTGCGGTTCTAGCTCTTTCACAAAAGTTTTAAATCCATGCTTTTCCACTATCCTGAATGGCATCTCATCACATATAATAAACTTTGCAAGAGCTCTTCGACATCTTTTTTGATTGAATAAATGGGGCATTAAGCTTCCCACTTGCCCATTTAGTGATACATTATTGCAACATTGATTGTTTTGGGATTTCAGTGGACTTATGTGGGTTTTTTTGATGCCTTTTCAAAGAAGTAGTAACATAGATATTTGGGTCACAAGCATAATCAGAGGGACAATATTTTCAAGCAGCTCTCTGCTTCCCTTTAGTTTTTTCTTTAGGAATTTTATCAAAATGCTTCCAAATCTATGATTCTTTTCTCTTGTTGCTGGTCTTGGTAGTTTCTTCAGTAGGGAGTTCAACTTCTATGTTTGTGGGGGGGGAGAGGAGGAGAAGGAGGAGGTATATGTGTTGGTGTAAGAGTTGGTCCAGTAGAAGTAGGAGTGGGAGTTGGTGTTTCATGCTCACCAGTACAAGGATTGGAGATGAGTTGATCAACTTCTGCACTAGAACCTTGATCTTGCATTACTCTGTTTGGTTTCAAAATTAAAAAAGAAAAGAAAGAGAAAACTAGTATTATGTTGAGTTAAAAAATTTGACAATCCAAACTCATGGTGATGCCATTAAGATGGAAAAAATGTGTAATGAATAAGATTTTTTTATGATAATAATAACTATAATATTTAAAAAAAAAATAGCTCACTTCTATCTTCAGTTCAGGTGACAACATTGAACTTAATCTCTCAGCAGTGTACTAGCATCTGATTCCTTAGACTTAGAAGAGGCTATTGGGGAATTGTGGGCACCTCCTCTCGCTTTAAATAAACAACTTGAAAAGCATCAGCCCAAAGGTTAATGTGCAAAATTTTACATGGAACATGGTATATGTAAGGAAGAACACATTAAGACAAATAGCAATCCTAGGTATTAAAAGAGGATACTCATATACTTTTATCACCAAACCTCGAACAATACATGACACTTGTGTTGATATAGACCAAGATATTTCTCAACAAAGCATTGGCCACAAATACAAGTAAAGCCAAAATAACTTAAGAACCAGTAGCAAATTCTCTTGGTTTTGTATGTTTTAAGAGACCGAATCAACAATTATTGACATTCAAACAGTCCCATAATATTTATTGAACACCAAAGCCTCTTAAAGCAAAATCAAGCCATAATAGAAAATCTTCACCATGGGTAAATCTTGGTAAATTGAACATTCACTATCAAGATACAAACATCCCAAAGCATTGTAAATAATACAAACTAATTACCAAAACGTTATACCTTCTATACACAAAGACTCTAAACTCATCACCCTTAACACATAAAACACTTAGAGAAAAATAAATAAGCATGTTTAGCACATGTCTTTTATTATGAAACTTATCCAAATAAGCTAAACTAAATGGTTGGCTCAGTATCACATGCATAGTAACCAAAAACAAAGTACCATTGAAATTGGACCAAAACATGAGTTATGGTTTAATGGGTAAACTAAACTAATAGCCAATAGATTTCTCAGAATCATCTCAAAAGCAAACAAGAAAAAAAATCGTGAAAGGAGAATAGAGGCAACAAGTTTCACATCAAAATCGCAACAATTGCTTTTGAGAGCACCGAAAGGGAAACGTTGATCCACTCAAACTGTCGGACAAATCCAGCAAGATGTGAGACTTGGATTTGGGGAGACTCAGATTTGGGGCTTAGATAGAGCACCGAAGGGGATTTGGGGAGACTCAGATTTAGGGCTTGGATAAAGCACCGAAGTGGAGACAACGCTAGTGGAGGCAACGATGGCCTGAGATCAGGACTATTAGGTTAGGACTCGAAGATTCACTCACTGGCTCACTCTTCTTCCTTAGTCTCTCAGCATGGACAATTAGGTTAGGGCTCGAAATTGGGGGGGAGGAGTGACTAACTGAAAGAGACAATGAGAGTAAGAGAAGAGTCATTGAGGCAGAGTGGCAAACACAGAAGTGACGTCATGTAAGCAAGGGGAACCAAAAGCAAAAAAAATAAAAATAATAACTAGACCGGGTTTAGTCTGTTGGACTGAAGGATTAGGCCGAAACTTAGTCTAGCCCGATTAGTCAACCCAGTTTGGTATATTTGTTCCTTTCACCGGGTTGAATTTTTCAAGTCTGGGTCATACTAGGTTCATTCGAGCTGGACCAGGTTCTGATTTTTTTGGTTCAACCCTACCTTCCACTATTTCAGTAGTCGGAGATTCTACCATGGTATTTGTAGGTGAAATGTCATTTGGTGAATTTTCTAGTGTAGTTATGGTGTTTTCTGGACATAGAGATTGCTTCTTTTCTTCTTCAGTTTCATTGTAAAAAATGATTGGAGAAGGCTACTGCCCATTCCAATTCCAAGTGCTCTCATCATCAAAAATAACATCACTACTAATCACAATTTTTTTGGTTAGTGGACTGAATAATTTATATGCTTTAGACATTTAACTTACACCCAAAATGACACATTTTTCACTCTTATCATCAAGCTTCTTCTTTTTCTCATATGGAAGATGAGCATAGGCAATGCAACAAAAATTTTTCAAGTGATCTACTGCTGGCTTTCATCCTCTCCAAGCCTCTTCTGGAGTCATATTTTGAACAACAAAAGTAAGACTTCTATTAAAACTATGAATGCTCCAATTTACTGCTTCTAGCCAAAATCTTTTTGGAATCTTTTCTTTTGCTAGTAAACTTCTCACCATTTTGTAGTGGTGTATAAGTGGCCGTGAGTTTTCTTCGAATGCCAAAATTCTCACAAAAATTTACAAATTCTTTTGACCAATATTCTCCACACAATCACTGCGAAGAGTTTTGATATGCTTTCCCATTTCATTCTCAACTTTGGCCTTAAAGCTTTTAAATATATAAAAAGCTTCTCCTTTCTCCTACAACAAATAAACCCAAGTTTTCTGGGTATAGTCATCAATGAAGGTAATTAAATATCTCTTAACACTATTGGATTGATGGGCCCACAAATAATAGAGTGAATTAGCTCTAACACATCTTTGGCTCTCCATGACTTTCCTTGAGGAAATTAAGAACGAGGTTGTTTACCAACAACACAATCTTCACAAACTTGAGTAGGAGAGGTAATTTGAGGAAGACCAGTCAACATATTTTTCTGATAAAGAGTCTTCAAACAACCAGAATTCAAATGACCATAGCAATAATGCCAAAGCCAAGAGGTGTCTTTCACATTAGTTAAGAGGTAAGGGTGAACACTCTCAATCTTCAATGGGAATAACTTGTTTGAACTCATTTGAACAATAGCAATAGCACCATGTGAAGGATCATATATCTCACAAGTCCCTTTTTGAATGGTTATTATATAACCTTTTTCTTGTAGTTGACCAACACTTAACAAATTACTTTTCAAGTCAAGGACATAAAAAATTGGAAATTGTTTCTGCAAGCCATTTTTTTTTTATTTTAATATTGCCTTTTCCCATCACCTTAATAGTAGCACAATCATCAAAACTTATAGTGGAATGAAAGCCTTCATCTAAAGAAGAAAATAAATACTTACTTTCACACATGTG
The DNA here is from genome assembly GCA_026686845.1 of Adenanthera pavonina. Taxonomy (NCBI): domain Eukaryota; kingdom Viridiplantae; phylum Streptophyta; class Magnoliopsida; order Fabales; family Fabaceae; genus Adenanthera; species Adenanthera pavonina. The sequence goes on from JAIVEN010000016.1 coordinate 531,762, forward strand.
GTTACTACAGCTTGTATCCATATACCAAATATCTAATTGAGATACCTTAGTAACTTGACAAGCCATCAACAAAGTTTCTTCCTCCTTCTTCTCTACAAAATTTGACTTCTCTCCTTTTTCTTTATTGTTACGCAACTTAGTGTAGCATTCAAAACGATAATGACCAAATTTATGGCATCTAAAGCATTCTACCTTAGATTTGTCAAATTGTTGATTTTGTTCTTTGCATCTGCCTTGAAATTCACCATTATCCACTTTGCAATCTCTATTGCCATGGTCTCCTCTTCCTCTTCCTCGACCTCTACCTCTACCCCTTTCTCTAGAATTTGAGGAACAAGTAAGAGTAGAAGCCTTAAGCTTGCTCCTCCGTAGAAGAATTATGGTTCATCTTCTGCTCATGAACTAGCAAGGGGCTTTACAATTCATCAAGTGAGACTGTATCTATATCCTTTGATTCCTCAATAGCACAAACAACATATTTAGGAGTTAGTGAACGCAATATTTTTTCAACAGTAGTAACATCTTGCATTTTCTTGCCATACAAACGCATTTTGTTACTTATCTCTAGAGTTATACCACTATAACTAGTGATAGATTCTCCATCCTTCATCTGTAAAGTCTCAAAATCTCTTCACAAAGCTTGAAGCTGTGCACGCTTTACTCTTACTGAGCATTGATATTTCTTTTTCATCAAATCCCATATGTCCTTGGAAGTTTCTTTGCAAAGAATGGTTTCCAAGATGGGACAATTGATCGCCTAGAAAAAGTAATTCTTTGCTTTCAAGTCTTTCAACCTCTTTGCTTCCAACTCTGTCATTTGAGCATCTATCAAAAGGGTACCTAGTGCTGGTTCTCTGATTCCAGATTCAACGACTAGCTAATATTCCTTTGACTGTAAAAAGTTTTCCATGGGTATGCTCCAATAATCATAGTGACCCTCAAAGTGTGGGATAGAAGCCTGCACAAAGTTAGCACCTGAAGAAGACGTTGCTGCAGCAAATTAAATAACACTATAAATAATAATAATAAAAAAATAATATTGCACTCACTTCCTCTCATTTTCACACTCTGTTTTTCTCACAATATTTTCACTCTTCACAAAAGGCTCATATACCACTGATAATAATATAAGAGACTAGAAGAGATATTGGAAATAGATGATACACTTTATTCAATAAATAAAGCCTTTATATAAGCAATTGCATAAACATGACTTCCTAATAAAACGCCACAACTTGTAAATTAAAATGATTAAAATTATGTAATGTGCAAATAATGCAATGGAAAATTAATGTAAGGCTCAGTTTGGTTATGCGATGGAAACCAAGTTGGGGTTGTAACAAAGTTCAGGGCATTTTGGAATGTGTTTGGTCTTTTTTCCGGTGCGGTGGAAATTCACTTTTTGAACAAAACTGTGTTCTAGCAGAAGGAGGCCTGATGCTGCTTCTCTATTGGGGTCAAAGAGACCCCTGTCCCTATGACAAAATTAGATATTATTGATGATGAAGAAAAACTATAACTATGAGAACCATAAAAATTAAAAAAGTGTGAGAAAAATTAGCTGTCCAATATAGTTTTCAAAGGTACTTTTTTTTATCCTCTCTGCAAATTTTCTTTACGGGCAACATATCTAATATTTATACTTAAAAACAAGGGGCTATTATGGGCCAATTACATATAGTCAAAATATTAATGTAATATATATATATATATATATTATTTATTTATATATCATATACATATATATCATATTTTATTATTGAATATTATAATATTAAACCATTTTATTTTTCAATAATCACATATCTAAAAATACTTTTGATTAAAATCATTCAAATATAATTATTTTTGTAAAAATTAATTTTTAAAAAAATCATTTAAATATAAAGTCTAAAATTAATTGTTATAAAAATAATTTTATTTAAATTTTATTTTAATTAACTGAAAAATCAAACGGACACCAAATCTGACCTCCTGTGCGAAAATAGTGCACCAACAAGAGAGTGAGATAATGGCACCAAGATTCATGGCAACGTACACATGGTGGATAATGAATGGCTGGCAACCAGTAAAGCACATGTGGCAAGATATTATAGCTAACACAGATAATGAATCATAGCAATATCATTAACAAATTCTGATTAGATAGCTTTATCTTATTGAGAGAAAGTCATTTTTGATTTTTTTTCCTTAATTCTTTATACAGAATAATTTCTCATGGACTCGAATTCGCTCCAACGATGGACCCGAAATAAAGGTTTTTTTTTAGAAAATCATAAATATGAAGCTATATTCTGAACATGGCTTACGTAATTATATTCCCGTAAGGAAACTGGAGACCCTTGAAAACGACTTGCATCTTAAGCGAGAGAGGTGGAAGTGGAAGCTGCAGTAGAAGTGACCCAGTTCGAAACAAATCAGAACCTTGTTACTGATCATTCAATTACCATTTCACGAATTTTTAGGATTTTAATTTAACGGTGGGCGATCAACCGGCATAGACGCTTTCCTTTCTCAAGACTCGGAAGGTCGGTCCAGAACTTGAAAATTTTAAAACATCATCTCCTCTCAGATGATGAGCCTTGAGGGCCCAGTCAATCCCGAAAGAAGATCCAGCAAGAAGCCAAACTTGGTGGAGAAAATGGCAATCCCTCCGGTTGAGGTAGTGGATGTCGAAGCTTACTACTTCACACCCATCTCGAAGAAGGGCACCAGCAAATCCAATTCAATCTCGGTGGAGCAGTACGCCCACGACAGAGACCTCAACCTCGCGATCATGGCGTCTCTAGGTCCTGCCGCGAAAACCTTCATCGACCTTTCCGACGGCGATGACAATGACGATGACGAGGTGAGAATTCTTAGGTTTAAACCTAAAACCACCCCTTTTGGGAAACGGAGCAAGTCCAGAAATCCCGTCGTTTCCATTTCTGAAACAGGGGAATGTTCCAATCCTGTACCATTTGTCTGTGAAATCTGTGCTGAAACCAAGACTGCGAAGGAGTTGTTTGACATCAGTGGTTGCTCACACGCTTATTGTAAAGACTGTGTGGTCAAGTATGTGGGATCTAAGCTAGAAGAAAATGTTGTGAACATTAGGTGTCCAGTGACAGAGTGCAGTGGATTGTTGGAGCCGGAGGGTTGCCGTGGAATTCTTCCACCGCAAGTGTACGGTAGGTGGGGCAGTGCCTTGTGTGAGGCTGTCATACTCGCGGAACAAAAGTTTTACTGCCCATATAAGGACTGCTCTGTACTATTGATTGATGATGGATTAGAAGGGATTATCAGAGAGTCAGAGTGTCCCAGTTGTAGGAGACTCTTCTGTGTGCCGTGTAAGGTGCCATGGCATTCCGGAATTGATTGCGCAGAGTTTCAGAAATTGGGCGAGGACGAGAGGGAGAAGGAAGATGTTATGCTGATGCAACTTGCTCGGAACAAAATGTGGAGGAGGTGTCCCAAGTGTAGGTTCTACGTCGAGAAATCTTCCGGCTGTCTCTATATGAGATGCAGGTTAGCTTTTCTTTCAAGTAATCTTGTTCCTTCAAAAATGTTTCAAGACCAAATTATTGTGTTTTGAATTGATAGGCATTAAACAGGCTTTTTGTCCATTATAATTCTAGCTTGGCCTAATTTGCCTGTCCCACAAGTTTTAGCATCTTATTAAGCTAGCTACAGCAACTACTAATATCTCCGAATTGTGAGTTGTGCTTTTTCTTGTGGAAGAGCACTGGATTTTTTCCTTCAAACTTAACCACTCCTCCATTAATTGTTGTTAAAATTTCTATATCTCTTTGGTTTACTTAGACATGGAGAGGGAAAAAAAAAAGAATATAACCCAACTTCCATAGATAGATAAAAATGTACGAGGATAATATAAATCTTACATCGATACATAAACAAACTAATAGTTCTTTTTCAAACCTAAGTATTGGCAGAAGTAATAAAAAGTTACTTATGCTTTTTTAGGCCAAAATTTAGGTTTTGAGGTAGCCCACCACTACCCCAAATACTAACTAAATTAGAAACATTGAATTTAAGGGAAAGCACCGTGCTCTTTCTCATGGAAAAAAAGCCAATCTCTGTATTTAACAAGTTGGATTATTATTTCAATTGTTGCTTAATGATTAATTTTTGTGGTTCATAGCGTGTGTTAGCTTCACAGAGAATTGGGTTATTATTACTTCTATTATTATTAGTTCACGCCCATGGATGTTGGTTTTCTTGCTTTTCCACCTCATTTGCTCTCTCTCTCTCTCGGCTTGACATATGTTGGTTTTATTGCTTTTCCACCTCAATTTCCAAAAGGTTCGTATGTATGAGTGGAGCCAGCTGGTTCTCCAATTTCGTGGGTTGATAATAAAATCAGTGCTTCAGACTTTGAGTTACCTTAGCTATATGAATGAATACTTGTATAATTTCTCTTGTATATTGTGTTGCAGGTGTGGGATCGCCTTCTGTTATAACTGTGGAACTGTTTCAAGAGATCATTCCCATTATTGCTATAACTGTAGACGCTAACGATACTCAAGATATGCTATGCAGTATTTTCTCCGTGTTAGGGAGTTCATGTGTAAATATAAAGGACTACCCAATCTAGTTTACTCCCTCCTTTCCTATCTTTCAGGAATGGAGTCTGTGTCTATTTTGATAGCAAAATAGCTCCATGAGAACAATTGAAGTGATCTTGGATATAGTGGCTACAATTTTTCAGTTATTTCCTTCTAACTTTGTGCAGTCCCTTTCCGTTGGATGGATTTCTCTACTTCTACCGCATTGTTATTAATATTGTATGCTATTTAGTATTTACCATTTATATTGAATTTGATGTTGCTCTTGAAGGGTGCTTCTTTTCATGCGCTTCTACTCAACTGTATCTTGGACATTATTTCATGTATTAAAAAAAAAAATTAAAAGCACATACATAGCGAAGCTAGGTTGGTCCAATGAGTGTACATCCGTGAAATTTTGTTACATCCATACTATTTTGTGTTTTCTTGATTCTTGGTGCGGGAACAGGCATAACTTTCAGCATCATTTGAAAGGGGGTTTTTTTTTCTTTGATGAATACTAAATGTAAAACACACAACTTATCTAGCCAAAAAGATCTGTTACTCAATCAGCATACAAGACATTTGCAACTTCAATTTATTCTTAAGCATGGCGATGATTATTTTTCACATTTTTTATACGCTGATCTCAGTTCTTAGTTGTTCAAGCGATTCCAATAGTAGCTCCCTTCCCTTAGCCTATATTTGGATATTGAGAAAATAGGGGGAAAAAGAAAACTAAAAGGAAATGGGAGAAATAAATTCTTTTGCCAATTCGGACAGGAAAAACAAATAGGGAAAAAAGAGAAGTGAGGAAGAAAACAATATATAAAGTCCATATATTTTTTACTCCAAATTTTCCTTACAAAAATTGAGAGATTTTGAAAAGAAAATTTGTTTTCTAAAATTGCACCTGGGAATATTTTGTACATGTTGATGTCGCCTACTACTATAAGTAGCTATCCACCATCATACCCTCCACCACTAGCTGCTGTCCTCTATCAAAAGTTTTTAGTCGCTAGTTGCCACCACTGGTTGTTGGTTGCCATTGTTAGTGGTTGGTTGTCATGACTAGTCATCGATTGTTGGTTGCTGCTATCGATCACAAGTCACCACAATTGTTTGTTAGTTGCCATCATCGGTCATTAGCATAATGTCATTCATCAAGCATTGGTCGTTAGTTGCTGCTAACCACTACTATTGATTGTTGGCTGCCACCACTAATTATAGTTTGCCAACATTAGTCACTAGTTGTCGGTCGCCACTATTGGTCGTTGGTTGTCAATTGTTGTTGCGGGTCGTTAGCTTAACGTTGGTCACCGGCTGTCACAATTGATAGTTGGTCGCCACCATCAATCATCAACCATTGCCGTCGATAGCTAGTTGCCAACCACCATCACTTCTCATTGGCTATAACATTATTGACAGCCACCACCAATTACTGACCGCCATTGTTGGTTATCGGCTGCCATCGTTGATTGCCAGTAGCCAATTACCACCACTGGTCATCAATTGCCAATAAAATGTTGCATGTTAAGGTTGTAAAATGATTAAAATAAGAGCATTAGTGTCCTTATGAAATACTAAATGAATATTCTTTCCTTTGCTCCTCTCATCCAAATATAATGATAGAAAATATTATTTTCTCATATTAAATTAACTCACCTGAATCAAGAAAAGTTTGTTAAAATATTAAAAGTGTATTCAAATTAATATGATTTACATTCTTACCCCTAATAAATATACCACAAATTCAAATAATTTACTCTTTTTTTTACTTATAAATAGGAGTATTTTGGAAATAAAGTAATTAATACTTAAAAAACTTATGCAATGTAACTTATAGTTAGAACTATAAAAAACTTTTAAAATGTGACTAATAAAAAAAATTAAATGGAGTATCTCTTCATCTCCTTTTTATTTTCTCTCCTCTCATCCAATCAAAGCAAAACCCGATATATATATATATATACACACACACATGCTTATACACATAGGTGTTCCAAACAAAAAAAAAAGGAATATACATATTGGCTTGCAAGAGAATCAAAAGATAGCCACGAGTTAGGCAATTCTGTTCCAATAAAGTTGGAGAAGATTGAGGAATCTGGATTCAAATTCAAAATACATAAACAAAATTTCTAGATTTTATTTTATTTGTTTTTGGTAAAAGGCAAAGGACAAACATCCACACTAAAAGGGTTAGGACCACATACATCATTAAGCACAAATGATTCCAAGAAATTTGGAATTTCACCCAGAATCAGAAACGAGCTACCCATGCCCACACTCCTTCAAGCCAGACATTCAGCTGGTGCTTTAGCTTCCCTCCTGATATAATTATATTTGATCTGCCAATCTCTCTCGAGTTAAAGCTTGGCCGTGGAGTTAATATGAAGAGCAGAAAATCCCGAGATTTTAGGAAATATCCGTAGTCTGCTGATTAGGAATTAAATGGATTAAATGGGCTGGGCCTCAGTGTCGCCAACAAAATCTATTAAACCGTATCCTTGGCCAGTACGGTGTTGGATCATTCGGGTTTGCTCACATAGCTATGCATTTAAAATCATACGTACAAGTTAGTTTACCCAAAAAAAAAAAAAACAATCATACGAACGAGGAATTTTGTTTTTGGGGTGAAAGAAATACAAGGAAATTTAAAAGATACATTGAAAATTTTGGCCATCCATTACTATTTATATACGATGACATTTTTTTTGAACTAGTTTTTTCAATAATTAGAAACCCACATTAAAGTCATAAAGTCCACATTTTTTATTTTTATGAATTATAGGATCATCGACTTCTATATGATGTTTCATATTATATCAGGGTAATTAGTGTATATTTTAATTCATTTATATTTTTAATTAATTACCTTATAAATTTGTATATTGAGAATAAAATGCTTCCACTATAAATATGCTTTTGGACACCTTGTTTGGCATTTGGTCCCTATAATTTAAAAGGGCATATATTATCATTATTAGTATTTTTTCAATTTTTTCATTTTTATTGTTTTACCATGTCTCCATAAAAAAAGCACATGTGATTATTGAAGTGAGTTAATGTGCTCGGTAAATAAGAAAAGATTAGAGAGTGTTAATTACACACATTTACAGATAAGGAAACCGATGTGCAAATTGGAGGGCAAGGTACAGCTTCAGCATAAACATTGGGCAACTTCTTTTTATGTCCCCCAGCACCCCGTGAGCACCTGTAATAGGATGGCTAGGAGATATAGCGGGCTTGTTAGTGTCATGCACCGTAGCTTTTTTATTTTTTTGGGACCTATCCTATGTTCACAAAAAAAAGTAATGTTTAAATTAATAAATTATTAATTTAATAGTTAGCCCAAAAAAATTGTTAATTTAATGCTTATAAATAAATTGTTAATTTAATATTAATTTATGTAACGAATAAATTAAATGGTAAAGAACTGACATTGAATGTTTGAAAAATGGAAGACCCAATTTTTTTATTTTGAATATAACTAAAACTAAAATTTCTATAAAAATAAATTAAAAAGACCAAGATTGAATTTAATTCTTGTGAGTTGGATTAATTAGTCAAATTCTACTTACTCATAGTATAAACAATAATTAGTCGTATAGTAATTTGAATATGAATTATGAAAATTTTTAAGCCTATTTATTAAATATAAAAATAGAATTATTTTTAATATTCAATAATTAATTTTATCATATGAAGTGTTTATAACTTTTCCATGATATTTATTGCGCAGTGGCATTTTTTTTATCAGAACATAAGATTTTTAAAAATGACGGAAATTATGGATCTATCTAATAATGAATGATAACAAAAATAAAATAATTTCTCTTATTTAATTTAATTTCAAGAGAAATAATACTCATGTATATACTTTTTATTTTTAAAAATTTTAGGGCTTTTTTGAAAAAAAAACCCTTAAAATAAAAGAAATAATTTAGCCACAAGTGACAACGAGCCTTTATATCTCAGTTGGGAAGAAGTAAAGGAGGGCTTAGATTCGGTTCCCGGCACTCTCTGCTCGTTTCCTGCGATCTGAGTTCTGAGACGAGTGAGGTGATGGCTTCCTTCTTCTAAGATTGCCCTCTATTTTCTGAACTGCATACAACCTCCTCCGACGAACTTTACTGTTAATTCATAGACGTTCTATTGGCTTCAGCTCTCGTAGACTGGTGATATTTGCTGACACCGAATTCTTAGTACGAATCCATTCATCTCCTTTGTACCCGATTATTCGCAATTTTGCTCTTAACTGATTTGTTGTGAAGGTTTTGGTTTGGCATCATCTGGATCTCCTTTTCGGGTTTCATTGATTTATTTAGCTTTTTCCCCCCTTTTTATTCTGGTTGAATTTTATGTTCTAAATGTGACTATGGTTCAGACTGTGTTGTACTTGTCATTTTTCGTGTATTTTTATGAAATTTTCTTGAAGGTTAGTAAGGTCATGGCCTTTGTTGCTTCTGAATCTACGTTTTTCTACCAGCGCAAATTAATGAAATTCAACCGTTGACTTTCTGAACCGTATGGCAAAGGGAATCGGTGGTGACATTTCGATTTAAATTTGATGATTTTCTGTTCTACTTTACAATATTTTGATACAGTTACATGGAAACTGTTTTCCATTCCCATGAGAAACATAGATTAAACATCCCCCAATGCCCCAGCATTGAGAAGAATAATATAATTCATGTTCTTGCAATTCTTTTTGCCACCACAGTGAATATAGTTGTACAGGCGCAGGATGATTCTAATCCTTGTGTTTCTTTATACTATTATCCTACTCCAAACGTCAAAGCTACTGATCTTTCAAGCGGATGATAAAAATTCAATTAAAAACACATGATCTTCTAACAAGAGTATTCTTTACAGGCCTAGTAACTTTATACTAGTTGTTGAATACAGAAGGTTAAAATGGCGGCATCGGAGGAGAATAGTGCATTGTTCCCAATATTCATATTGACAATAATGGCCCTTCCCATAGTTCCATATACAATAACAAAGTTATGCCGTGCTGCTGCTAAGAAATCAAAAAGTATCCACTGTCAGTGTTCTGAGTGCTCACGGTCTGGGAAATACCGGAAATCAATATTTAAGAAGGTGGGATCATTGTCTATTAAATATATCTTATACTTTATGATTGCTTATTTTCTTTTAGTTTTCACTGGAGTCTTGACATTTCTCCTTCTTACTCTTGTTTTCTTTGCCCTTTAATTTTGCAGATCTCGAATGTCTCAACATGTAGTAACTTGACATTACTACTGCTGTGGGTGGTCATGATTGTTCTGGTTTATTACATAAAAAATATGAGTCGAGAGGTAAACAATTATGATTTGAGATGAATTAGGCCACATTCTGGTCTGCTGCTTGATATAATATTGAGGGTTATTGTTTTTTGCTTATACATTTTGGCTATTGATTGAGTGTTTAAGCTTTGCACATCCTGAAATTTCTTCTGTAATTTTTCTTTTTTCAGATTCAAGTTTTTGATCCATTTAGTATTCTTGGATTAGAGCCTGGAGCTGCAGAGTCTGAAATAAAGAAAAAGTATAGGCGACTTTCTATTCAGTATCATCCAGATAAAAATCCAGATCCAGGTTGAAGGTGTTTCAGTTGTTTAATATATTTTTCTTCTTGTGTCAGACTATGATGTTTGCAAAATCATGGGCTTTTTGTAATTATTACCACTGAGAGTTGTATTGTACTCCTTTTACTTCAGAGGCCCACAAGTACTTTGTAGAGTACATTGCAAAGGCTTATCAAGCTTTGACAGATCCCATAGCTCGTGAAAATTATGAAAAATATGGTCATCCTGATGGCAGACAGGTAATAAATCCAAATATTAGGGTGAAATGCTTAGTTGTTTGTATTGTTTGTTTCCTTGGTGGAATAGAATTATCTTGTAATCATGTGCTGGAAATATGGATGATAATTTGTTGCAGGGTTTTCAAATGGGTATAGCTCTTCCTCAGTTCCTGCTAAACATTGATGGGGCATCTGGTGGAATACTTCTACTTTGGATTGTTGGTATTTGTATTCTCTTGCCTCTGGTTATTGCTGTTGTATACCTCTCCAGATCATCAAAATATACTGGAAACTATGTCATGCATCAGACACTGTCCACATACTATTATCTCATGAAGCCTTCTTTGGCTCCAAGGTACATTCATGGTTTAACTTTGTTCTAGGCTAGGTTTTTTTAATCTCTCAGTCCCTCCCATGGTAATTCAATGAAGGGCATGTAAAGAACCAAAACACTTGCAGTCATATTAGGATATCACGATTTATAAGCTTGGAATATTGGTGTATGTCTGATATGGTTTGGTCTCAATTTGAAGTTCAATGAGAAATATTATCATGTGATATTTAGGAAAATGGAGCTTTTTGCATTGCAAAATGAGACTTTATTCCACTAGACACTTGATTGAGTCTTAAGAATGCAAGTGACATCAAAAGTCTTGGGATTTTAAATTTTCTTGTTAGAAATGGAAGAGTGAAGTAAATAATCAGTTATTTAACTTATTTTATAGGTTACTGGTCAAAATGGATACTTTATTTATTTGTTTATCATTATTGTTATTATTTTTACTGTGATTCAATATAACAAGCTATCTAATGTTCTAAAACTAAGTTTAAAATTTTTCTCGCATCTATATTATACAGCAAAGTCATGGATGTCTTCATAAAGGCTGCTGAATATATGGAAATTCCAGTTCGTAGGACTGACGATGAACCACTTCAGAAGCTTTTTATGTTGGTAAGAAGTGAGTTGAATCTTGACCTGAAGAACATTAAGCAGGAGCAGGCTAAGTTTTGGAAGCAGCATCCTGCACTGGTTAAGGTATTACTCTATGGATAAGCCAACCAGTTAAAGCATTCTATTCTAATTTCCTTATGTGTTCTCAACAATGCCATTTTTTTCGCAGACAGAGCTGTTGATTCAAGCTCAGTTGACTCGTGAATTTGCAACCCTGTCTCCAACGTTGCAAGGTGATTTCAGGCGAATTTTAGAAGTGGTACCTCGCCTACTTGAAGAGTTAATGAAGGTGATTTTGCTAACCAATTTTATTGTTTGAGCAGACCTAGAGCTCTTGCTTCATTTACCATGCTCTTCACTTTAAATCTGAGCTGTCATGAATATCGTTATCCACTAGTTCTGTGACTAAATAATTGTGGAAACTTTAAATCCTTAATTGGTACATGTTGAAACAAGATCATCTGCATACACATGCTCGTGCCTGGGGTCCAATGTGAGGTAGCTTCTTTTATATTTTGTTTAAGTCATAGGCACATATCAAACGTGAGTACTTTTGCCTTGTTTAAAATGGGAAATATTAGAGAACCTGTCTCACAGACTGTAAAGCATATAAACATTCAGTTTTTCCTGGGGACTAGATATGGGCTGCTGATATATTTCCTGTGTTCTTGTAACGCAAGAAAAAATATACAGTCATGGAACAAAGTTAGATATTACATGAGCCAAATTGTAATTAATAACTGAACTGATCCAAGTTAATTTCCAGTTTATATATATATATATATAAATATAAAATCTAACTTGCGGCAAATATTTGATTTTCTGATTGCCTCCTTTGGGTGTATTATATGACAATGTCATATCCATTTAATCTGGTTGAGAACGAATTTTATGGGCTGCATGTTTTCTAATGCTGATTCTGATAGATGGATGCATATGCAAAGATGGTTGAGAACTAAGTTAGACAAGAGGACCTTAGAGATTTACAATATATGATAATGCCTGTAATAAAAGGTGGAGTAATTCATATCATTTGTGTAAGTTGCATTGGATGTTAGTGTAATGTTTTGAATTTGATTGCATGCCATGTATGCTGGATATGATACTGGCATGCTGCTGTTATTGCATTCATAGTTGTGAACATGTGATCTTTCTATTTAATGCCGTTTGTCAATGTTCTACTTTCTGTAAAAGATGGCAGTTATACCACGCAATGCTCATGGGCATGGATGGCTGAGGCCTGCAATTGGTGTTGTTGAGCTTTCTCAAAGTATTATTCAGGTGATAAATCTATGATCAATGCTCAGTGTAATTTGCTTTAATGCCAACATTTTTTTCTGCCACCCTGACCATTATCTAATGTTAAGCAACTCATCTCCTGTTCTGAAGTTATTATTACAGATTAGTCTTACTGTGGCACAATGTGTGGGTTATTCTTAGATTTTTTTCTTTTTTGGTAAATATTCTTAGATTTTAATCTTATTGCTTCCTTGATGTAACTTCTTCATCTCTATTTCATGCATATGTGCGCATGCCAATAATCTGTTTACCCCTTCTGCATAACTTGTTAACATCATTATATTTCATTATACCCCGTTGGCAATATAATATCCTGAGTTCCTGGCGGATGATCTCTATTGAATTTGCTTGATGGCTAGAATGATGTTTCCTTTAATATTGGCGAACTCAACTTCTCCGTTATCTATTATCATGTTTCTTGGATTACTGGATTCTTGGATCAGTTTTGCCTTTCTCCTATCCTCGACAATGATTTATTTTTTCTCGAATCATTTGTTGAATGTTTGGAGTCTTTGTCTCATTGATTGTGCATCCCCAGTATGAAAGTATCTGGGTCATTGAATTCTTTTACTCAACCAAATTACTTGAATTCTTTTTCCTCTAACAAGTTTTAACTCATTTATGCTGATGCCTATCAATGTAATGGCTTCTCTTTAAAGATTGGGCAATGAATAGCTTTCTGGCTGTGCTTGACAAAAGTTTGTTCAAATTTATTTGTCCTTAGTTGTGGATGTCTTAGTGGTTTAAACTTTTGATATGTCAAATAAAATCGTGTTTATTCTTGTTTAAACTTTTTTTATTGTTTTCCTTGTTTGATGTATCATTTCAACGTACATATCCCTGATTATTATTCTTACTATTGTTTTTTCTCCTTTGTATATTGAAAAGCCATTTAAATAAAAAGTTCTTCTTGCCTTATGACCTCTTATGCAGGCTGTTCCCCTCAGTGCAAGGAAGGCTACCGGGGGATTCCCTGAAGGCATGGCACCATTTCTGCAGCTGCCACATATAAGTGAGACTGTTATTAAGAAGGTAGCCCGTAAGGTAAGTCAAAATAATCTGCCTGCCTTCTTTTCAGCCCAATGCAATTGCCAATTATCATTACCTGTTGGAACTAACTCAATAGAAGTCCAAATTCTGCTAATTTTCTTGAGTGGAAAATGGAAATTATTTGCATGGGTTTTGCTGGATCTTATCAATATTGAATAGGGTTTTAGTTGTTGAGCTAAGTGATCAATCTTATGGAATTACAGAACTATGTTTTTTTCCAAAGAAAAAAGGGGAATAACATAAAGTTCTTTTACAACAATAACAACACAAGTCTTATCTAAGTGGGGTCAAATATATGGATCATATAATACCAATGTATTCTATAAAAATCATATATTTAGATAGGTCATTCACCATGAGATCCCTTTTAATAACTTCCCAAAGTGTCCTTTCTTGTCTCCCTCTACCTCTTCTAGGGCTGGAAATCATTTGATCCACTCTTCTCATTGGTGCTTCTAACGTCCTTCTTTGTACTTGTCTATACCACCGTAAATGATATTCCACCATTTTCTTTTTTATAGGTGCTATGCCAATTTTTTCTCATATACAATCATTTAGAATCTTATCTTTCTTGTATGTCCACACGTCCAACTTGACATTTTCATTTCGCCTCCTTTTTTGCTCTTGTTGTCTTTTTAATACCTAACATTCACTACCATATAACATTACTAATCTTATAGCCATTCAATAAAACTTTCCTCTAAGCTTGGTGTATACTTTATGGGCACAAATGACTTTTGAGGCCTTTTTCCATTTAAATTTTGTTCTGGAAAAATGGCATATAACTTTTCATTAAATTTCCAATTCTACTGGATGATTTGAGTGGTATTATTGCTGAAGAGTAACTGTTGAACATGTTGAATTTCCCATTTGTTTCAAATAACCTTGTACCTAAACATTTTCCTTTTCTGATCTCCAGAAGGTGAGAACATTTCAGGAACTTCGAGACGTGAACTCACAGGAGCGAGCTGACCTGCTTATTCAGTCGGCTGGGTTAACTTCTGCTGAAGTACAAGACATTGAGGTGGTGCTAGACATGATGCCTTACTTGACAGTTGAGGTAACTTGTGAGACTGAAGGTGAAGAGGGTATACAAGAGGGTGACATTGTCACAATCCATGCGTGGGTAAATATTAAGAGGGGTAATGGTCTGATTGGTGCGCTCCCACATTCCCCCTACTACCCATTTCACAAGGAGGAAAACTTCTGGTTTTTGCTTGCAGATTCTGTTTCAAATAATGTATGGTTTTCTCAGAGGGTCAGTTTTATGGATGAAGCTGCAGCCATTACTGCTGCATCTAAGGCAATTGAGGAATCAATGGAGGGTTCAGGAGCAAACGTGAAGGAGACTAGTAGGGCGGTTTCAGAAGCCATTGAGAAGGTGAAGGGAGGGTCTAGGTTGGTGATGGGCAAGTTCCAGGCGCCATCAGAGGGTAACTACAGTTTGACGTGTTATTGTTTGTGTGACTCTTGGTTAGGTTGTGACAGGAAGACAAATATAAAGCTCAAAATTTTGAAACGAACTCGGGCTGGCACCAGGGGTGCGGCTGTCGCAGATGAAGGGCCTATTATGGAGGATGGGGTTGAGGAGGATGAGGAGGACCAGGATGGAGAATATGATGATTATGAGAGTGAGTACAGTGAAGATGAAGAAGATGATCAAGACACACAAAATAAGCGTGGAGCTGCTAATGGCACTGGCGATAAACATGGTCAGAGGGCGGATAATTCAAGCACCGATGAAGAATGAGGAGTCGTGTTTATGTTGTTGGTGCAATTTGTATGCTGTCTTTTTCCTTTTAATTGTTAGAGGAGCAACAATCAACACAGTAATAATCCATCTATATTGCCCTTTTTAGTTTGTCACAATTAGAAAGTTTTGATAATTGGACTTGTATTAAAATCCTAGTCCAACTCATGTCGTGGTTAAATTGCCATTTTATAAATACTGAGGTTTAACTTATTTAACCCGTGACATTAATTTTGTTATGGGGCACGGGCAAATGCTAGCTGTCTAGTCACGGGCCCATTCGTGGAAACTACAAAGCGGTTGCGTGACCTGTTTTATTTTATTAACTGCTATTTCTTACTAGTCGTGAATATCCTCTCTTCCATCCCACCAACCCCCCCCCCCCCCCCCCCCCCCCAACAAATAGCCTGAATAGACACAATCTTTTATTTCTTCCATGTAAAATTAGTGTACCTCGACCCATTTATCGTCTCTCTCATCTTTCCTTAAAAAATATAAATGAATTGTTAACAAGTGGCCTATACTGTAATTAATAAAATATCATTACCACTTGTAGTAAAAGAAAAGATATAGAGAGGTAAGAATAAATATTTCAGGATACTCTTCCCAAAAGTTTTTTTATACCTATTTATTTTTATTTCATATTAATCTGTTTAATTTTTCTGTCTCACGTTTCACGAAAAGTATTATTATTGTTGTCTCTCTGTTGTGCTAAAAAAGTTTTCTTTTTTCTATCCGTAAAATGAAACTTCGCAATGGACATTTTATGATGGCATGCGATTTCGGTGAAAGTAAGTTATTTTCTCGTGACATCAAGAAGAAAAAAATAATAATAAGCGTGATTATCAGGAAAAATGAATAAAGATAGGAGTAAATTATTTTGAGCTTAACCTTAACGGTGAAAAGGGTAGATTTATGGGTACTTGGTTGGTGCGTGGCGATCGACAGCTCTACCCACATTTTGTCTCTCCGACAAAATAAATAACAAAATGTAAATAATTTATCGTAAATAAAAAAATATAATTATAACATGAGGTAGTCAGTGTCGGATAATCACGTGATAAGGTTAGGCGCCAGGCAAATGGAGATTTTATTTTTCCCTTATACCGGCTACCTGTGTTTAACATCATTCAAAATTATTATGTTCTTCTCGTTGTTATTAAAGTGTGTGCAAGAAGAAGGTGGGAGATCTGATTGCGGTTGTGTATACTTGGGATTTGAGAACTAAAATTGACCGTTTACGCTTTCAGTTCCCCGGAAGTTCCTTTCTTGGCATGCATGCTTTGAGCTTACGGTTAATTTTTTCCTGGGTTGGTGAGAGGTGAATTAGACAACGAGCTTCAGATGACGGTTATGTGCTTCTTTGGTTGATTGGATCCTTTTCTTGAATCCTGTCCATCGATATCAGAGGACCAAACTTGGAATACGCTTTCTGGGTATGCTGGAAGTTGAGGCTTTCAGCTCGCTAAGAGTTCTCATATTGAGATTCGTCTGAACTGAGTGGAGGTTTTTCCGTGGCGGTGGGCCGGTGGCCCCTCGCCCCTGAACTCTGGCCTTTGGTCCTCTATTACACCTTCAAAAGTCCTTTGGGGTAATTGTACTGATTGGGGGGCAGGTACTGGAATAAATCTACTTGTTCATTTTAATTTCAGGCGCTTTAAATCTTGGGTTTGATGAGTTAAGGAAGTTCGGTCATTTGACTAATCCACGAAACCAATCGCCAGGGTTCCTAGCTATGGTTAGCTTCTTAATTTCAAATGGCGCTGTTGTGGCTGCTCAGTCTGTAGTTGCTGCTTGTGTATAAAATTGCGATAGCAACATTACTCCAATGACTTTTAATCGTTATTTTTCGATTGCCGTTACAATTTGTTTCATGAACATCAGATTTTTACCAATTAAAGTGGTGTATAGTAATATAGATGCTACTGTTAATTTAGCTTTAGTTTGGGTCTAGTCTACATGACGCATATTGGCGTCTATGAAGTGGTTATTCTTTCATTAATTTTTAGAGTTGCATCCCTTTTAGTGTCAGGTGGTGGTTTCCCTTTCTTTTGAATTTCTGAAGCTGTATAGTGTGATTTTTATTGGTCTGTCTGCATATAAACAGCATCTTGGCGTGAGATATATGGAGTTTTAGAAAGAATGGGTGATGAGTAACTCATGATGAATGGACTCGGGTGGAATCAGATTCAATGGGCACCCCTGACAAGAAAATATCTGAGCTTGTTGAAGTAGTTAGGTCCTGGATCCCACGGAGGGCTGAGCCACCAAATGTGTCCAGGGACTTCTGGATGCCCGACCAAAGCTGTAGGGTATGCTATGAGTGTGATTCCCAGTTCACAATAATCAACCGTAGGCATCATTGCCGAATCTGTGGAAGAGTTTTCTGTGCAAAGTGTACTGCTAATTTTATTCCTGCACCTTCAGTTGAGCCAAAGACTGGCCGTGAAGATTGGGAGAGGATTAGAGTCTGTAACTATTGCTTTAAGCAGTGGGAGCGGGGGGAAGCATCTGTTGATAATGGGATTCCTTCACCAACCCCTTGTCTCAGCCCATCGCCATCTGCAACAAGCTTAGCTAGCAGCAAGTCCAGTTGCACCTGTCATAGCAGCAGTAGCACTGCTGGTTCCGTTCCTTACTCAACTGGTACTTATCAGCGTGTGCCTTATAGTTCTCATCAATCTTCTCAAATGGATCTAATAGCAGATGACCGAGAAAATGTGGCTACCGGGAAGAGTATGAATCCTGGTACTACTGTAGGGAATTTGGCGTCTAACCAGTATGGCTATTGCTTCAACAGGTACCTCTTGCTTTGATGGCCTATTTTTTTTCGGATTGCTAGATGAAGCAATGTCGTTTTCATTTCCCTAAACCTGCAGTCTTTATATTATGCTCTTGCATTTCAGATGCTGAAGTACTCATCAACATCGAGTAAATTTAAGAAAGAAATGGAAAGTAAGCTAGAGTTGGGTAAAATTAGGAAGTGAAAACTAAGGGAAAGAATCTACTAGAAATTGCTGAGCAAGGATCTCACTCAAGAAAATCTAATAGCCGTGGAGAATCTCCAAAAATATAATTCTGATAAACAAAAAACAAAGTACAAAGCATTGCTAACTTTTTATTTATTACTCCTAATTGTAACTACTAACTACTCTACTGCTTTTAACAGTCATATTACCGAGTGGTGCTTTTAGTGCTACTTAGTGGCATCATGGTCTAACTAGTAGTGTAACCATATCCTACACGTTACTGATCGCTACACTCCTCTTTCTCATTCTGTTCTAACTGCTTTCCTTGCTGAGATGGAGGCTGATTGTGCATTTGATCTGGCATGACATGCCTATGTGTTCTCCTTCAAACATAAGTCATCAATGGCCTCTTATCAAGTTCTTATCTATTGAGACTCAAGGCATCTGGTTCTATATTTTAGTTATTATTATTACCACCTATATACTTCTAGTTCATTAACTTTCAGATGGTATAAGTGTCTGGTATTTCAAACCATGATGGCTAAACCCTTTAGTATGATCAGATGCTTTATAAACTTTGTTCTTGCTGTTCATTTATTTTTGTTCTTCTGAACCAGGAGTGATGATGAAGATGATGACTATGGTAGTTATCACTCTGATTCAGAATCAAGGCATTTTTCTCATGTTAATGACTATGATGATCCAGTTAACATTCATGGGATTGACCATGTCTATGGACCACATAAAATGCATCATTACAGAGATAACACTGAGACAAAAAGTTTGAGTTGCTTAATACCTGCTCAGAATCTTGATCTAGAAGGTGTAGATGGAATTCAAACAACTGTCAAAGAAGCTGATGAGAGTGATCATGTTGACAGATCTGAAACATCTCATTATATTGAGGAAAGCACTAATTTTGAACCAGTGGATTTTGAGAATAATGGGCTACTGTGGCTCCCTCCTGAGCCTGAAGATGAGGAGGATGAAAGAGAAGCTATTCTTTTTGATGATGATGATGATGATGAGGGTGCTACTGGAGAGTGGGGATATCTTCGATCCTCCACCAGCTTTGGCTCTGGTGAATACCGTGGTAGGGATAAAACAAGTGAGGAGCACCGAAAGGCCATGAAGAATGTAGTGGAAGGGCATTTTAGAGTATTGGTAGCCCAACTTTTGCAGGTGGAGAGTTTACCTGTTTGTGACAAAGATCACAAAGAGAGTTGGTTGGATATAATTACAGCTTTGTCCTGGGAAGCTGCCACCCTTCTGAAGCCTGATATGAGCAAGGGTGGAGGTATGGACCCTGGTGGATATGTAAAGGTCAAATGCATAGCTTGTGGGTGCCGAAGTGAAAGGTAATGCTACTGGATCTTTCACCCGAACAAGAAGTTGTTCTATCTGTTGTTAAGGCATGTCTATTCTCTATACCTTGTGTTTTATTTTGAGCTCTTGGAACTGACAGTATTTGATTTACTTATCATCTCTACCAGAATTTTCCAGTCAGAAAAAAATTGAGAAATATCAAGATAATATAATATATGGGGTCCCTTGATGGGAACAAAAGGAAAAAGAAAAATGTGTTGTCTTTTTTTTTCCCCTTTCTCTTTCTAGTTGGACAGCTAATGCACATCTAGAACCTGTGATGGTGGACATGCTTCGATGATCTTGCTAGTTGACTTGTATATTTAATGTAACTTGTTCTGGTGTATTGGTTTCTTTCAGGAATGATGTATTTTTCTGTTTTATTTTATTTGATGAAATTTACATGACATCACTGCTGGTCTTTAATTTGAGTTCATTTTTAGTTTTGGCTGAATTGTATGATGTGGCAGTTGATCAACTTTAAGTGCATAAATTTATTGCAAGAAATTATGAGCTGTTAAATTCAATTGTGTCACAGCTCTATATGCTTCTCTTGGAGAAGGCTTTCTAATTCATCCTTAATGTCATCTGTATCTGTACACTTCTGATGTTCTAGTATGCTTTTTCCAGCAAAGTGGTTAAAGGAGTTGTTTGTAAGAAGAATGTGGCTCATCGGCGAATGATGTCAAAATACGATAAACCACGTTTCTTAATACTTGGAGGAGCATTGGAGTATCAACGTGTTTCTAATCAGTTATCCAGTGTTGATACTTTGTTGCAGCAGGTTTCCCTTGCATTCCATGCAAACCAACTCTTAAAATTTGATTCTTATACACGAAGTGTGTGTTGTAACTAGTGGATACAGCTCAAGAAATCTCCATAATTTTTATTGTCATTATAATAGTTCTTAGTTTTATTAACTTTTATTCTTCTCTAGGAGATGGACCATTTGAAGATGGCAGTTGCAAAGATTGGTTCTCATTACCCCAATGTTCTCTTGGTAGAGAAGTCAGTATCTAGGTATGCTCAAGAATACCTTCTTACCAAAGACATATCACTTGTTCTGAATATCAAGAGGCCACTTTTAGAGCGTATTGCCCGTTGCACTGGTGCACAAATCGTCCCTTCAATTGATCATATGAACCCCCAAAAGCTGGGGACTTGTGAAACATTTCATGTGGACAAATATTTTGAGGAGCACGGCAGTGCTGGGCAAGGTGGGAAGAAATTGACAAAGACCCTGATGTTCTTTGAGGGTTGCCCAAGGCCTTTGGGTTGCACTGTAAGTCCTATAAACTTACTCAATTTGGAACTTCAAAAGCAGTGTCATTACGTACACATGTTTGTGGTCAAAAGTTTTTAGTCTCTCCATGGGTTTGTAGGAGAGCAGAGAGCTCGCCTTCAGTTCTTCTATTCTAATTAATCTGTCTTATGAGGTGAAATTGCAGTATATAATATTGTCACTTTGAATTGTTTCTGTATAATATTGTTTGCTATCTGTACTGATGTAACTTGGTATTATTGGCCGAATATGGAGTATGATAGATTAGTTACAACCTCTCACAGCTAAAGCAAAGAGAATAAAGTGATCAAAACTGCCTAATCTTCCTATTACAGTAGCTGGAATAAAGAAAACACTGTAGATACTATAGAAAGTAACAACCTTCCTGGCTCTCAAGAGGCCAAGACTCTCCTCACCAAAACTGACTAGCTGCTTACGTTCTATGTTGCGCACAACTCTAGATAACAGTTGCTTACCCCAACCTTCAGTGTTAGTGTCTTGTGGGCCCCCCTTGGCCCTCTTGTTCTCAGCCCCTTCATTTCTCTTAGACGCACCTACTTCTTTGGGCCTTCTTCTCTTATAAACTCAGCCCATAAAGCTCATAGGCCCATTATCTCCCCTTGCTGTAAGCTTCACCTTGTCCTCAAGGTGGAAATCAGGAAACTGATCTGCAACCATATGCATATCCTCCTAAGTGCTGTCACAATCTGAAAGGTTTTTCCACTTGACCAAAATCTGGTAACTACCATCAGTTTGCTTTCTCACTTTCTTGATGTCTTCGGGTTGAATCTGCAGCTCATAATCTTCTGTCAAAAAACTTGGTAATGGCTGAGGTTCTACAGATGGTGCCAAGGGTTTCTTAAGCTGTGAAACATGAAAGGTTGGATGAATCCTTGCTGTTTCGGGTAATTTCCGCTGATAGGCCACCTTACCAATTTTCTCTAACACTTCAAAGGGACCATAGTACCTCGGTGCTTACTTCTCATGCTGTCTCTTAGCTAAGTTTCTGAGCTTGTAGGGCTGTATATGTAGATAAACACGATCTCCCACCTCATACTCCACATCTCTTCTTTTCTTTTCAGCTTGTTCTTTCTTTTTAACTTGGGCTTACTCCAAGTGTATTTTAAGCTTTTGAATTACTTCATTTCATTCTCAAATCTGCTCATTAAGTTCCTCTACCATAGAATCACCATTCTTCCACCTGAAGGGAGTTGGAGGTTCTCTTCCATATAAAGCCTTAAAAGGTCATCCCAATAGAGCGATTGTAAGATGTATTAAACCAAAACTCAGCCCATGGAAGCACCTTAACCCATTTTCTTGGTGTTTCTCCAGCAAAGCACTACAAGTATGTTTCCAAGCGGCGATTTACAACTTCAGTTTGACCATTGGTTTAAGGATGATACTTGGAGCTATACTTCAGTGTCGTACCAGATTGGGTGAATAGTTCTCTCCAAAATTGTCTCACAAAAACCCGATCTCTATTAGACACAATTGATTTTGGGAAACCATGCAACTTAACTACCTCTCGTATGAAAGTTTCTGTCACATCTTTTGCAGTAAATGGGTGAGAGAGAGGTATAAAGTAAGCATACTTAGTTAAATGATCGACCACCACCATAACTGTGTCATACCAGTGCACCGTAGGAAGTCCCACCTTGAAATCCATACAAATATCTTCCCACACTTGATTAGGGATTGGTAACGGTTGCAGCAGTCCTGCAGGGCTTAAGGCTTCATATTTATTTCTTTGACAAGTTTCGCACCTTGCCACCTGATCTTGGACGTCCCTTCTCATCCCGTCCCAATACACAACTTCGACCAACCTCTTATAAGTCCTTAGGTACCCAGAGTACCCACCGATAGGTGAATTATGGAATTCCATAATTAAGCTTGCAATTCTGGAAGAGTTTTTGGGAATTACCAGTTGCCATTGATAAGTGAGGCATCCATTTTTCAAAGTATACCCTGTGGGAACCTCCTGGCCAGTTGCATCTTTCTGCCAAATGCCCTTCAACTTTTCATCCTTCAACACCTTAGATTCATATTGTTCAATGCCTTCATATTTCCAAAGTGAAAAGACATTCAATTCTAGATCTGTAATGTCCCTTCGAGACCATGCATCAGCAGCTCGGTTGTCTTTCCCAGGTTTGTAATGTATCTGAAACTTATACCCCATCAGTTTTGAGACCCACTTTTTCTGATCTGGATCAATAATTCTTTACTCTAACAAATACTTGAGATCCTTTTGATGTATTTTTATAATAAAGGGATGACCAATTAGGTAGTATTGCCATTTTTTGACAGCTAAGACAATGGCCGTGAGTTCTTTCTCAGTTATTGAGCCTTGCTTCCCTTTTTCAGATCATTGTTGGCTGAAATAAGCAATAAGCCTGTCTTGTTGCATGAGAACAACCCCTATTGCACTTCCACAAGCATCAGCTTCAATATCAAAGGGTTGTTCAAAATTTGGCATAGCTAAAACTGGGGCATTGGTCATAGCAACCTTGAGTTTTTCAAAGGCATCCTGGGCTTTTTCAGCCTATATGAAAGCATCCTTCTTTAATAGTTCAGTTAGAGGTGCAACTATTTTTCCATAGTCTTTAATAATCTTCTAGTAGTAACCCCTGAGGCCAAGAAACCCTCTTAGAGTTTTCGAACTGTTTGGCTTTGGCCACCTCACCATTGCTTCAATTTTTGCTGGATCCGCCTGAACTCCCTTAGCTGAAATTATGTGGCCAAGGTACTCAAGTTGATGCTGAGCAAAGACGCATTTCTTTAAATTAATCACCAACTTGTGTTACTGTAACAATGCAAATGCTATTTTGAGATGCTATAAATATGTTTGCATATCCTTGCTGTACACAAATATATCATCGAAGAACACTAAGATGAACTTTCTTAGGTGCTGCCTGAACACATCATTTATCAAGGATTAAAAGGTTGAAGGTGCATTTGATAAACCAAAAGGCATCACAGGAAACTCATAATGCCTATCATGTGTTTTAAATGCGGTTTTGTGCTCATCATTGGGTTTGATGCGAATATAGTGGTAACCGGATTTAAGCTCTAGCTTGGAGAACCATGTGGTTCCCCCCAATTCATCAAGTAGTTCATCTACTGCAGATATAGGGTACTTATTAGGGATGGTGACTTTGTTAAGTGCCTTATAATCTACACAAAAAGGCCAACTGCCATACTTCTTTCTAACTAATAGAACAGGGCTTGAATATGGGCTTGTACTCGGTCGAATGATTTCAGCATCTATCATTTCCTTAACCAATTTCTCAATTTCAGTTTTGTGAGCATGAGCATACCTGTAAGGCCTAATGTTTGGGGGCTAACTTCCTTCTTTTATCGCAATGGAATGATCTTTTGAACAATGAGGAGGAAGTCCCTCAATAGGCCCACATGCAGATCTAAATTCCTTCAACAATGGCTGAATTTCAGGTGTAACTCCACTTATTTTAGCTTCCTGCTCCACTGATAACACTTTGATTTCTAACATATGGGCCTCTCCCTTTGCTTTTAAGGCTTTTTTGATTGCTCTATAAGAAACTTGGGTATGGGTGAAGGTGGGTCACCCTTCAAGCACACCCACATTTTGCTGATTTTCACCTTCATGTAGAGCTGCCCCAGTTGACATGGGTTTCTCCCAATAACTGCAACCAAGCCATCCCTAACACAAGATCCACACTCTCCAGGAGAAATGGGTAAAAAGTTTGTACCACTTTCATATCAGGTAGCTCTAGTTCAACATCCAGACATTCATCCTTGGAGTAAAATTTTCGTCCATCACCAACAGTCACCAAGTAATAACCAACTTACTGCGTTTCAAGCCCCAACTCTTTCACTACTTACACCGATATAAAATTGTGAGTTGCTCCACAATTAATGAGTACTACCACTGTTCTACCTCTAAGTTTATCCACCAATTTGAGGGTCTTTGGAGAAGTAAATCCCACTACTGTGGTATAAGACAACTCCATACATGCAAAAATTTTCTTGGGAATTTCCTCTTCAAATTCTGCTAGTTCCTTATTCTCAAACTCATGCCCCTCCTCGTCTTCCAACACCAAGAAGTGAAGTTGCTTCCCCTTGCACTTATGATTGGGACTATACTTCTCATCATACTTGATGCACAGTCCAAGTTCTCGGCGCTTGTTAATCTTTGCTTCTGACAAGCTCTTAGGGCTTCGATTAATGCTGGAACTATTGTTTGCGGTAGTGACAGGAATAGTAATTTTGTTGTTGGAGCTTTTCATAGCCTCAACATTACCCCTATTGTCATTGCTCTTCACTGTTACTGTTGAACCTGTTCCCTTAGGGTTTTCTGGTGGGCTCGTAAATCTGGAATGCTGTTGCTTAGGCCTAGCCCATTTGATCAATCTTTTGACCCTCTGTTCCTTCTTAATCTTCTTCAATGTCAAATTGCAGCCTTTTACTTGGAACGCAGCGCTCATCAATTCCTTCAAAGTTTTTGGTTTTAGAAGTCTTACTTCAGCTCAAATATCCTCTTGAAGACCTTTTTTTAATACACTTATAAGAACTTCATCTGTCACTCCCTCCAATGGCGCCTATAATAACTTGAATTTGTCAATAAACTCCGTTACTGAGCCCCCTTGTCTCAAACATGCCAATCGTTCGTATTTGTCTCCCAAGTGGCTTATAATGGAATTGCTCCAACACATCAATTTTAAACTCCTTCCAAGTTGTAATCGGAGCCCTAGTTTCAGTCCACTAAAACCAATTCAGGGCATGACCCTCAAGGCTTATGGCAGCAACATCTACCTTCTCATCATCCTTGGTGCCATTAACTGCAAAATATTGCTCCATCCTAAACACCCATCTTGTCGGGTCATCTCCATCAAAGGTAGGCATCTCAAGGCGACATTTCAAGACTTCTTGATCACCAACGTCTTTGTTATTGATATTCCTTTGCTCGTTGGTTTGCCTTCTCTCCTCCCTTTGTTCTTTAGTATGTTCTCCCTCTCTTATCAACTTTGTTTGAGGTCGTGGGTTAAGAGGTTAATGTGGTAGTCACCGGAGTTTTCTGCAGTTGTTGGAATGTCCCAACATCTCTTGTATCATGGTATTTATTCCCTTAAGTTGGTCTTGCATCCTAGTTACAGTTTCCTGCATCACTTTCCGTTCTTCCTTCACCTTAGTATTGCTTCTTTGTAGCTCTCCTTGGTTCCGTTGTAACTCATTAAGACCCTTTTCACTGCTTCTAGTCTCCCGTCCATTGTCGTCAAAACCATACCCTGGAAAGTGGCCAGCTCTGATACCAAGATGATGTAACTTGGTATTATTGGCCAAATATGGAGTAGGATAGATTAGTTACAACCTCATGTAGCTAAAGCAAAGAGGATAAAGTGATCAAAACTGCATAATCTTCCTATTACAGTAGCTGGAATAAAGAAAACACTGTAGATACTATAGAAAGTAACAACCTCCTGGCTCTCGAGAGGCCAGGACTCTCCTCACCAAAACTGACTAGCTGCTTACGTTCTATGTTGCATGCAACTCTAGATAACAGTTGCTTACCCCAACCTTCGGTGTTAGTGTCTTGTGGGCCCTCCTTGGCCCTCTTGTTCTCAGCCCCTTCATTTCTCTTAGACGCACCTACTTCTTTGGGCCTTCTTCTCTTATAAACTCAGCCCATAAAGCTCATAGGCCCATCATGTACTTTATATTGTCACTTTGAATTCAACATCATCAGTTTAAAGAAAAATCATTTGTAAAGAGATCTGAAATTGATTTGTTGCTTTACTTGCTTTTTTTGTGCTTGTTTTTTCATTATTTATCTATTTGTTTTGTGTTTCAAGATTTTGCTTAAGGGTGCCAATGGAGATGAGTTGAAGAAGGTAAAACATGTGGTACAATATGGAGTTTTTGCAGCTTATCACCTAGCTCTGGAAACATCATTTCTAGCTGATGAAGGTGCTTCTCTTCCAGTACTTCCCTTGAAATCTCCCATTAATGTTGCACTACCTGACAAACCATCCAGTGTTGAGAGGTCTATTTCCGCTGTTCCTGGATTTTCTGTTGTGGTTGCTCGAGAGCATCAAGGAACTGAACCTATTAAAGAATTACCAAGATCTAATGATGGCCATAAGATGGAAGGAACCTCATCTTGTTGCATTGACTCCATTGATGAATCATTGGTGGGTAACTTGACCCACATGCAAGCATTCCTTGGAGATGTAATTCCATTAGGACAGGATATGTTAGCTTCCCGCATCAAAGATTTCCTCCCAAATAATGATTCTAAGGAGGATGATAAAAAGAGTCCTAAGGAATTTTTTCAATGCATACAAGATGTTAGAAGGGAGTCTAGGTTGAATAATGATCTTTCTTCTGATTCTTTCTACACCTTGGAGCCTTCAGGGCAAGTTGGTATTAACCATGCTAGTAGCACTACATTGTCTGCAAATCATGGAGATAACTTTGAGCTGCTTCATGTAAAACACAATGATGATGATAATAATAATAATAGTAATAATAATAATGTTCAAGCTGACATGGTAAATTCAAAAGAAGATTTTCCGCCCTCAACTTCAGACCATCAAAGCATTCTGGTTTTCTTATCAACGCGTTGTGTCTGGAAAGGAACTGTTTGCGAAAGGTCCCACCTTGTACGAATTAAATACTATGGAAGTTCCGATAAGCCTTTGGGACGGTTTTTGCGAGATCAACTATTTGATCAGGTATATATTGTTCCCTTGATAATTATGGTTTTATTTAGTTTATTTTATCACCCTTGGACAATGGCAATTTTGTGAACTCAAAACTCAAACAAAATTGATTTTTCCTTACTAGAGTTACTGCTGCCAGTCATGTGAGATGCCATCAGAAGCTCATGTTCATTGTTATACTCACCGGCAAGGGAGCCTCACAATTTCTGTTAAGAAATTACCAGAGTTTTTACCAGGGGAACGAGAAGGTAAAATCTGGATGTGGCACCGGTGCCTGAAGTGTCCTCGTGTAAATGGTTTTCCTCCTGCCACTAGGAGAATAGTTATGTCTGATGCTGCCTGGGGACTATCTTTTGGTAAATTTTTGGAGCTAAGCTTTTCAAATCATGCAGCAGCTAGCAGGGTTGCAAGTTGTGGCCATTCTCTCCACAGGGATTGTTTAAGATTCTATGGGTATGCTTTTCTTCTCTCAAATTGAGTTTAGTGAACATGTTATATGGAAGATTATAATGAGCAAACGGTAAACTGAACATGGCATGAACATAGCACTGGTGCTTTTGTTTTATTGGCTATCTCTATTTCTGTAACAAAGCAGAAATTTATTTATCAGACCAGTCTGGAAACATCATGAAACTTAAGCACACCAATTGACCTACTACTTGCATGGTCAAATAAATTCTGTGATACATGGAACTAAAAACAGTTGTCAGATTGATATTTCTGTAAGTTAGTTTATAGTGAAGATATAACTCTAATGTTTAATAGGTTATTTTTTGTATACAAAAGAGCCAATATCTTTCCTTATTCCCTTTTGAACAATATTTGTGTGATAATGTAGATTATGTAATACTCTTAAGGTCTTGACCTCCTGTGGAAGTGGAAACAAATAACATTGAAGTTGGAAATGATATCATACATTAAGATGATAGTAGAGGTTCATACTCAACAGTTGAATTTGTACTTTATAATTTTTTATCTCTTCCAATGTGTACTAGCAACGAAAAAGGCTGTCATGGTCTTCATCTGCAGAAATACTATAATTGTTGTTTTCTACATGCAGTTTTGGGAAGATGGTTGCCTGCTTTCACTATGCCTCAATTGACCTTTATTCTGTTTATCTTCCGCCACCTAAACTTGAATTCAACTATGACAATCAGGATTGGCTACAGAAAGAAGAAGAGGTTTATAACTGATCTTAGTTGAAATATATTGTCTCCAGTTTTGAGTGCTTCAGTATTTATGTCAATATGGATCTTATCCACCAGGTGCACAACAGGGCGACCATGTTGTTTGCTGAAGTCGGCAATGCTCTAAATCAAATGTCAGATAAGTTCTCTGGTTCTGTGCTGCAGGAGGGAGGAAATAAAGCATCTGATTTTAGGCACCTAATTTCTGAACTTGAAGGGATGCTGCAGACAGAGAAAGAACAATTTGAGGTAGGTTACTTGGAATTGATTCTCCCCTCAGCCTCCCCCTTTAAAAGAAATAAAGCATGACACGCCCAAATAATGAGGATAAATAAATCTCAATAACATTTTAACTCTCTCTTGAACATTTGGCCCTCTACCCACTTCCCAAAAAAAATGGATAATATATCAGGGTCACTTTAATTTATTTTGTTTGACTTTGCTTGACTAGAGTGAAGTACATTAATTTTTGGTTTCCCATTCATAATGTTGTTTTGTGTAGGAATTGCTACAAAAGGTGGTGAATAGAGAGGTCAAATTTGGCCATCCAGTGGTTGATATTCTAGATCTCAATAAATTGGGCAGGCAGATCATGATCCATTCTTATGTATGGGACCAACGGCTGATATATGTCTCCAATCAAAGTAAATTTAGTCTTCAAGAAGAATCAAGGAATTCACATCCGAATGTCAAGGAGAAGCAAATTGGCTCTAGGGAAAAGGCTGTTGAGGTGGTTGTGACCTCCAGGCCAGGAAGAGGCCATAGCAGTTGTGATTCCTTTCTTTCGGAAACAAAACCTGATGGAAGTCTTAATCAAGGAAGCACTGACCTTAGCCAGCCTGGGGAAGTACATAATTGTGAGGACAAGGGTATAGACAAGAGTGATGGAAAGGTTGACCTTTCTCTTTCTGATGCTGCAAATATCGGTGATGAATATGAACCTCAAGAGTTTGAAGGAGCTGTTAGAAGGGCTCTGTCAGAGGGGGAGTCTCCTATTATGGCTGATTTATCTGATACCCTTGATGCAGCCTGGACTGGTGAAAGTCACCCAACAAATTTGACACCCAAAGAAAAAAATATGTCTCCAGATTCATCTGTAACGGATCCTCCACCTATGGGAGATTTGGTCACAGCAAAATCAGATTTTGAAAGTTATTCTGGTAATATGGTTGGAGATGAGACAGGAAGTAATCATGACTCTAAATTGCTTCTCAAAGGCCTTGATACAAGATGGAGTGGGATGCCTTTTCCAAACTTCTTTAGTTCATTCAATAAAACTTCTTCCTTGAATACTCAGAAACTTGGTGAGTACAACCCTGTCTACATTTTATCATTTCGAGAATTGGAGCGCCAGACTGGTGCCAGACTGCTTCTGCCTGCTGGTATTAATGATGTCATAGTGCCTGTCTACGATGATGAGCCCACTAGCATAATAGCATATGCGCTTATGTCATTAGATTATCATGTGCAGATGGCAGAATCTGAAAGAACTAAAGACAGTGGAGATTGTTCAGTTTCATTGCCACTTTTTGATTCAACTAGTCTACTTTCCCTTGGCTCTTTTGATGAGACAATTACTAATTCATACAGAAGTTTTGGCTCTTTTGATGAGAGCATTTCTTTGGCCTCTGTTTCTCGAAGTTCTCAGGTTGGGGATCCACTCTTGGACTCAAAGGATTTGCATGCAAGGGTTTCTTTTACAGATGATAGCTCCCTCGGAAAGGTCAAGTATACTGTGACTTGCTACTATGCAAAGAGATTTGAGGCTCTTAGAAGGATTTGCTGTCCTTCTGAGTTAGATTTTGTGCGGTCACTTAGCCGTTGTAAGAAGTGGGGGCCCCAGGGTGGAAAGAGCAATGTTTTCTTTGCTAAAACTTTGGACGATAGATTTATAATCAAACAGGTTACAAAGACAGAGCTTGAGTCATTCATCAAGTTTGCGCCAGCTTATTTTAAGTGTTTGTCTGAATCAATCAGCTCTGGAAGCCCTACTTGTCTAGCTAAGATCTTGGGCATTTATCAGGTACTTCATGTAAATTCCAAAGGACTCATTTTTTATATCTCAAGTTATGAACACAAGTCCTAGTGATGGAATGCACGTTTAAGTGCTTGCCTGCCTACATTTTCTGTTGTAGATAAGCCTATATTAGATTTACCTATTTGGGATCATCAGTTGGACTTCCTTCCCCCTTCCTCTTTTAATGCAAGGCTAAACACTGTTGCCATGTATATGTCTGTAGAATATGTTGGCATATTAAATAAAAATATTTTGCTTATGAACAGCCAATTTATCAAATTATGGCATTTTAGTTCTCACTGTGACTTTTATATACTTTGAAGGTGATATCAAAGCATGTTAAAGGAGGGAAGGAAACAAAGATGGACGTGTTGGTAATGGAAAATCTTCTTTTTAGGCGGAATATTAGACTGCTTTATGATCTCAAAGGGTCATCTCGATCGCGTTATAACCCTGATACAAGTGGGAGCAATAAAGTTCTCCTGGATCAAAATCTCATAGAAGCAATGCCTACTTCTCCAATATTTGTTGGGAACAAGGCAAAACGGATACTTGAGAGGGCTGTGTGGAATGATACTTCATTTCTTGCTGTAAGTTGAATCTTACTGTTCTTGTTGATTTCAAACGTAATTTGTCCATGTTTTTATTCTCACTTCCTGGTTATATAATATTGTCAATGTTGGTGCAGTCGATTTATGTGATGGACTATTCATTGCTGGTTGGTGTGGATGAGGAAAAGCATGAGCTGGTTTTAGGGATAATTGATTTCATGAGGCAATATACATGGGATAAGCACCTTGAAACTTGGGTGAAGACGTCAGGCATCCTAGGTGGACCTAAGAATACTAGTCCAACTGTAATATCACCTCAACAGTACAAGAAACGGTTCAGGAAAGCTATGAGCGCATATTTTCTTATGGTGCCTGATCAGTGGTCTCCCCCAGTGTTACACCCTAGTGGCTCCCAATCTGACCTCTGTGATGAACATTCATGATACTGTATCTCTTCTGTTATAGTTGTTGTACCTCATTGCATTTTGTGATCTCTCAAATTTTCCTTCTTTTTCCATAATTTGCAAGGGCTTCTCCAATTCCCGGAGATCCTTTATTAGAAAGGGAATGGTGGATCAAAGGGTAAATGTACAGTCATTGTAATCTTTT
Organism: Adenanthera pavonina; assembly: GCA_026686845.1. Classification (NCBI taxonomy): domain Eukaryota; kingdom Viridiplantae; phylum Streptophyta; class Magnoliopsida; order Fabales; family Fabaceae; genus Adenanthera; species Adenanthera pavonina. Next base: position 563,843 of record JAIVEN010000016.1, read on the forward strand.
TTCCTTGTTGGCTGTAAAATAATGTATTTTATCTTTTCCAATGTGAGGCCTAGTTTTCTTCCCTTAGAAGGAAGAGAATGCGTTTGGATTTTTGCGCGTTGGGGCATTTTTTTTCTTTAAGAGCAAATTGATTATTTTAATAATCAATGAACTAACTAAAGTGATGGAGAAAAACATAATGTATATGGGAAAGCATTTGAAGATTGATTTTGTATGCTTAATAATAAATAATATAGGGGAGTTAATTAAAGTAGGATGAAACATAGGGGAGGAAGGTGAAGCAAAAGGGAGGGTGAAAGAGAAACGCTGGATTACCATCCAATAGTACTGTTTCCTATTAAAATTTAATTAAATATTTTGCGGATGGGAGTGGTTTTTGCTCGTTCTTGTTTGATTGATGTTATGAGAAATTCAGATTCTAAGGGGGATAGCTAGCCTGGACTCTGGACAAGGACATTTCAGGTTTTCCTACTAAAGTGAGTAATGATAATGATGGGTCACGACAACTTGCGCTTTCCCATGGTAGCTTCTAAATTAATGTGTAGGAGACGAATGCGTTTGGGTGGATTGGATTGTAATGACCAAGTCGAACTTGGCCACATAAAGGGGCCCTTGGATTGGACATGGTTTCTTTCCCAGCACAGCACATGAAAAATAAAAATCCATGGTCGGTGTCGGTGATACATTACATACTTGTTTTTTTTTTTTGGTTCTTGTTTGTCGTAGGTGGCATTCATGCAATCACGTAGTCGCCTAAATAGACGATGCATGTATAGCCATTAGGCAGCCTTCTTTTCCTGTTTTGTTAGGATCAAAAGTCAAAAAGTTATTTGGACAGCTCACTCCAGTGAATTACCCAAACACAAGACCTGTTTGCTACAGGGCGTGGCCCCATGACGCCTGCAATATATTTGCCACAAGTCAAATGATGCGATGCGATGCGATCAGATATTAATGTCCAAACTCAATCCTGAAACTACCATGGAATTTAGCAAGTAACAAACCAGTAATTAAATTGGTAGCGTCACGGTTTAAGTAGTGCCGTGTTGTACAGCACAAGAAGAAGCCCACATCACATGACACCAAGAGATGCGGAATTTAAGATATATAGTGACCCATGCCAGAATATGATGAGATGATTTGTGTTTCGACTTAGAGATATGGGTAATTGAAATTTAAACCCCCAAACCGGCAGTGTAAGTGACACCCGTGGAGGGTAACCAAAGATTGCCCTCAATGAATTGAGCCACCGTGAAATTAGTGGCCTGGCTGGACTCATTCAGCGGTCGGAAGCCTGCCCATTTGACTCGCTTGTCCAGTGCTGCTCCTGCTCCGTAATTCAAGTACTCCCCATAGTACAACGTGTCCAATGCGAAGTTCCCATTCCACTCCAGCCACCCTTCTGGCCTCACCACCTCACTCATGTACGATTGCATGAACACCGTTCGTGAGTACGTCTTCCACGGCCTTCCCAGGTAAGCTTGGGTGGTGTTCACCCAGGCTACCAGGTCAGCGTCCGCCGACACGTTGCAGAACTGGAACGAGAAACCTGACGGCTCATTCGGGTCTTTTCGTCCTTGAGCTGTGATGGTGTTCTTCTGATTCGATAACCCTTTCCTTGCCAGCAATTGGCAGTTCTGGAACACGGCGGTGGCGTCCCCGAAGATGAAGTCCACCGTGCCGGCGATTTTGCACTCTCTGTAGAATTGGCGCATCGTGTGGGCATACAGGCTGTCTTGGTATCCAAGAATGCCACATCGGTAGTACACAGACAGGTCGGAGTCGGATCTCAGGGCTACTGCTTGGTGCTTCTCCGGCCCTGCAGTGTTCTGGAACGTTACGTCTCGTGCTATGAACCCTCTCCCACTAACAGCTGCACATGGGAAAATGGGAAATGGGTCAGGCTCACTCTAAAGTAATTTAGTACCTGTTTGGGTTGTTGAAAAAAATATTTATGATGGGTCAAAAACGCTTCTTCTCAACATTTTTTAAATACAACATTAAATTTAATAAGTACTTATAATTTAAGTAAATACTTATAAGAAAAATTAATTTTTTTCAGTTTATTTATGATAATTATTTATTCTTTATAATTACTTATTTTATTTTTCTTTCTCATTATTCACCTAATAATTATTTAAACTCTAATATCCAAATACATTTATTTTCTCAAAATCACTTATGAGATAAAAATATCTAAATAAAAATTATTTTTAATATGATCATATATTCTCATAATTTATTATTCATAATTATTAATTTTTATAATTACTTATACATATGTTAATCTAAATATACCCTTAAACCTTGGAGTGAGTGATATTGAGTACTCTAATACTGTAAATGGCCCACATGCACATTTATTTTTCTCACAGTTTGTAATTGCATTGTAGTAGCAGACCATGCATGGTTTATGTTTGTTTCAATGAGGTACCATTTACTTACAGTTGAAACTTTAGCTTAGTAGGAGTAGTACACGTTAGAGCTGCTTTAGGCCATTTCATCCATGCGATTGTGATGAGTGAGTGATATATGACCCTTTTCTTTTCTAACAGTAGTAGTACACAAGTAGTTCGGCAGCTCTAAGTTCATTTTCGTGGCACTTGTGGGGCATTATCTCATCATCTCCGGATACGGAGCACGACACCAAACTCACAGGCAAGCCATTAACTTTAGGCCTCTACCCCATATGACCTACCTATCTATTCTCAATTTCCCTTGACCCGCCAGAGTCCACATGTCCACTTTTAATTTCCTCTTCTTCTTCTTCTTTTTTTATTTTTTTTATTTTAACAGTTAAACATTCACCTACAGAAATAGAAATACAGGATTCTTGATTGGACACAATTACGGAACCTCAGTATTAAATTCTCATCCACTCGTGCTATAGTCAGTGCTTTTACTGCATCAGATTAATAGATATACATCTTTGGGAAAAAAAATTTTCACCACGATGGCAACTTGTACTTGACGCTTCACCAACAAGAGCAGGACGAACAAAGATGAGCATAATCAAGACAAGTGAAAAAAAAAGAAAACAATCTTATTTCAAGACCCTCTAATAAAAAATATTTTTAAATTAAAAATTATAAAAGTTAAAAATCATTAAAAAGGTCTTAGGTCCTTATATGTAATAAAAATAATTTTTTATTAAAACACCCTTTCTCCTTCCCCCTTTTTCTTCCTATCTCATCGGCACCAACAACATTATTAGAGATCCAATCAAAGGCCATATCGTCAAAAGTCTGGTCATCAAAGTTCCAGTTGTTGGTGACAGTGTCAAAACATTAAAATGTTCTCATTTAGAAAAATAATTATTACCACTTGAAAATTTAATTATTTTTACTTGAGAAATTAGTTATTGCAAATTGAAAATTTAGTTATTTTCATTTGAAAATTTTTTATCCATACTTAGAAATTTAGTTATCTCCACTTGGAAATTTAGTTATCTTTACTTGGAAAATTTATTATTCCTATTTGGAAAATTTGTTATCCACACTTGGAAAATTAGTTATATTCACTTGAGAATTTAGTTATCTCCATTTGAAAATTTGATTATTTCCACCTAGGAAATGAGTTATCTTTACCTAGAAAATTAGTTATCCCTACTTGGATCCACCTAAAAAATTAGTTATCCCTACTTAGAAATTTCCAAGTGTAGATAATTAATTTCTCAAATGATGATAAATAATTTCCCAGTTGAGAATAACTAAATTTTCAAAGGGAGATAATTAAATGGGAAAAATCTCATTTTAAGACCCTTCAAAAAGAATATTTCTAAATTAGGAATTATAAAAGTTAAAATTCTTAAAAAGAACATAGGTCCTTATAGGTAATAGAACAAAAAAAAAGTCTTTTACCAAAATATCCCTTTCACTTTCCCCCTTTTCTCCCTATCTCACCCGGCGCTGGCGGCATCGTCGAAGGTCCAGTCACTGGAGCTCTGGTCGCTGATGACAGTGCCAGAATACTGAAATGTTTTTACCTGGAAAAATAATTGTTGCCACTTGAAAATTTAATTATTTTAACTTTCGAAATTAGTTATTATCAGTTGGAAATTTAGTTATTTTCACTTGAAAATTTAGTTATCTCATCCTGAAAATTTAGTTATCCTCACTTAGGAAATTAGTTAACTCCACTTGAAAAATTAATTATCCACATTTGGAAATTTTCTGTCCTAGTTGATCCTGATTCGACATTAGAAGTATATTGATTTTTCTCCAATAACCGAATACTTTTGTCTGTAAATAGTGCATATTTGATTCCATCCATAAATCTATTTTCTTCCCTATGAGTTCTAGTCTCAATAAGAATGCTAGTTCTTACTGTTCATATGTTATGATATGAATATACTACACCAATTCGTTATGTATGGATGATGAGATTCCATTGATACAGAGCCAATTCCAATAGACTTATTGGAGGGTCCCATTGGCGTGCAGTGGGGATAACTAATTTTCTAGGTGGATCCAAGTGAGGACAACTAATTTGCCAGGTAGAGATAACGTTCCTAGGTGGAGATAACTAAATTCCCAAGTTAAGATAACTCATTTCCTAGGTGGAGATAACTAAATTCTCAAGTGGGGATAACTAAATTCTAAAGTAGAGATAACTAAATTTTCAACTGGCGATAATTAATTCCCCAAGTAGAGATATCTAAATTTTCAAGTGGAGATAACTAAATTTCCAAATATGGATAACAAATTTTCCAAGTGAGAATAACTAAATTTCCAATTAATAATAATTAATTTTTCAAGTAGAGATAACTAAATTTACAAGTGTGAATAACAAATTTCTCAACTGGAAATAACTAAATTTTTAACTGGCGATAATTAATTTTCCAAGTGGAGATAACTAAATTTTCAAATATGGATAACAAATTTTCCAAGTGAGAATAACTAATTTTTCAAGTGGAAATAACTAAATTTTCAAGTAGCAATAATTATTTTTCTAGGTGAGAACATTTCATTATTTCGGCACTGGTACCGGCGACTGGAGCTCCAGCGACCAGACCTTAGGTAACATCACCGGTGATTGGACCTTCGGCAATGTTGTCAGCACCAACACTGGTGAGATGAGAAGGAAAGGAAAAAAGGGGACCGGGTATTTTGGTAAAAGATTTTTTTTTATTATTTATAAAGATCTAGGTTCTTTTTAAAGATTTTAACTTTTATAATTCTTAATTTAAAAATATTTTTGTTGGAGGGTCATGAAATGAGATTTTTCCTAACTAAATTTCCAAGTGTAAATAATAAATTTTCAGGTGAGAATAACTAAGTTTTCAACTGATAATAATTAATTTCTCAAGTGAAAATAATTAAATTTCTAAGTGGTAATAACTATTTTTTTTTTATGTGAGAACATTTCACCGTTATGGTATTATCATCGACATTGTAGCTCTAGTGACCAGAGCTTTGGTGATCAGACCTCCCATGATGTCACTGACGTCGGAGCCGGTGAGGTAGGGAGAAAAGGGGAAAAGTGAAAGGGGTATTTTGGAAAAAGGATTTTTTTTCTATTACCTATATAAACTTCTAAAAGGATTTTTGAACTTTTATAATTCTTAATTTATAAATATCGTTGTTTTCCTAATTTAGAAATATTGTTCTTTGAGGGTGTGAAATTGGATTTTCCCGTGAGACAAAGGGGAAAACAGAGAGTATTGGAAAAGCGAGGTTACCGAAGGTGGCGGAGCGGAAGGTGGTCCAACCATCGACGAAGCTACGGTTGCCGGAGATAATGGTGGCATCCATGCCATCACCAATCATCATGAGGTTCCACTTCTTCTTTTTGATCTCCACGTTCTCGGTGTAGACGCCTCTCTTGACGTATATGACATAGCGTTTCATGCTATAGTCTGGAGCTGCAACCACTGCATCCGTGACCTTTGTGTAATTTCCAGTCCCATCGGCGGCTACCACCACGTCTACTGGCACTGGCACCCCATTTGCTTGCAGCAGCTTGCGGTCCCTGGGTTTAACCCATGAAGGGAAGCGGGTGGTGGTGGTGGTGGTGGTGGAAAAATGGTCGGAAACAGGATGCACCTGGGCCAGCAGCTCCTGCACCAATGAGGTGACCTGTCCCAGCCCACTCGATATCAGGCCTCTCACTATGCTGTTGGTACCTTCAAAACCCTCCATGCATGTCTCCGGATTCGCTAGGGCGGCGCTTAACCATGTCCTCAAATCCGAGCTTACGTTTCCAGTGCCGTTATGCTTGCCTGGAAGTGAAAACAAACCAACCAACAAACAAAATGAGTGATGGTTGTGATATGAGGAAATATATGTGGATGGGGATGGAGATGCCCTGTTTTGAGTGATGAGGGAAACAGAGGAAAATAATGATGGAGTTGAAATGGGGGGAACAGAAGATTTGGGAGAAAGAGAAATATGGTTGGAAAGGAGGGAACGGAAGGAGGGAAGCATTGATATATATATATATATATAGCTATGAATGATATATATTAAAAAAGAAAAGAAAAGGAAAATGAATGGTTGGTGGGAGGTACCTTTGGGAGATTGAGAAGCGGAAGCAGAGGAGGAAAGGTCGTCAGAAGACAAGTCGAGCAAATCGAGGCAGTCGGAGATGGCATTGGAAACACGAGAATTTCCAGAGAAGTCAGCAAAGCGGGACAAAATGGACATAACCTGTTGTAACACGTCGATGACTTGCTTGACGGAGCCAAGGAACTGGGAGGAGGAAACCTTCAAGCAATCGGAGCCCACCACATGATCTTGATCATGGGTGGCAGCGGCACCCAGAATGATGAAAGAGATGAAGATGAAAGTGATGGTGGGGATGGAAGAGAGAGCCATGAGAGTAGAGGAAGACACAATTAAAATGATAGTAGCTAGTAGTATTAGTGTTAATACAAAAAAGGAGTAAGTGTATTTATAGTTAGGGGGGGAAGATGGGCAGGGCAGGTAAGGGAATTTAAGAGAGGATCAGGTCACACGCAAAAATTTATTAAATTAAAAAGAAAAAAGAAAAAAGCACGGCAAAGGCAGAGTGGGGATTTAGTTTACAGCGAGTCCAGGTCCTGGTGAATCAAATCCAGCACCAGCATTTATACTCCTCCTTTGTCGAGTAAGTGCAGCCACCCATAATCTTGTCACTTAGTACTTTCTTACGCTCCTCACTTACCTATGTTTTCCCCCCTTCTTTAAATATGTATTTGTCTAAAGTGATAGGAAAAAATAATAATAATAAAGAGGAACAAATTAAAATGGGAAATATATACATGTATGTGGTAGCAGTATTCAAGGGCAGCTTCTCAGACCTTGCTTCCCTCATTTGAACAGAGAACCAAGGGAAAAAGATGGGACCCATTAATGGTGTTCGGAGGGGATGCCGCGGTTCTTCCCTCATTTATTATTTTTTTAATTTTAAAAATTATAATCAGCATAAGATACTCTTCGAATCCCATAACCATGTGCAGTTTTATTCTATTTTATATTTTTTTACTCATTATGTATGACTGTAAAAATATTGTTTTTATAATATAAATTTAAGTTATGAAAAAAAATGAAAACAATAAAATTTTATAATTATATAATGATAAAAATATTATTTTATATTTGAAAATTTAAATATTAAAAACTAAAAAAATTAGGAAAAAAAAAGGGAAGTAACTCGCTTGTCGAGACCCTGCCCCCATGGTGTCCACCGTCTTTGACTGACATCCGTCGCTGATCACAACAACTTGCTAACTTATTACAGGCACCGCACCTCTGCCCTCCGTGGCTCTGCCTTTTTAATATTTTCCCAATACCAATACCATTCTTGGCACCTGTCCCCGTCATAATGAGTTAGTCATGTTACTAATATGGAGTATTAATTCCAAACTAAAACTTTATTTAATACAATTTCTTCATTTTAAAGAAACAATTTCTCTTTTCTGGTTTTTTTTCACCTCAATAAATATTAAGAGTTACTACTACTTATAATGACACAAGTCTTCGTATTTATCTTAAAAAAATTGTTTACACATTATCCCCAAATTATCATTGTTCAAAAATAAAATAAAATAAAATAATCCACACCATGTAGAATGAACATGGTTACGTTCATACCAGAAACCCTTGTTCATTGCCAAGTAGATCTGATGTAACATGAGCTGTCCGTATTCACATATCGTCACTCTCTCTTAATTCTTATTAAATATTATTATTATAATAAAGTTGGGATATTTAATTTATCCCAGAATGATCACTACTTAACTGTTGAAACCTATCTTCAATAACGTGGTCAATAAAATGTAGGGTATCTTGAGAATAAATTACAAGAGAAGGCTGGTACTCTCTGGTCCAATTGATAAGATATTTTATATAATAAATTTTTTTATTTAAAATATAGAGTATTTGATATTTTTTTTTTCATTTTAACTCAGTCTTAAATGCCTTTTCTCTTTATTTATAACCCTACAATGATAATAGAATTGAGTATTTAATAAAGATAAAATAGAAAATATTAGTATTTTTTACATTGATTTCAGTTGAAAAAATAATTTTCTTAATATATGTGTAATTGATATTATAAAATATTTTATAATGTAGACCGAAGGGAGTACGTACGTAGCATTAGTAGAAATAGACAACATGCATGGATAAATATGATGTATATGTTAAGTAATTTTAAGCTTTGAAAACTAATTAAGCAGTTTTCATACGTTAATTAAATAAGGTGGATTTGAGGATATAAATTGGATCCATGACATATATATATATACTAATATTAAGATTTTAGGAATGGTTATTTAATTAATGCGGTTTATGGAATTGCCCACTTCTTAAAACAGGTAGCACACACTGAGTGTTATGCGTGGTTATGAAATTAAAGAACATTGCATTGTAAAAGTTGATGTCTTAGACTTTTGATCAAAGATTAGAATAGAGGGGCTCAGCTAAGATATATACCAGTGGCAATGATATATAATTGGAATGAGTGAAAATGATTGGATATATATACATATATATATATTCAAAACAAAATCATGAATTTGAACTTTAATTTATACTCTGCATGAAAAAAAGCATTCCTCTTAATTAGGCTTAATAATACTTGAGTTTAAACTGCAAACATCAAATAATAGTAGTTAATTGAGAAGAAGACCAGTCACAGATTAATGTAAATTAACCAGAATGATGAATTAGTAAATGGGCAGCTAAATTAAATTTGGTGAAGAGAGAGGAAGAATCTCGTCCCCGAAGGAAAAGAAGAGATGCTGATACAACTTGACTTTGTATCTTTTTCACTTTCTCTCTGAAAGACGAATAGATGTTAATAAAGGCGCCGAAGAGACGTGCTTTAAACATAAACGCGTTTACAGCTTGCCCTCTCTCATCCCCCTTTTTTAAAAGCAATCTTTAATATTATTTATTTATTAGGGACAAAGAATCTATTAGTCCCTATAGTTTACATCAAATTTCATTTCAGTCCCTTTACTTTAAAATTTTTTACATTCATCCTTATAATTTACACTGTCATACTTTTAATTGTCAGTGAAACAGTCCTCCAAGTACTTATGTGGCTTAACAGCGTTAATAATGATGCTAACATGTCTTGAAAATAATGATGTACACCAGATAACTTAGCCAAGTTTTGCATGCCACGTCACTTGCCAAATAAATATTTATCCGTCAATACTTTGATTGTTCATTCATGAGGGTTTCCATCTTCTCATTTGCTACACGATGCACTCCAAACCAACACTTAAATTGTGACAAAAGGCTTACAAGCAAAGACTCACTCCACATAATTTTTCTTTTAGGAAAAAAATAAAAGCTGTGATGATGCCAAGCTTTTTCTACAAACAATAACAGATCAATAATTTTATAAATTGTTTGTTCTAATCTTTGAAATATGATATTATTTTTTAATTTATCTTGCTTCTCCTTTCTCTTTGAGTAATCTATACTTTTTTTCTTATAATTAAAAGCGTAATCTATACTTTTCATGTTAAAATTTTCCTGCATATAAAAGAAAAGTACAGGAAAATTAAGCTTGGTTTTTCTATTTCTTTGTGTGATCAGTTTTCAATTAGAGCAATGTGGACATGGACGTATAATGCATCTACTTGTTATATTTCCTTTTTTTTTTTTCTAATAATGATGCATCTCCATTTTGTTTTTGGGTACTGAAATTTTTGGTTCCACACGTTTTTAATATATACTCTGTTTAGCTCAGTTTCTCAAGACCTAAAATAGGGCTAAGCCCAGAAAAATATTAAAAGGCAAGCTCATTGGTATAAGCGGATGATAAATATGCAAGGACAAGAAATCATTCATAAACTGTTGTATAAAATATCTTACACAGACATTCAAGATACAACAAGAACAAGAAGTTGATTCTCACCAGAAAAGTTTTCCTTTCCAAATCGATATACTCTTTCATAACTAAACACTGCCAAATACAATGTCATTCAAACAATGCCAAGTATATATAACCACAATTTAATATAATCTATGACATGATTTTCTTTTAACTTCCGTCATTTTTTTCTTAGAAAATTATGTATTCATGTAACAAGCACTGCCTTAAAATATTAGATAAGTAGATTGCCTGGGGGATGATTCTAACATGTATCCATAAAAACATTCTATCAATTATCAAATATAGATTTCAAATTATAATATCCAACACACCAAACACAAATTAATTTGTAAGTCTCATGTGAGCGAGTTTGTTAACTTTTTTGTTTAGTTTTAAATTATCATATAGTGAATGTTTAAATTAGCTTTTTTGAAGACATGTAAGAACTTACGAGTAGCAAGGGAGAGAAGCTATCGCTGCTTCCATGCATCAGTTTTCTTTTTCTTTTATTTTTTTTTAACAAGTAAATTATGATGTGGCTAAAAACTTTTTGGGTGGAGTGAGTCTCATGCAGGCCTTTGGTCACCAACATAACTGCTAGCCAAGAGTGCCTTAGTGCATCGTGTAGAAAATGGGAAGATAGAGCTATCGTTGCAGAAAAATGAAAGTATTAACTGATAAATACTTATATGGCAAGTGACTCGGTAAAAATTAGCCAAGTCATCTAGTACACATAATTATTTTTAAGACATGTAAGTACTTTTAATAACACTGTTAGACCACATAAGCACTTTGGGGACTATTTTGCTAACAGTTAAAAGTATGAGAACTAACCACATTAACTGTGTAAACTACAAGGATGAATTTAAAAACTTTTAAAGTATAAGGACCAATATAAAAATTAATGTAAACTACAGGGAATTTTTTTCCCATATTTATTTTTAAAGTGCTCTTTTATCAAACGCGCAATTTGTCAATTCCGGCTGGCTGGATCCACCATTCATTCATGTGGCTCTGACCTGCTCTGTCCTTTATTCCCCACCAATTCATCCAAACCCTTGTCTCCTTCAACTTTGTGTGTATATATATATATATATATATATTTTATTATAAATTTTAGACCTAATTCAATAAATAAATAAATAAAATAAACTCTACACATACATTGTCTAGAATATAAAATCACAAATATATAATATTAAATTTTATAACAAGTTATGTGATTTATAAATTCTAAACATTGTGATTTATTTTTTTGATTTCGTAATGAATACATCTAGTTTATTCTATAGTTATATCATGTATGTAGGTGTTATATCTTACATTTAGAAACATTTTTTCCTAAAAAATGCTTATTTGATGTATGAAAATTTTTTTAGAAAAACTAAAACTAATTAAAACTTTAAAATTGTATGAAACTTTTTTTGCTGGTTTACAGCTCATTGTGTAGTGATTTTTCAAAAATTATAACTAAATATAGAAAAATAATTTCAAGTGGTTTAAATCTCTGAAAATCATCCACATCTTGAATATTCAAGAAAAAAATCAGAAACTGGGAAATGAACGCACCGATTTGTACAGTTTATTATATACATATTATTGTTCATTTTCGAGTCCCTATTTTTGTCAAAAAATTGAACCTTAACTTTAAAAATTTATTTCTCTTGATATACAAAGTCATTTGGTACATACTTAGTATCATTGGAAAGCTTTATTTGTCTACTTTCTAACTATATTTTTTTTGTACATTTATTCTACTCCTACTGGTTAGAGCATCAATATATATCATCAGAGGTAAGATAAAACTATCCCTGGAGCAATTTTAGTAAATCATGCATAACTACCATTGTATAAATATAAATATAATCAAATCAGTGCCATTATATTCTTGAGACATGGATCTATCCATGCATATAAACTACAAAATTTTTTGATACATATTCAAATTTATAAAATGCATCAAAATAGATAGCCAAAATTAGAGCAGTAATACTTCAGTTTTCTTTCTCCATCATCCTTGCTAAATTATTTCCTTTAACATTATTGGACCTTATCATTGGGAAATATGGGATGAGATTGAGGCATATTTCAGTAGGAACATAACTCAAACTTATCACATTAGCTTAAATATTGTAGCAACATAACTCAAACTTATCACATTATCACATTAGTTTAAACTTTGCATAAACATTGTATAATCATAATACTTTCATAATACATTTTTGGAAAACAATTAAAACTATAAGTTGTAGTAAAATTTTTGGCAACATAACGGTTTAGCAAATAGGTATCCCGAGGCTTAACCATTAACTTAAAATAGTCAAACCAATCATAAAAAGAAGCTAAACATCACAGCAACATTTTTAAAACATAAGTACAATACATAAATGTAAAAACCTAAAGTAAGAGCTATTACCTCAGAATTTTAACCTCTAAATCTTGAATTCTTTACTTCTTAAATCACTCTTTTTGCTTGACTAGTACCTATTAGTATCATTAAACCTTACTTAATAATTTAATCTCATCATATGAATTTAACTCAATCATTAACTATAAACTCTTCCCTCAAAATCATATTTTAATCCAAAAAGAGGAGGAAGAGGGAGGAAGAAAATAGCTTAAACTCTAACTAATATTAAATAAAGAAGAAATTTAGAAGAGATTTAGAGTAAGAATTTACTTCAGAAGACCCTTACTTGCTTTTCATTTCTTCTTTCTTCTTTGTCTTCCTCTTCTCCCTCACGGCTCCTCTTTCTCTCTCACGCCACCTCTCCCTCTCTCTTTGTTGTGTGTGTGTGGAAAATGGGAAAAGGGAGGGTGTATTTATAGGAAGGGCTGGTGGTTATGGACAGTTAAATTGAATTTAATCTAAGAACTCACAATTATTCTCACATTTTATATACCAATTCCTCATTATACCTCTAGATATTTTTGAGCTTGTGAGAGAGTAGGGAAGAGTATAATTGTCCAACTTTTCCATCCTTACTTTATGTCACATCAAAAAAGGGGATAGTATACTTTATACTTTTACAGATAAATTTGGCTTTGGTTTGAGTACTTTTTTATTCGGATTTTCTATTATATTTATTGTTCTTCCTATTTACTTTATTTGGGAGACCCATTATCTTTCTCTTTTTATTTTTTATGTAGGGTCCACCTATCTTGCTTGTTTTTTTTACTATTTACGTGGGACCCGCCTTTTACCAGATTTATACTTTTTCTTCTTAAAGCCCACATAACTAATATTACTTGTACTTTTAACTTGCACTGCGATATTTAAAATATTATTTTTTTGTCTTATTATAAATAGTAATTTTTCCCTTTTAAAGCCCATTTTTATATTTTAGGATATTTTGGACCTTAAACTAATTTAATTAAATATCCAGGCTTCCCCACTTGTCATGAATTAATTCAAAACACTTTAATATCATTTATAACATTATCTGGTCATAAAATACATACATACAAATTAGGATGTTATAGTAGGGGTGTGCAAAAATGAATCGAAACTGAATACCAAATTGAAACAAAATAAATTTGGTTTATTTGGTTATTAGATTTGGTTCAGTTAATTTTTTTTATAATTTTAGTTATATTGGTTCGATTCGTTCTTGACAATAATAAATCTAAATAGACCAAACTGAACCAAAATTTGTTTTTTCTTTTTTTAATAATTTTTCATTTTTGTTAGCATTATCTATTTTTATTTTTTTAGTGTTAAGACTTTTTAATTTAATAGATAATATAACCCACTATTTTAACTCTTAATTGACTCAATATTTAAAGGCCATTACCATTAAAGAAATCCTAAGGCCTAAGTTATCATATCATATTATCATTTATCAGCCATTGTTACCTTCTTTCGTCTCTTTCCATCCCCCAAAAAAAATCAAAGCTTTGTTCTTTGCAAATAAAGGTTTCTTCTCTGGATTTCATATTTTCACTCAATCATTTTCTCAATCTTATATGAACACACAAGGCTAGTTTAAATTCTTGCTTGGGATTATCTTACTAAATATTTAGCAAAATATATAGAAAAATATTTCTATCATCTAATAAACAATAAGCCATTTTTTAGGATTTTAGTTCCAAGATTCTATTTACTATAAAGCATATTAACGCTTAATTCTATTTGTAATCAGTGAGTGAAAGCTTTTAGATTTATAAACTTTTTATTGTATTATTTAAAAATTAATAATTGTGCTTATATACTTTAGAGAAAAAATATATTTTATAAAACATATCTATGATTACGCTCTACATCCATCCACAATGGTGGCATGAAAAGTTTCTCATCTTCATCTATCCTCTTAATTGTGGGGTATATAAAATTGATATTTGAAAGGCTTATATATGCTCTTCAAGTCTACCTTTATGTAGTAAACCTAATACTACACGTGTTCAACAATAGTAAATGTTTTAATTTAAAAAGTATATGTTTTAATTCTAAAATCATTACTAATTGTTGAACATGTGATCACTGGATTGACGACTATATCCTATATATGCATAATCTTATGTGGTGATTGTAATTCTATTGAGGAAGTCTGGTACTTGTTATATTTAATTGCGCTAATACATTGTTGTTCATCGTCTTCCCAAGGGCAAGATGATGGGGCTACTTAAACTGGAGGTGTTAATGAAAGTAGTCAACACCCAATGTCCAATGCAACTACGGGTGTCATTCAAAAAGGAAAAAGAAAACTCATGAGGCCAAAATTTGTAGTCTGGGATCACTTTACTAAATTTGTCAATGAGAATGGGGATGCTAAAAGTAAGTGCAATCACCATGAAAAAGAATTTTCCGGTGATCCCAAAAAGAATGGTACCATTGCACTCAAGAACCATATTAGTAGTTGTAAGAAATTGCCTCCTCCTAAAGAATCTAAATAAACACACTTGAATTTTAATGTAGAAGATGAAACGATCCTTGCTAGTTGAAAATTTGATCAAGAAGTTATTAGAAAAGCCTTAGCATACATGATCATTATAGATGAGCTACATTTCAAATTTGTTGAGGGGATTGAGTTTAAGCAATTTATGTCTGTTGCTCAACCTAAGTTTAAGGACCCCTCTAGATGGACCATGTCCCGTGATTGTTTTGAAATTTACATGGATGAAAAAATTAAGTTTAAGGACTATTTGATTAATAATAAATGAATGGTTTGTCTCACTACAAACATTTGGACTTCCATTTAAAGAATCAATTACATGTGCATCACAACCCATTTTATTGATGATCAATGGAAATTGAATAAGAGGATTTTAAATTTCATTCCAATATCTAGTCATAAAGGGAGGGATATTGGAATAGAAATTGAGAAATGTCTATTTGAGTGGGGAATTTATAGGGTGTTCACTATTACGGTGGACAATACAAATCCTAATGATATTACCATTTTATGCTTAAAAGAAAAGATTAGTAATTGGGGTTGTTCTATTATGAAATGTAAGTTCCTACATATGAGATTTGTTGCTCACATAATCAATATAATTGTTATTGATGGGCTGAAAGAAATAGAAAGTTTTGTGAAAAAAGTTTATGAGACTGTTCATTTTGTTGGGTAATTTTCTCTTAGGATGAAGAAGTTTAAAGAGAGTTGTGAATATGATAAGATTTAAAGTAAGCAATTGTTGAACCTAGATATTTCTAGTAGGTAGAACTCCACTTATCTTACGTTAGAGATAGCCCAAAAATTTGAAGTAGTATTTCGGAGGTTTGAAAATAAAGATCCCTACTTTCGAATTGATCTTGACTTTGGAGATGGGGTGCCTACTGCTGATGATTGGGTAAATGTTAGAAGGACGATGATGTTTTTGAGTCATTTTTATTAGTTACCCTTGCGTATTTCTTGTTCTTTGTTTGCTACATCTAATGGCTTTTTTCATGAGATTTATATGATATATCACTTTTTACATGAGTGGAAAACAAGATGAATGGGCATTAGCTTCAATGTCTACTAAAATGAAAGAAAAATATACAAGTTTAGGGAATATCCTTCAAAGATGAACCAACTTAGTTATGTTGCTACTATTCTTGATTCTCTACATAGATTGGATTGGGTGCAATATGCACTTTGTAAAATATATGCCAATGAAGTTGGCAAATAATTGGGGATACAAGTGAAAGATGTGCTATTTTTCTTTGTATTATGAATACAAAGAAAATATTTCTCACACAAAAACTGAAATGGTCCAACAGGAACAACTTTTGGAGGACAAACAAACTAGCTTTGATGTTGAATCAGAGAAAAAAAAATTTATGAGTGAGCGCCTTGGTAGAACAACTAGTAGAACAAAAGTTGAAAGATATCTAAATGAAGAAATTGAAATTGATAAAGGGATTTTGACATTTTAAGTTGGTGGAAGTTGAATAGCCCCGGATTCCTTATTCTTTCACGATTCGCAAAAGATGTTTTGACTATTCCCATTTTCACAATTGCTTCTGAGTTTACATTTAGTACTGGAGGACGAATTCTACAGAAGCTCTTTAACTCTAAAAGTTGTGCAATCTCTTATATGTGCTTAAAATTGGCTTCAACATTCCCTTTTAATTCATGAAGTAGAAGAAGGTTTAAAGGATGTTCAAAAGATAGAGAGAGAGGTATTATTTTGCTTATAGATGATTATTATTGAGGTAATTTTTCTTCCTCTTCTATATATAATTTTGGTAGTGATTAATCCAAGTTGTTTATTTGATTTTTCTTTGTTTAATGTATGTTGCAAGGAGGCAACATCCTTTGGTGTATTGAGTGTTTAATTTATTATAATGTTATACTTTTGAAGAATTTTTATGTAAGATGCAGTAGTTTTATTTTTTTCAAATTTTCTTGCTGTTCTTTAGAATGGATTTTGATTTTGATTTCTTACTACTATTTAGAATGACCTTATAATTTTTTCAATGTTATTTTTCAATTCAATGTCAAAAATATTATTACGAATGATGTTGTTATTAAAATTAATATTATTCTAGATTTTTTTGTATTTTTTATATAGGAATAATTTTTGAAATTATTTAGATGAGACATTGGAATATATATATATATATAATTATGGATTTTTTTTAATGTTTTGGAGGTCTTTATAATCTATTTTGCTTCAACCAAAATTTTAAACCGAATTGTAAAAACCAAATCAAACCGAATTACTGTTCAATTTTAAATCTATTTCAGTTTGATTCAATTCAATTTTACTAAGCATTACCATTCAGTTTGATTTTTCTTTTTATCATCATTTCAGTTTTCAGTTTATTCAGTTCTTAGATCAAATTGAATCGAAAAACCAAACGCACACCTCTACATGTATGTGTAGAAAAAAATTATAAAAAATGTTAGAAGAAAAATATTTATAAAACTGAGGATTTGGATTATGATATTTTCCTCTGTAAGATTGAATAATCATAATCAAGGGCGAGCTCACAATAGCGCTATAGATTCTTTCTTAAGGGCTCTAATTGGGCTTCTAAGGCCTTTTCATGTATGAATTTGTATGATAAGGATGAGGGAAGATGATGTTCATGTTCTTAGCTCGAGATACATAGTAACCTCTTCGCTTCGCTCATGCACGTAGTTCAAGTTCCTTGTCAGTCGAGCAATTTCATACCTCGGACTACTAAGCTGGTATGAAATCACTCGAGCTAAGCGAAGAGGTATGAGATCACTGAAAGGAGAGGGAATTAAGCATGCTAGGTACGTAGTCACTCATAGCATAGCGCAAAGGTACGATTTCTTATAAGGATCCAGGGCATACCTGGTGAAAGATGGCCAGAGAATACCTCGTTCTCACTGCTCCCCGTACGCATGTACAAAAGGGAGAAGTCCAGTGAAAGCTAATAGCTCCGCTGGAAAGGCATTGAAAGAAGGAAGGGCGCTAACGCGCCCCTGCAATCTTTCTAAAGCAAGAAGCAAGAAACTTTACTTTGAGAAATTCAATCAGCAATTTGTCTCACACCTTTCATATATTTATAAGCTCAGTTCACTCCTGCGCGCCCTAACGAGCAAGAAAACTCCATAGCGTTAAGCAATCTTCCCTCCAGCAATCCCTTTTCCCAGGATAAATAGGTGCAGTTATGGCCTAGGACTCAGATTCTGTCCATTCCTTCAAAGTGTTCCACCAGTAAGTAGCCCTCCTTTATCTTAAGGATAAACCGTTAGGAGTATCTAAGGCTTCATGGACCAAAATTTTAGGGCTTTTAAGGATGGACTCGCTAGTGTCGCAGGGATTGACTGGTGACACTACTAACTGAATTGCCCTAATATATGTATTTTTCCATAGGACTGAATCCATAGAAACCTTGGCTTAGTGCCATTACTGTAAGCGGCGGATGATTGGTCGATTTAGCACTCGGCTAACTCTCATCTTATTTAGTCTTCTCCTATTTCTAAGTAAACCCCGCCCCTATATGCCCTGGGTAGACATGTGAAGGTACCTTTCGTAAAACGAAAGCATGCCTCGGTATGCTTCACTACTAGTCAGCCCTTAGGATATTACTCTTCCTGGCCTGGGCTGAGAAGAATGTGATAGAGAAGCCTAGAAAATAGGAATAGAGGAACCCACTATAAGAGGGACCGGGAAGGAATCTCCTATGGAAACTCCGACCTATGGTTTAACAACTAAGTACGCTAAGGTTGGGGAAGAAATCCGCACCAAAGAAGTGAGCAGCATAGCGATCCCTTTCTGAGGGTGGTCAATTGGCAATTTCGAGGTCAGAGTTTCAGTTTCTTAGAAAGCCACTTCTCTAAGCATGCATGCCGACATAGGTGTCGCGGTAATCACAGAAGTTTGATTAATGTAATTCCTTCATTTAAATGAACTTCTCCTGTCAACAAACAATCAAACTCCTGCAACTTGAACGCAGTGAATGAGCGAAGCTTAGAGGGTAAGGGAAGGTGGAGGGTTTGGTTTCCGATTGGGTTGGTGTGAAGTCACTAAATGCATTGGATAAAAGCATTGGATGCCTTTCGTAACAACCTGTAAGGTAATGAGAACATTCAGATATCGTATCGGGAGCGTTCAATGGTAGTCCTCCCCTTACCCTTGTTAAGCCTCGCCTAGCCTCTCCTGGCGACGACGGGACATACTACCACCTATTGATAGATCAGGATTTGAACCTGAATGACCTTCTTCCTATGGTTAGTTAGGCGGATTGGGACTAGACAGATTCTTGACCTAAGGATGAATGTCCGCAATGAAAAGAATAAGGAAGGCAGAGAAAGAAGGGAATAGGAACGACCCCTCTTCATGCTGTGGGACTGATGACTGTCCTCTTGATGTGGATTTTCCTCCCTTCTTCCTTTCCTTGGGCTAACAATTGGTTGTGCCTAAAGGAAATCCCCTACTCTCGCCGAAGGAAGAGGTTTTTCCATGCTTCTTCTGCCCACCAATCTGGTCTTGCAGGAGTGGTGTTTTGGGATAGAAGTTACCTTACTTCCCCAGGTTAGAGTTTAGTTGCTATTGAGGCAGATCCTCAGTCTCATCCTCTTCGTCTTCTCGAAAGGAAACGAGTGACGAGAGGGTAGAAAAGATAGGACCACTCTTTAGTAAGATAGCAGCCAGTGAAAGAGTAGAACTAATTCTCTCCATTCAGAGAGAGTAGAGCCCTGAGAAAGGGAAAGGCATAGGAAAGGGAGCCTGGACGGTGGAAGAGCCAGGGGAGGCCGGGTCATTTGACGGAAATGGAAGGCTTTTCCCTTATTAGAGAAGGCCGGACAGACTACCTGGACTAGTGACATCCGCTTCCCAATAGGAAGACGGAACTGCAACTGCTGGGTTAGCTTCCATTACTGGATGAGCTTTCGCTTAGTAATTCAGGAACGAGACTATTATGTATGCCATTCTAGGCTTTGCCCTAGAGAGAAAGAATTCCCTCTCTATCTAATACTATACGCTGTAATAGTGATGGTAAGATAGAAATACTCGAGCCTGACCGCTGCTACCATTCTTCTTGACCTCGACACCGGCCGTTCAAGTGTACTTCTAGTTGCCCCGGCTGGCTTTGTGACTTGGCCCCTTTCCGTGCCTAAAACTGAAACTGACAATTGCCGGCCAACTTACCTATGTCGTCAACCTTAATATTGACATTAAGGTCAAACGCAACTAACTTTTCCAAATGTCCTTTAGAAACGGAAGTATAAGCATTTTTAAAATATAATATAAAGTATAAGCATTTTTAAAATATAATATAACACCATCAAACACACTGAAGTGCCGATATAGATTTATTATTCTACAAATAATGTTTAAGTATACAAGACTCTGGGAAGTCTTCGTTTTCCCCTTGTTATGCGTGTGGAGTGATGTGGACATATATATATATATATATATAATCATACATTTTTAAAACGTTTTTGAGCATCATTTTAGAACAGGATTTGGCAAGAAATAGAGAGACTCCTAAATGATACTTTTTAACAATTAAATCCTAAGCTCAAGAACAAGAGACACCTTAACGTGAAATTTAAATGGGTTGGTTGTAAACTGGAAACCAATGCAATATTGATTGCTTCCTACATCCTGTAATTTGATCATTATTTTTTTGAGAATTGGTTTATTCTCTGAAGCATGAAAAAACAATATCTTGTGGAAAATTTGAAAATTTTGCCGAACCGTAAGATGATCCATGCGTGAAAGTCCTAGATTAGGAGATTAAGAATCACAGCAAATGATGACTTTGTTCACATCTACGGCACTGTCTAATTCTTGAGCATTAGAATGCTCTCCTCTCCCTTATTTCTGTCTAGAGCAGCTGCTATAGGAGTGATTCAAGTGTCATGCTCTTGCTTTAGCTTCTTTTTTCTTTTCTTGGGTGAACATAACAAAACCGCAAAAACAAAGAACCTAAACAGAAACTAGATAGAACAAACACCAAAATAAAAGCTACGAAACTATAGCTATTCTGTGTAATACAACATGACCCGCATATCATGAGTTCTTGAACCTCAGTAACTAAAGCAAATGCTCCAGCTGCTATCCAATTGCTCATCTCAGTAATATATGATTTTATTGAGTTTTACTTCGCCTAAACCCAAAACAATGCAATATTTCCCACTTGAGCTTTAGTTATTGGCCTATTCCAACTATTGCTAATAATTAAACCTAATCAATATGCATTTCCCACCTGGGCTTTTGTAAGCAAGTAATTTTTTTCTCCTAACGAGAGAGAGTTTATTCCATGCATGAAAACATTACTACGCAATCCCACATCAGATATATTTCATAAAATTCGATGCTCAGCATTGCCTAGTAGCATGGTACAATCCTATCATTCAATTCAGTTCTTTTTGTTTTTTGATAAATCATTCAATTCAGTTCTTGACCCATTTTAAGTTGTAAAAGAATCTTTGATTTTGACCAGTGATTCGTCATATTCTATAATACTGAAAATGAAGCAATTTAATCTCAATTTAATTCCCACGTTAATATGAAGCAACTGTATGCCCTTTTGTTAAATAAAGATTCACTTTTATCCTTTTGCCTGATAGCCCATTTAATATTCAATACCAAACTTGATAATGTGCTGACTTAAACATTATCCATTTGCTTGATATGAATATTTAAAAAAAAAAACTCAGATTGGACATCAAATCGGAATATTGACATAAGAAACATTTCTATTTTAAGAAAATTAAGAGAGAGAAAAATTGAAACATTACAAAAGAAATAGAAAGCCAATGTAGCATTATCTGTTATTAAACCAGAAAAAAGATCAGAATAAATTTCCATGAAGCCAGAGAGCACAAAAGTGCGCTATAGGCTTTATATTTCTTCCACCTCAGCTTAACCAGGCTTCACGAATATCATACTTAGAGATATTATAGACACAAGGATTAGTCCATCGCTTCCTCATGTGAAAAGGAGGAGGATAAGAACTCTATGGAAGGTACCAATGACACAAATTGCTCTTCTACTTCCTCCCAGTTCTTAACTCTAGTGATAAGAGGATGCCCATCAACCGTTTCAGTCTTACACCAAGGATATGAATTCTCGTAATCAACAAGAAGGACTATAATTCCAGCTTCAGCGCACTCTATAGCATATCTTGGGTTGTCGTCAATCAGAATCTTAGCACCTAAAGACCTGTCCATACCAATTTACAAGGAAGGAATCTATCCATAAGCACAATTTGGGGGAGACAAAGTAGTTCATTGCAATGGCTTTTTGGTAAAGTCATAAAAATTAGGAGGCAACCTACAAATCTCTGACTTAGGTCTAGACAACCCATCCAGAGCAAAATGATTTCCAAAGTGAATCTCCCGAAAAAGTCCTTGATAGTGCTTCCCTATCCACTCCACTGTGTGATCCTTGATTGCATTCTGCCAAGACCTCAGATATATAAAGAGCTCCAGTTAGTTGATGCCAACTAGATTACATTCCGACTTCAATAAAGCTCAACACAACAAGCATACGTTGCAACTGATAGGTTACAAAATCTCGATAACTTCTGAAGGGCCATCTGAGCTCCAGGGATAGGGTGGATTCCAGACTTGAAATAATGTCTTAAAAAACTCATGAACACGGATAACGACTGCAGGACAATAATATATCAACTGAATTTTAATCGGCATGAACCATCATTATATAGAAAACATCAAGTTGTTTCAAGGAAATTTTATAGAAAATACATTCACGAGTTTTTAAAGTTACATCGTGAATAGAATTTAGATTTCATTGGTCTATCTGGTAATGTCAAGATATATAACTGTAACTCAAAGGATCCTTGGCATGTTTGCCCTCTAGCAAACTGCACAGGCTTTTTATTTCACACTGTGCTATGGTTTCACTTAATTGGCACTGAATATATTTGTAACAATTTTTACAAAGAACAACTGAATTACACAACCAACATTAGGATTCTCGCCAAAAATCAGGTTTGCTACATTATAGTATGTCAGATTAGCAGTCACAGTCAAAACTAAAAGAATGTTGACTAAATTATGGGGCATTTAATCTCAAGAATTTTAGCATCCGAATTTGAGAACACAAGACGCTTCACTGAATTTCATAAGAATTAACGAGAAGGAACAAAAATGAAGAGTAGATTCGAAAGTTACCTTCATCTCGTGAACAGTTCGATATCTGCACCAGAAATAAAGGATGCATCATATTCCACATACAAACATGCAAAAAATTCAATAATCAATTGGGTTTCAAGGCAACTCTTTACCCAACCACTGCTAAGGTTACATTCATTTTGTAAAAAGATTGACAATAAGAGGCAGAAATGAACCTCCAGAAGAACATGCAAATTGATGCACTCAATGACATGATTCAATTAGAATATCAACATAACATTCTATAAACTCCAACTACTCATCACAAAAATATAGACTTCCTTAAGCAATACCTTGAAAAACCCATACACATGATACTCAGAAACTGAATAATTTGATGAGTATCGATCTGCAATGAACCGGTTCAATGCTGACACGAAGTTGCCCAATACTGCTTATGAAAAATGCAGATGAAATATAAACATTAGAAGAACATGATTGAATAAAACAGCTTGAAATTCAAGAGAGACATAATCTATTTAAACTTAGACACCACTATATGATGACATGCCAACTGTGAAATGTGGGACACTCTTCATGCACAAGTGTCTGGAGTGAACAATTATTTGGTGTGAAATAAATAGGAATTCATTGACATATGTATTGAATTATTATAAAACAACACGAAATCAAACTAACCGAGAATCCAGAATATGAAAGTGTTTTTGGCATGTTCTGAGCAGACGATGCATAGTGTAGATTGTCATCAGTCATCACCAATTAAAAGGAGGGTTCATATCTAAGTGATACAATAAAATATTATTTTTTTCACAAGTTCCATATAAGAAAGAACTCTGCATATTTATGTGAATCTCGAAGGGCTTTATAAATTTACTTTAACCACAGGAAGTGTAAAGAGCTATCATCTCGCCCGTTGAAAAAATTACTTACAAACGCATAGTCCAGGTAAGGACAACTAAACTTCAAACCGGCATTAAGCTTCAGACTTGGTGCAGAATATTTGATCGTTTTTAATTAGCACAGGGAGGGAACTCCTTAAGTCTAATCTTTATTTTTTTTTTAAATAAATAAAAAGAAGAATAAAGTCAATATAGATTACAACGAGCATAATCGTGAAGAAATAATTGTGAAAAATTATTGTGTGTATTATTCTACATATCTTGGGATACATATATACATGAAAAATATCTATCTAATAATTACAAAATCAAATATAATAATATCCTATAATGACTACATAATATTTGACCAAATCCTATAATAAATACATAATATTTGTCAAATATTAACACCCCCTTTCAAACTCAAGAAAGTTCAATGATGAACATCTTGAGTTTGTTTACTAATATATTAAACTTGCCTAGACTGTGTGACTTAGTAAATAGATCAGCTGGTTGATCAGTAGTTCGGATGGGAAGGAGTTTGAAAGTGCCTCAAACAATGTGTTGTCGAGTAAAATGACAATCAATCTCAATATATTTAGTTCATTCATGAAATACATCATTATGAGCAATCTATCTGACACTCTAACTGTCACAATAAAGGTCAGTGGAAGAGTCTTAGGTCATCCTCATATTAGTAAGAAGCCATCGAAGCCAAAGTATTTCAAATATAGTGTCGGCTAGAGCACGATACTCGGACTCAGCACTGGAGTGAGAAGCCAATGTCTGCTTCTTACTTCGCCACGAAATCAAAGAATCACCGAGAAAAATGCAGAAGCTAGTGGTAGATCTACGATCAGAATGATTACCTCCCCAATCTGCATCAGAATAAGCTTGCAGAACAAGCGAGGAACTAGCGAAGAAATGCAAACCATGAGATAAGGTGCCTTTAACATATCAAATAATGCGAAAGACCGCGCCATAATGAGTAGTACAAGAAGCTGACATAAACTGGCTGACAATGTGCACTGCATAGGCAATACCAGGTCTAGTCACTATGAGATAGATGAGACTTCCAACTAACTGGCGATAAAAAGTAGGATCTTTCAACAATGTGCCATCAGTAGGAGTAAACCGAGCATTAGGTTCAATAGGAGTGACCTCTATCGTGTCATTAGTGAGTTGAGCTCGAGAAATCAAGTCAGAAGCATACTTGACCTGAGAGGGAGATATATAATTCTTCACATGAAGTACCTTAAGACCAAGAAAGTAACTGAGATTCCCAAGATCTTTCATTTCAAAATGATTCCCAAGGAAAGACTTGAGTTCTTGAACTCCAATGGAGTCATCACCAGTGATAATCATATCATCAACATACAACAGAAGCAAGATTATACCACGATCAATAGTACGAAGAAATGGTGCAGAATCGTGAGGACTGCAAGAGAAACCAAGCTGATTGATAGTATTGCTAAACTTAGCAAACCAAGTACAAGGAGCATGTTTAAGACCATAGAGAGCACGCCTGAGACGACAAACCTTGGTTACCGGATGATAATATCCTAGAAGAGGCTTTATATAGACTTATTCTTCTAAATTTCCATTTAGAAAGACATTTTTGACATCCATCTGTTGAAGAATCAAACACTTAGCTGTAGCAATAGCAAGAAGACTTCTAACATAAGTGATTCGAGCAACCGGAACAAAAGTCTCATCATAATCAATCCCATACTCCTGAGTAAAGCCCTGAGCCACCAAATGAGCCTTGCGTTGTTTCAAAGAACCATCAGAATGAGTCTTAATTTTAGATACCCACCAACATCCAACCAGAGTCTTATAAGGAGTAAGGTCAACAAGATCCCAAGTATGCATTTTCTCCAATGCCTGCAATTCTACTTGCATAGCATGCTGTCAATGAGAGTCACGAGAGGTTTCCTTATAGGACTGAGGCTCTTGTAACTGAAAGATAGTAGAAAAACAGTGGTAATCTCGAAGATAAGAGGGAGGGTTTCTTTCACGAGTAGGCCAAGTGGATTCGGAGGACAAAGGCTCAGAAGGCATGACTTGTGAAAGAGGATCAAAAGCAACAAAACCATCTGGAGAAGGTGCAACATCAGACGTAGTGGTGAGCTCATCAACTGAACCTATACCTGAGTTACTAGGAAAAAGATCAATAGAAGGATTTGTAAAGATAGGAGAGGAAGTTGAAGGATCCGAAGAGAAACCGGTCAAAGAAGAAAGTTGAACATGTTCCTAGAAAACAACATGACAAGAGATTCGTATACGATGGGATAAAGGATCCCAGCAACGATATCCCTTATACTCATAATCATACCCAAGAAAGCAACAGACACGGGCACGTGTTTGTAATTTCGTGGTCTCATGAGAGGGAAGAAGGACAAAACAAGCACAACCAAAAACTTTTAACATAGAATACTTCGGAGAAGTACCATGAAGACACTTAAAGGGAAAGATGTTACCAAGAACAGAGGAGGCTAGGGAACACGATTGATACAGTAGATAACAGTCATGGCTGTTTCACCCCAAAAATACTCAGGACAAAAAGCGGAAATGAGCAGGGCTCAAACATAGTCAAGGATATGACGATGTTTTCATTCTACACGACCATTCTGTTGAGAAGTATAAGGACAAGAATATTGAGAGATAGTGCCCTGTACATCAAGAAAACTAAGTAATTTGGAGTTACAATACTCTAAAGTATTATCACGACGGAAGACTTTAATTACCTTGGAAAACTGAGTTTGAACCATAGTAGTAAATTTAATATAAATTTGAGATAATTTTGAATGATTTTTCATCATATAGATCCAAGTAAAGTTCAAAAAATCATCAATGAAAAGCACAAAATATCGTGATCCTCCCATGAAGGGAGTAGGAGAAGGTCCCCAAATATCATAGTGTATTAAATCAAATGGAAAATCAGAAATACAATCACTTTTATTAAAAGGTAAGGTAGGTTGTTTTGCAGTCTAACAAGAAATACAATGCAAGGATTTTTCACTGACAGGACCTAGAAAACTATAAGAAATCAAAAGCTGTAATTTATTCAAGGAAGGATGAGTAAGCCGACAATGCCATAAATCAAGAGATGAAGAGGCAGAGGCAGCACATAATCTGGATGAAGAAGTGACATCAGGAAGATGCATAGAAGTGAGCTCAAACATACATTCGACTTTACGCCCAGTCCCAATGATCTGTCCTGTCTGAGAATCCTTCACAATACAACCATGATTGTTAAATAATACATCATATCCCATGTCAACAAGCTGACCAATAGAAATAAGATTGAAACTAATGGCAGGGACAAAATAAATATCACAAAGAGATAAAGAAGGTGAGAAAACAGTATCAACATGACTAACAGGCATTTGGGAATTATTAGCAGTATGTATAGAGGGAGCAGTAGAGTTGGGTGTCATGGAAGAAAAAAGATTGGCTTATCCAGTCATGTGATTACAATAAGCAGAATCAAAAAACCAAGAAGATATACCTGAAGGAGTAGCTAAAGCAGCAGGTAGACTAGAAGAACCAAAAATAAGTTTCTGAAGTAACACTTTGAGATCAGAAGTGGAGGATACTGAAGTGGATTTAGAAGGTGACTTGTTGTTGACAACATCAATGGCAAAAAGAGTAGGATTGGATGAATGCCCAAACCTTGAAAACTTCCTCTAATCAGTTCTAAGTAGATGAGTGGGACATTGATCTATGAGATACCCCAGCTTCTTACAATATCTGCAATACAAGGTGGGACAATTAGCAGCTATATGACCTTTCTTCTGGCATGTACGACATTCAATGAAAGGACATTCAGCAAAAGAGTGATTGGAATGAGGACAGCGCTAACAAGACTTAGAATTCCTATTAGATACAACAAAAACCATCTCTGGATTATGGTGTAGAAGACCCAAGCAAGTTTCCTCAGATCTAAGAAAAGAAAGGGCATCTTCAAGAGTAGGAAGTGGACTTTGACGCAGTAACGTAGCATGAACAGGCTCAAAATTATCTATTAGGGCCATGCGGAACTGTATGAGTCAGAGTTGATCACGATACTTCAAGAAGACTTGGGCATCTGCATCACACTTGAAAGTGGGCTCTGAATAAGCCAATTGATCCTAAATAAACTCAATTTTAGCAAGAAACTCATAAAGAGGTTGGTCGCATTCTTGTTTGAGAATACTGAGATCCTTTTGCAACTGAAACTAATTGGATAAATTTGATGAGGTATAACGACTAACAAGATGATCTCATACTTCTTTAGCAGTTTCAAAGTGGCCAAATTGTTGATGAATGCTAGCAATAGAAGTGTTACTAAACTATATAATAATTTGATTATTTTTGCTATCCTACTCCTCTAATCGTTCATTAAACTGAACCTCTGTTTCTTTAGATGCACGAGTAGGAAATTTAATGTCACCAGTAGCATATCGCCATAATTTTCTGCCCTTAAGAAAACCACGCATGCTTTCCAACCAGAGACGATAATTGGATCCATTCAAAATAACAGATATAGGTTGAGCAATATCAAATTTGTCCATGCTAATGAAACAAACTAATTCCAAAAGAGAATGAAAATCCCAAGAGAAAACGAAAATCCTAAAGGAAATTTGAAAAATAAGGAATTTCGAAGAGTTGTCTAATCAACAAACCAACCACATAAGGAGAAGCAAAAGATGACGACGAGTAGAAGACAAACGATGGCAAGAATGAACACCAGATGTGCCCTCACGAGCTGGGGAAAGAAGACTAGCACAGATGGCGCGTGTGATGGAGGATGATCGCCAGAATTGGTGGACCGGCTGAACTTGAGATGCGGAGCACTATGGTGAGGCGTGTGTAACCACTAGACCACTGGACAACCGCAGATCTGAGAAAGAACGCAATGACGACAATGAAAAAAAAACATTACCCGTAAGAAATTACCCTAGCTCTGATGCCATGAAGAAATAATTGTGGAAAATTATTGTGTTTATTATTTTGAATACCTTGGGATACATATATACATGAAAAATATCTATCTAATAATTACATAATCAAATCAAAAAATATCTTATAATAACTACATAATATTTGACCAAATCTTATAATAAATACATAATATTTGTCAAATATTAATATTCGAATATTAAACAGGGTCTATATGGAAAAAGCAAGTAAGAAAATTGCTAACAAGATATGATGTAAGATTAAAAAGGGAGACAAAAGCAAACATACCCTCATCAATGTCAACGGAAACAAGAAGTTTGTGGGAGAAACGATGATCCTGGAAACAAAGAGGTGTAGTAGGACTTGCAGTTAGCGATCTATTGTCAACATCAATAATAGTAGCATCACAACCATCACCCCAAGTAGAAATATCCTCTACATCAGCTAACAATGGTGAGCGAGGGAGAGATGTGCAACTACAAGCTTTTGTCTTGAGAAAAACATTATTACTATGTCCATTGGTGTCAAAACAACCTTTGACAGAGTAAACGCTTCTGTTAACTCGAGAAACATTAGCATAGGTTAGTTTCCGAAGAATTGAGGAAGAACAACAGTCAGAGGAAAGGCATGGATATTCAGAAAAGGCCTTGCGAAGAGGGATAAAGATTCAGAGCCCATCACATAGGCCATGAGAAGGCGATGGTGATAGCAATTCGGAGCTTGTCGAAACAAGAAGCTCACAGGGCCTTGTCTATCCCTTAATTTAAACATAATAATTGTAGACTTTTACTTTGATAGTCCAGCATCACCATAAATCCAAAAAAGTTAGTGAATAAATGAATAAATTTGATAGAAAAGCGATATTCACTTTAAAAAGTGAAACCAAAAGTGGAAAGTTTCATATGAAGCATCCATCACCACGAATTTGATGGAAAATCTGACAAAATTTGCTCAACCTGAGAGGAATTTCCAGAAGATGCACGAAGATAAGAACAGAATATGCATCCTTACAAACAAATCCAAATCAAAGAAGCAGACATCAGTGCTTCACTCCTTGCATCCAACTATTATGCAAATTATTTACCAACCCAAATTGCATCCAACTGTCATGCAAATCATTTACCAACCCAAATTACGACTATCCCTATGCAGGCTTTTATTTTTTTTGGGAACAAATCCGAAATATAGAATTTTACATGCGGCTACCACATGGCGCATTCATACGGAACATTAGGAACTGTTTGATAGTATTTTCTGTTTTATTATTTTTAAAATAATTTTATAAAATTAAAAATAATTTTACAAAATTATTTTAAAAATAAATTTTGAAAACAAAAATATAAAAAAATCTGTTTGAATAATTGTTTTTAAAATCTTAACTAGTGAATAATAGATAGGTTACTAAAAATTTATTTTACCATTAGTGAGGTGGGTGTTTTTCACCTTTTCTTGTATTTTCTAAAATAAAAACTACAAAACATCTTTAAGTTATTTTAAATTTTCTGTTTTTTTATTTTTCTATTTTCTAGAACAATTTATAAAAAAATAGGTTTACCAAATAAGTTTTTTTATTTTTATATTTTAAAAAACAGAAGAATTATCAAACAAGCCCTTACAAACGCGCAGATCTGTACAATGGCGTTGCTCAAAAAAAATAAAAAAGGATGATGGCCAAAAAGAAAAGATACAGACCTAGATTCCAATAATCTTGGTTTGACGAATTTTAAATTAAAAAAAAAAGAAAAAGAAATAACCGGCTCGCCTTTTCTGACAATATTGGCTTTTCTCAGAAATTACAATATTGCCATTGAGTATGTAATTATGGACACGTGTACTGTAGATTTTGTATTTAGAAATTAAAAAACATTAATAAATATCTAATATAGATTCAGATTGAATTTACTTCTTTCAGCTCGAGATAAAAGTCATTCTAGCGATTGTGCGGTTTGATTAATTATTTTTTTTATTTACATCAATGATAAGAGTAATAATGGAAAGTATTTAATTTTTATAATAAATTTAATTATCTATTTTTTTAAAAAAATGAGTAAAATAATTAAAAATGATTTAAATTCTCTCATGTATTTTATATAAAATAATTTTAATTGAATCAAACAAATTAAGGGACAGAAGTTAAAATTAATTAATTATCTTAATTTTTTTAAAAAAATAATATATTTTTTAAAAAATATTTTTATTTAATTTCTTTTTATCTTTGTATGATGAATTAAATAGATACATTTTTTTAAAATATGTAATAAATATTATCTTATTCTAAAAATAGTCTTATAATTAAGATTAAGATAAAAGACTTATATTTAAAATTAAAGGGAGAATTTCATAGGTGAATGAGTAACATTTAGCAAATCATGAAATTGCTTGTTCTTCATCTTAAATTTTGAGGGGATTTGAAAAGTAGTTTCCGTTAACAAATAAATTATGTGAATATATAGAAGCCGATGTTTATAAGTAAAACCAAATGTTAGAATGAGTAAATATCAAATAAAATAATATTGAAAGAAGACAATCCTATATTTCAGTGGCCTTTTAACATAGTAGATGTGGGTGCTGAACTTCCTCTTATTACTTGTTAAAGAAAGTGAGATTCAGGAAGAGATGTAGAAAGAACACATCTCATCTCTCTATAGATATATATAGTTAATGCAAGAGCTTGCATGGTGAGCAGAGGAAGAAGAATCCCCTCCACTGAGCATGCAAGCTATTGCATTAGCAATAGAGAGGGAAGGTGTTCTACTTACGTCTCTTCTTAAACATCATTTTCTTCAGTAAGTATTAAACAGTTCCAACACCTTCACCCATATCCATGCAACAAAAGTTAATTGTCTTACAAATTTAGGAGATGTTATAAATGCTTTGGACAAGCAACTATCTATGTCTTAGTCGTGACGTCTCAAAGGTATTGTACCAGTACTGGTGTCTTCTTCAATTAGAGAGACACTCTAGTGTCTTCGTTTTGGGGATTCTTTTTCTTCACAAGACGTACGTAGATAGAACACGAACACGCTCCACACATATCATTTGGTAACATAATGCAAGAAGTGGCATGCCAGGCTCCTCGATCTTTCGATCTCCACTAACAAACAACTCATGATATTAAAGAAAAATAAACAAATAGAAACGACGAGAAATAAAAAGTGCACAAAACAATGAAATTAGTAAATAATGGTTCCCCCTCAGCCTCCATTAATTATGAAGTACTGCCGGTGTCTTTCACTGGAAAATTACAGGGAGGGAATTAAGTGGGATGAGAGGCGGCAGCCGAAAAAGAAGAGAGAAAAAATGGTGGTATGGGCTCAAATTTAATTAAAATATTACCTGAGCCCGGCAGCCCTGAAAGAACAGGTACGCTCCATGTCCATTACATCTCGATCCCTTGCTTTTGCAAGAAGATGCCTGATCCATTCATCGTTCTACACTTAGCATTAAATAACAGCAGCACCACACACTTCCAAAATTCAAGAAGCAGACAGTACTGCACAACACAACTGACACAAATTGTGTAGACCATGGTTTTAATTACTTGTTACTCCTCGTGCTGCAGCTGGCGGGGTAACCCACCGCTCCCTCTTCAAGATTGATCGTTCATCTGCTGGTTCTCCTCATCCTTATTTTTAAAGAGAGAAAGAAGAGAATGAGAGGATGGTGGTGATGTTGTAATTGGCCAAGAAGGCCGAGTGATAGATGACCGTTGATGACAGAAATCTGGGTTATTTATAGTAACCATTTGGAATTTTTAACTCTGGCTCTAATCCACTGGGCGTAATAAATATGAGTTTATGATATTCAGAAGCAACGTCTCACACTGTTATAGTTAAATTTATTCCAGTGAATTAATACTAACAGTGAATAGTGGCGTGTGGTCCAACTTATGACAAAAGTGGAGAGAGATGGTCCAACACAAAATCCCAGAAAAGAAGAAATCATGATGAAGCCTGCAGGTACTACTACTGAAAGAACACCAGAATGAATACAAACAAAGAAATATAGAGTACTACTCAGTGAATGGTCCAACAAGAAAGCTGATGAGTCTTTGCTCCTCCACCACCTCCACACTCATCCTAGGCCCTTCTTAGCCTAACCATATACTATGCCTCTCTCTCACGGATTACTCGTCTACATACATCACAATATTGAACCTCTGGAATTGTAAAGTGTTTTATATTAACCATGAAAACTTTTAGAGGATGTCTTATAATTAATTAGAATGAGATGAACTGATGGGGTATAAAATCTTTAATATGGTGAATTGTTTCTCAATTCGACAACCTATTTCTGAAATACAATTATATATCATATTTAGGTTGTCTTGTTCTCAAATACAACTATAAAAATATGTACTGAAAAAGATTTGCATGCCACCGACTGACCTGGAAATTGAGCTATGAGGACTGGGTATGGTACATCATTTTCTACCTCTTGTGCCTTCTTCAATAATTCAGCTTTATCATAGCAGATACCCATTTTGTATAATATAGAATAAATGTATAATGTATAATGTTCATTTTGAGCAGGAAAGTCATACCGATTTACCAGAAATAATTTTTTCTAGTGGACAGGGGTAAAAAATTTGAGGTCCATGCAAATAGAAAGCAATCAGTACTTGAACGGAAACTGGGATAGATGAAAGGAACTGTGTTGTATGTAAAAGTCTAGCTTATTTAGTATAATACATTTATTACAATAACATTTATTCAAAAACTCTTTTCTGGAATAGAGTAATCAGATTTCACTTCCCATCTTAAAGAAGTTCTCATGTGATTCTTTTGCATTCACAAATTTTAATCTTGAAAATTTATTTAAAAATGGATGAGTTTATTATCACTTAATCCAACACTATTGGTTTTACTGTTTTTATTTTGCTTCTTTTTTAAAGTGCTAGCATTGAGTCATAGTTGGCTGGTAATCTGTTTCTTTGTGCTGTTTGGCAGCATGTTCAACCCACCACCCATCAGCACTGCTTTCGTTTCGTTTTGTTTGACCTACAGAATGACCAACTTATATGGAAATGACACTGTAAGCTTACGTTGGATCTGACTAGGATAGTAGGAATTAGCACATGCACTGAGGTCATTGTGTCTTTTTTTGTAAAAGCAAGCTGAATTGGATTACTATCAATAAGTGAGTGGGGATGTTGAACCTCCTTTTTTTCTCACCGAACAAATCTCGTTGCTTTTGGCAAATGAATCCCAATCACAACCCAACACAGTTTTATAAAGTTAGACCCATCAATAAGGGATGAGGAATTTAATATATTTTTAAACAAAGCTATGAGTCCTGTGAATGAATTGAAATAATTTCATCGGGAAAGATTTTTTCCATTTAGGACCCGATCGAAATTTGGATGAGCTAATAGTATTTGTCATAGAAAAAAGAATAAAGTCAGAATGATGACCCATCATAAAGTTCCAAGTAGCCTGCAGGCGGCCTTAGATTTATTTGCTGATGTAATAGATCGGCTTAAAAGAAGCGCAAGAACAGAATCTGAGGATTCATGCGTGATCAAGATCCAACTTATGTATTGGCTTTAATAATTTTTTTTTTAATTATTGTTACATACACGCGGAAGAGACTCAATGACTAGTCGGTGCAATCCTTTATTCCTAATCACAAAAGGACGGTGGATAAACAAATAATTGGAAAAAGAAAAGAAGAAAGGTAAGTAGCTTCAATCACCACCATCCCTCGGCTATATAAAGAAGCCATGGAGCACCTCTGAACTTCCCCCCTTTCCCCTTTTTCTCTCCCAATTGTTGATAGCTTATCAGTGTTTGCCTGCTTTCAATTTTAATGGGTTTCGATGTTGAGGAGTCAATCTCAGGTTTGACGATAAGTCAAGCAATATATGAGGCAGCTCTAATAATTGCAGTTCTGAGATGGGTGTTTTGCTGGGCTTCCAAAGTTGTCGAAGATAGGAGGAGCCAAAGCCGCTCTCCTCAGACTCCAACAGAACACGCTCTATCTTCTTCTTCGTCATCTTCATGGTTGTGCTCCTCCCAGATGATAAGAGACAGTACTCTGAGCCTGAGGACCTTCGGAGAAATGGTGGAAAGAGTGCCAGAAACACAGGACACATGTGCCGTGTGCTTGAACCAGTTAACAATGGAGGATGAGGTTAGAGAGCTCATGAATTGTGACCATGTATTTCACAGAGAATGCATAGACACATGGTTGGATCATGATCATGACAATCACAACCCCACCTGCCCACTCTGCAGAGCCCCTTTGCTTACTTCCTATTGGTCATCCGATTCAGAAACCTCTAGCTGTATGCCACCCTCTCACCCTAGCTGGGCTGTGGAGAGGCTTCTCTATCTCTTTGGGGACGATCTGCCGCTTTCCTGACTATCCCATCATATATAAATTTGCGCAGAATAGCTAGCTATAGCCCATAGGCCATTCATTTTTCATGCCTGTGACTGAGATGCCACCAGGATGGGGTCTGTGTATACACATCTCTGCAATGCATTCTTTGAAAATCTATAGTAATTACTTACATGACTATCTTCTCTTCTGTATTACTATTACTGAAAACAATACCGGCGTCTTTGTTCTCATTATACGGTACCTCTTTGTCGTGATTCAAATTAT
Source organism: Adenanthera pavonina (assembly GCA_026686845.1). Lineage (NCBI taxonomy): Eukaryota > Viridiplantae > Streptophyta > Magnoliopsida > Fabales > Fabaceae > Adenanthera > Adenanthera pavonina. The sequence continues at coordinate 599,598 of JAIVEN010000016.1, forward strand.
GTCCAGTTGCGTTTCTAATATAGTATGAGTCTCTTCAAAAATAGGCAAAAATAGGTAACTTGCTCTTCCCACCAAAGATTCATTTCGTTAACGTTAAGCAACAAAAGAGACAACATTGGATCGCACTACAAAACCGAGATTTACCTAACAAAAGTTTTCTGTCTCAAAAAATAAAACTCAGGCTCAACTAATTTTTCATCTTTACACTCAGGTCTAGATGGCTAAATTTTACAAGTATCCATAAGGTTAGATATATTGCTCACTCTTCATTGCTGGATTAAAAAACTAAACTAAATGAAATATTACCATACTCTTTCAAATTGGGAAATAATCTAAAATTACTTTAGTTTTTCTTATCATTGCCAAAAATAAAGTTTTAACATTTCTTTCGGCCAGAAAATAAAGTTAACATCAAAAGTAAAAGATTAGCAGCTGCATGTAACCAAGTTTTGAGCTTGCTTGGGAAGGTATTTATTTTTTATAACAACTGACCATGACTACCATGTCATATTAAATTTTGGATCCTCTACATTAGTGCTATAAATGTTGTAAGAGTGTAATGTATATAGACACAATGTAATCACTCATTCCCACAAATTATCAGTGTTTCTGTTATTTGAATGTAAAAAATAATCTAAATACGTTATGGTTTTTTACTTTTTATTTGATATCTCTCTTCAGAATTTCCAACAGCACGCAAGACAGTTACTAAAGCAGATTCTTGAGAAGCAACGAGACAGCTATTTCCTACCTGTCATGTTTGATTAGTGTCTGTTATTCTGTCATAAACAAGTTTGAGTAGCACTTTCATCATAAATACGAATACTCTGCTATAACTAGATCCATACAAACGATTAGTGACTTGACATGTCACTTGGGAGAAAATAGTAATATGCTTAATTAACAGTCCAGAGGAAGTTCAAACAGGCCATCTTTACTGGACAACAAAACGTCCATATGGCAAAAGACATTTTATAAGCAGATAAAGGTCTTCATCAAAGTTTATAAGATATCCTATCCTTCAACTTCAACATTACCATTTCTAGTGCATACTACGCAATATTCCATGCAAGTATCCACCAGCCATTACCAGCGACACAAGCGACACAACGCCTGCTGGAAAGACTTTCCCTGTTCTCTTGAAACGAGAAGCCATTACCCCAAGAAGTGCTCCAGAGATACCTAGATATCAGAGAATTCAAATATGTACGCAGAGCATGCATATCAGTCTGAGGTTTGCACATAAAATTAGTATCACTCACGATAACTATACAACTATCAGAAGCACTACTCTACTGAAAACTTATCAATTGGAAATGCCTCATGGTAATTTGCAACTAGCTTGCATAATCTCTGGAAAACTTTGATATGGTCTGGCATTTACTCGTAAATAAATATTTTCTATGATTTGTCACACTGATCCATGCTGGAAACTTTTCTCTCTAGGCACATTTATAAATTCTAACTTCAGGATCTTCAACTTGTATCGATAGGGCTCCAAGTCTCATTTCTCCACAACAGAGGTTGTTACCACAGCCACCAGCCACCATCATCGAATGCCATACCATAATCAAAGCAAAACACACACACACAAGCATGAGAAAATGCGTCATCAAAGGAACTCCATAGCTAGTATATGAAAATTTCTTAATATATGGGTCTGGTCACAAAATAATTATCTCCTATACATTTTAAAAGCCTACTAACAAACCCTTCTTTACAAAACTTCTTAGTTTATATGAATGCATAAAGTACTAATGGAACTGCGCTCAGATCTGTTAACAGATAAGACAGATTCTTAGCTTGAATCTTAACCAACATTTCAACAGCATATGCAGTGCAGAGGTCCCAGCAAATTGATCACTTACCAAGACCCATAGAAGATGCGAAAACAGGTCTTACAGGAAGTTCGGTTGAAACATAATACAGCAGAGAGGCAGATAATCCTCCAGCTAACAGTGACTTCTGGCTGCCACCTTTCAAATAGCCCATTACGCCACCCACTACCAAAAACAAAACATCAACGAGATTATTATGCAGATTTGGCGTCGCCGGCGTAAAACAAAGGAGCAAAACACGTAGTCATAGTCTAATCTAGTCTAATAGCTATACTACGTTGCTAAATGCCTACATATATGTCATACTATAAACGGACTCCATACCTAATGCAAAAGCTGCCTATAATCATAATCTAATCTCGTTTAATAGCCACGCAAACTAGCTGTTAGAGATGAAGCTTCAAGTTCCGAGATTAAAAGGAACTCAATTGACACTATTGATCAGACCAACGAATTAGACAAAGGCGTCAACGAAGTTCGCTATTTATTTATTTTTTTAATCGCGTATTGTCCAACACGCTTTTAGCTGAACTCAAGCGGTATCAGGCAAATGTTAAACAGGAAACATAGTTAACGCATTCATTTCTTTCACTCACAAACATTACATACCTCGAAGACAAAAATTAAAGTCTCAGGTTGATTAACAGAAATGAAACACAGAAGAAGCAATCGTTCAAGTAAGCAGTGGCGAAAGTTTTAGGCATTACCTCCAAGCAGCCCAGCGTAGACTAGGGTAAATTTCTGAGACACTAACATAGCCATTTTTGTGTCTCCCTCAGATTCTCCCTTACCCTTGTTACGATCACTTCCTCCTCCGTCACTATCAGCTTCGCCGCCGGTATAATTTTTGTCACCGAATCCGCTGCCGGCACCACCACCACTATATAAATTGGGTCGATTAGCGTCAACAAGAGCAGCAGAGGAGGGGTGGGAGGGGAAGAAGCAACCCAAGCGTACAAGTGTTGATGCTGAGAAAGAAGATGGGTCGAATATAATCTGTTCTGTCCCTGAAGTAATTCAAACCTATCGGAGATGAGGGATCAGAGGAACACAGTAGGTTGCTAGGTTACAGTTGAAGTCGACGCCAACCACGTCGTGGTGGTTGAAATTGAGAGCTGTGACTATGAGATTGAGAATGAGAAGGATAACTGGTTCTGGGCCCAACATCCAAACGGGTCCGTGCCCATGGCTTCTGGAGAAGCTTCTCGCTCGCCCCTTTTTCTTATTTATACTTCCTGCCGCTTTCTGGGCTTTTCTTGATTACAATCTCAAACTCACCTGGTAAAAAAAAATCTCAAACTTATGGGTAAGTGTTTAATGTTTATTCGAAAAAAAAAAAACCACTTATGGGTAAAGTCCCTATTTCTGACTCCTCTATTCTAGTGTTCCAAATTCATTAATTCTTATTAACCATTGATGAATTTAAATAGTAATTTTTTTCCTTTTTCGACCGCTGATGAATTAAGATGCAACGCTTCTCAAATAAGTTATGTATCTTATTTGATGCTTTGTGTCAAGAAAAAAAAAATAATTTTGTCGGGATTATCTCACTATGATTTGCGATACTGTGGGAAAAAATGGAATAAACTTAAATACTTAGTTGTCTTTATTTCCAATTAAATTTTGTCACATGGAAATTTTTTTATAACTCCTCTCTCCCACTTATCTAATAACGTTATCTCACTATTACCTATTAGAAAAAATAAAAAAAAGAGCCTTCTCGCCGTTTTCATTCCCAATCTCTCTTTTTCCCCACCATCCTCCGTCCCCCTTTGGAGCTCAAACCTGTCATTGGAAACCTTCATGCTAGTGTTGTTCCCAAGTTCTCTCTTTCTTCCCCACCATCCCCCTTTCTCGCTCTTAGTAATGCATGATGTTGCAAGAGTTCTTCTACAGTTTCTCACTAGAAAAATAGTCTTCATCAATTGAAAACTCTGTTCCTGTTATTGTAGGGTGCGTAACTTGGTGTATTTTGACTCCAATTCTCTTAAAGGTGTGACTCTGTTAATAGTGTTAGAGATTCTTTATGTGTTTTTTAGATTGCTGCAACAACTTGTTACTAATGATTTTATGATATTATGATTTGGTAGAATATATTTGGAATCCGTTAAGAACAACATAGAGAGAGAGAGAGAGAGAGAGAGAGAAAGAACGCACTAGCCATGAGAGATTGAAATTGTGGCAGAAGACACAAGGATGATGCAGCTACTAAGAAGTAGAAGCCATGAAAGGTGCAAATTAGATTTTTGGTTAGAGAATAAGAAAGCATGAAAGATGACCAGTTTCTTTTTTTTTTTTTAAATTTTTCTAATAGGTAAGAATGAAATAAAACTGTTAGATGAGTGGAAGAGATTAGCTATAAAAAAAAAAGTTCATGTGGCAGTATTTAATTGGAGACAAGGACACTAAGTATGTAAGTTTCATCCAAAATAAAAAATCCTACTCCTCTAGCTAATTCAATTAAACTTTTTTGGACAATTAATTTTTTGGCAATTAGAACTGTTTATGTTGGTTGATAGAATGGGACATTAAGCATTATCATAAGGCCTAGCCCACTATGCAACCATTGACTTGTGGTTGTGCCACTGACTGCATTATGAATAAAGTATTAAAAATTGAATTGATTATTGAACTGGTTGAAATATAAGTTCAAGATTTAATGGTTCAATTGGGTTAAATCATAATCAAACTGGTACTAATAAAATTAATTTATTTTTAATTTTATATGATATATCTTATATAAAAATAAAAAAATTATTATTAATAAGTTTCATAATTTAATATTAAAATCTAAATAAGTTATTATTTATTTATAATCACATTTTGAATATAAAATAATCAACTAATTATCTATTATTATATTATTTATTAAGTAAATTTATTATTATTAATAAATTTGTATCATAATAATACTTATACAATATTATAATAATGATTGAAAATAAATTTATATACAAAATAATACTATTTAGACTAAAAATAATATTATTTCATATTTAAATTAAAAATAAAAATTTTAAAAAATACAAAATTGGACCTGTTTAAATTATTTTTAAATTGGTTCCACCAGTTCGATTAGTTACATCAGTTTTGAACTCACTCGATTTTTCTACTTATTTAGACTGAACTAGGTATGATTCCAATTCAATCCGTTGAATTAGTTGATCTGACCTAATTTTTTATATCATGATCATGAATCAGTGTCATGTTCATCCTCTTTCTTTTCTTTTCTTTTTTTTTTTTTAAATTGAAATTTATGTTCATGTTCTCTTTTGGTGCCAGCTTCTTTCAATGACAAAATTAATGAACCACATAAAGACATTTACAGAAAAATATATACATACAAACTAAACATAAAGTAATGATTAAACAATATATAAATATACTTCATCTTCTGCCACATTAACGTTCAAGACAAGAATAAAATCAAGAAAAGATGGGAGAAAGATCTCCAAATCAAGAAGAGGCATCTTCTAATTCTTAATAGGAAACTTGATCTAATTTGTTAGTTGTCCAAGAAATCCACATAAGAGAAAAGAAAAAGAAAATTCATTCTTGAATTATATAATATCATTAAAAACTGTCAAACAACTATATTTTCATTGTTAAATATAGACAATATATTCAACGTATTATGAAAAAAAAAGCTATAAATGTAAGTAATTTTATAGTCAGTTGAATTATACAATATCATAATTTATTTTGGAATCTTCTAATATATCAATGAATCAACGAATAATAATTTTGATCCATAATGGAAATTACACAAATTTGGTTGAATGTGCGTTGCATTGTGTTCTTGAATAAACTTTTGCTTTGTTTAATTTTAAGATGTCCCTTTATGTTCAGTTTAATCATATGTACAAATATCTCTCTCTCTCTCTCTCCCCCCTTTGATTTCATGTTTTCTAAAGGAAACACGCAGACCCAGTCTAGTCTGGAATAGTGAGCTCATGAAAATTATTGAGAGACGGGGCAAATTAGCAGGAGAAACCCAGAAGCAGTTCCAGTTCCAGCGAATGTAAGAGCTCTGTGCATGTCTATACGATACCCCTTGGCGTGTCTGGAACCTCTGGGTAATCAGATACCTCCATCACCAAGGGATGAACATCTGTGGTGGGATTATACTGTTGAATCACCACCACTGAGGCAGTAGTGGAGAAATCGGAAGTAGCCAAGTAGCTTCCAACAGGACCCAACTCTTTGCAATCACTATTCTCCACCAATGGTGCCACCGGAGGCATCCTCCCCACCAATACTAGATTGCTCTTATTCATTTCCTTCAGTGCTGCTATAACCCCTCCTCTGCTTTCCACTAATCTCTCTTTATACCCCATTGATTCTTCGTTCGAGCTTCGAGCACTTATGAACTCCGACCACAATTGATCGTCCTCTTGTTTGTCACAGTCAGAACTGATATCTGCACCTTTTATAACTTTCTTGTCTTTGTCTGATGTCACGGCCACAAAATCAGCCCCAAATGTGAATGTTTTCCCCCGTGGAGGTACGAACTTAACCACTGTGAGCAAAATCCCAGGGTGTTCTGCCATTCTCATCCCATAGGCTAGTGCTTCTCCATCATCACGGCCCCCAAAGAAGGGTACCATTACTTTGTAGGACACATCGCTGGCTTGTACTTGGCTTGTTCCTCCCAGCCCACGATCCACCAAAATTCCCACGGAGCACGGAGCATGGGTAAGCACCAGTTGGTTCACTTGACGGAATGAATGTCCAAGTGACTCCATGGATCCATCAACACGCTGGTGTTTGTGGAATGGGAGGAGGATCACGGCTGCTCGCTTTTGGTGAGCACTGGTACAAATGTCCTCATGGATGGTGTGCAGCGCAGATATGGCCGTCATGGGACGAACATTCACACTACTTAGTTGCCCGTAGGCTTCAAAGGGGATCACCATTTGGTCTCTGTCCTCCTGTATCTTGTTCCAAAATGGAAGGCCGTTGTTGCGTGCCTTGTGGACCATTGAGATGGCTGAGGATCGCTCTGAGAGCTCCATCAAGTGCATGGCATATACACACAGCTTCCCTCTCTTTCGGGTTCCGCGAGAAGACTCTATCAGATTGATCAAAGTAGGGATGTTGCGTGTGCTGTGGAAGCAAGCGAGCATTCGGAGCTCTGTGTCTGGATCTTTATGCTGAATTGTTTTGTGCTTGTAAGGTGCTCCCCTGTGAGCTGGCTTATACACGGCCATCACTATTGGGGTTGTGATGAAGGTGGTGAACAATGCCATTAGTACACAGATTGAAAATGTCTGGTCATTTAGTACCTGCACTTGAAGAAATACATGAATGGACGTAGACTAACAACTGTCAAATTGAGTGAAAAGTTGTGAGGGAGATATACCTTGCGGTCCTTGCCAATGTTGAGAACAATGAGCTCTACCAAGCCTTTGGTGTTCATGAGAAATCCAAGAGCAATGGCTTCTCTGAAAGGCATTTTACAGATAACAGACACGACAACTGTGCCCACAATCTTCCCAAAGCAAGCAGTAAATATAACTAGAAATAATAAACCCCACGAAGTTTCTCCTCTTATGGTTGCCACATTTGTTTTCAACCCACTAGACACAAAATAAAGTGGTAGGAAAATGCTGGAGATGATGTCGTCAATCTTCTCAATTAAAACCCCAGCAAAGGGACCATCTTTGGGCATAATGATGCCAATCACAAAAGGCCCAAACAGTGCGTGAATGCCAATGGCATCTGTGGCAAAACTAGCAGCCAGGACTATTGTCAAAGTGATACATATGTGAAGCTCCTTCACCGGCTCTCCCTCGTGGGAACGCTTGGCCATTAACGCAAGAATGGGTTTGATGGCGAAGACACAAAAGAGGACAAAAGCCGCACCACATAGTAAAACCCAGAGAGAAATGAGAGGGGAAGTGTTGGTGCCAGAGAGAGCAATGGCGAGAGCAAGAAGAATCCAGGCCGCAACATCATTGACAGCAGCAGCAGACATGGCGATGCGTCCGACGTCGGTGGTGAGGAGCTTGAGCTCGGCGAGGATACGAGCAAGGACGGGAAAAGCTGTGATGGAGAGAGCAACACCCATGAAGACGAGGAAGGCGGTGGGTTCGACGCCTTTGGAGATGGTGGATCGAAGAACGAAGGATGTGCCGATGCCGAGGATGAAAGGGAGACAAAGGCCGGCGACGGCAATGCCGAGGGCCTTATGACCGGTTCGGCGGATGGAGCGCATGTCGAGCTCCAAACCCACGAGAAACAAGAAGAATAGAAGGCCAATGTTGGCAAGGGTCTCGAGAACGGTGGAGCTTTTCTTGGGGAAAACGGTGTTGAGAAAAGTGTGGCTTCGGCCAATTGCAGATGGTCCGAGGATTATTCCTCCCTACAAATAAAATTAAGAGATGGAGGATGGAGGGTGAGTGAATATTGATGCATGGATAAAAGTAAAAGTAGGAAAGGAAGGAAGGAAGGTAGGGTTGGGATGGGGGATGAGAGTGAAGACGCTGGACTTACAATGATTTCAGCAATGACTCGGGGTTGTCGGAGGGGACGTAAAAGAAAAGCAAGGAAGCGGGTAAAGGTGACGACCAGACATATCTGGAGGATCAAGAGGGGAAGAGCGTAGTCGAGGGGGTTTTCCTTTTGGAAGGCTCCATTGGAGGTGGCCTTCATGGGAGCAGGGCATGTTGTTGTTGTTGGAGGAGTGGGAGTCGCCATTGATATCGATGGATGATTCAATCATATGCAGGTGGGATGGATATATGGATGGATTAGCTATAGCTAGCCTAGCGTATCATCATATTAATTATACATACGTATGCATATGTAGGTGGCCGGGATGGAATTGAAATGGCTGGGGTCAACAAGGACACTAGTATATGCGTATATGGTACATATACAAAAGTGACGAAAATGAAAAAAGAAGGCAGGAGCGGTGGACAGCAACAGATTCACAAACATGCTAAGAATAGGAGTGGGCGTTAGCCAAAGTAAAACAACGTAATGAGCTAACATTGTAGATCACAGAAGGGTATATATTTATTTTTAGCTATGCCAATGTGGGTGGATGCGGTACCTGGTATATATTTACTTTCTTTTTTTAGCTACCATCTTTATACTATTACTACAATCTTATCGTCTACATCTATCACCTTTTATTAATTTACATATATACTTATATTCTCTCTTTTTATATTTTATTTTAAATTATGCAATCCAAATTAACATTCATTTTCTCTACCTACTGTATATCTCCAAAAACTAAACACAACATCAATACCATTCATCTCAACATATAATCTAATAGAATTTCTAGATTCAAAAAGTTGTGTGATGGTACATGTATATGCTAATAAAACATATATATATATATATATATCTTCATTAGTTTGAAAGCTTGAAAGAATTGATGAATTGCCGTGTGTAGTATTACTGAAAAGGTTTACAATATATATACAAGAATCACAAATCTTTCTAATAATAACAAATCTTCCTAATAAATACGAAAGATAATATTTACATAATTATAGAAAATTCTAGAGTGTAACGTCCTCCTCAAATTCAAGATAGCTTAACAGGAAGCAACTTGAGTTTGTCTACTAGAAACTGAAAACGATTTTGATTAAAAGACTTAGTAAACAAGATAGATGACTGGTGCATGGTTCGAATAGGAATAAGTCAGATAGTTCCACGAACAACATGTTGTCGAGTAAAATGACAGTTAATCTCAATATGCTTGGTCCGTTCATGGAACACATCATTGTGGACAATCTTAACAGCATCTTGATTGTCACAATAGATATTCGTGGAGGTTGTCTGTGATGCCTCCATCTCATCAAGTAACCAACGAACACTACAAAAAATTTGACTTTCGCCGGGGACAAAAGTTGCCGCTGAAAGAAGGAATGTCGCCGCCAAAAGTTTTCAGCGGCGACATTTTTGTCGCCACCATGTCGCCGCCACAAATCTCGTTGCCGAAAGTTTGGCGACGATAAAAGCATCGCCGCCAAAAGTTGACATTTAGTGGCGAAAAGAGTTTTCGCTGAAAATATAAATTGTCATCGCCAAAAATTTTTCATTTGGCGACAACATTTAGTCGTCGCTGAAAATTTATCATTTGGCGACAATATTTAGTCACCGCTGAAAGCGTCATTTAGTAATAACATTTAGTTGCCGCTGAAAGTCGTTTGGCCATGCCATCACCATGTCAACCACTGGACCCCGCCACGTCACCACCACCGCCGGACGGCCGCCACGTCACCACTCACATCACCACCGCCACGTCATATATTTGTTTCAAATGTACGTTCACCTTAGTTTGAACCCATAACCTCTTACTTGCAATACCTTTGTGTTTACTCTCTTGTCAATTGAGCTGAAATGCATCTGCAGTCTTTATATGAGATATTAAATATATATTATTTATCTACATACTAATACATACATATATATTTATAAATCAATATTATTATTAAAAGATACACATATATTTTATTTTCAATTATTAATATCGTTAAATATTTTATTTATATACATATATATTTATATTTATTTGAATATTTATATTATATTTTTTTATTTTATGTTATGTCATATTATATAATATATCATATATATCATATATTATATTATTTAATAAGTTATATTATATATATGCTTAATATATATAATATAATGTAATAGAAAATTGTTAAAAAATTATTAAAATAAATATTATAATTTTGATTGTCATATGATTTACAAAAATGCAATAAGTTCAATATATTATAATTCAGATAATAAAAAATAATTAAAAAGAGTGAGAGGATGAGAAAGAGAGAATTTGCCAATATTTATTTTCTAAATATTGTTGTTACTTATTTTTTAGGAAAATATATTAACAACACATGATTCTTCTTTCTCTACGTGACATTACTTTATTAGACTTTTACATTATGAGAAAATATCCACATTACCAACACCTATAGGAGTTTGGGCTGAGAGTCTCAATCATAGTATAACAGATTATTCTCTTGGACTAACTATTGATAATTGTCTTAGTACATTATTACTTCATCAAAATTATTATTAGTAATAAATAACATTAATATTAATTTATATGTTAAAAATATTAGAAATTAAATTAACCTAATAAGAATTTCTCCAAATATAAGGTTGATCACATTAAATAATTAGGGATTAGTTTGTCTTCTTAATTTTTTTTTTTGGAGTTATCAATCCCTTTATGAATTAAAAAAAATTATCCTCATAAGAATAACATATTTCATTAATTAGGATAAGGAAAAGTAAAAATAAATATAGATTGAATTCAATATTCAACGTTTCAAATCTTTAATCTCCGGTGGAAATAAAACACTTTCAAAATGTTCAGAATATTTTACAAGAAAAAATAGTAAAATACTTTATCTTTAAATAATGATACTAAATAATATTTATAATATAAAATATATATTAAATATCTAATTACTTATAATAAAAATGTATGAATAAAACACAATTATTATTTTAATATGTTATTTATTAATTTTTAAAATGAAAATAGAAAAAATTCACAAAATTAACTTTGACGGCGACATTAAAAAGTCGCCACCGAAAGTCTTACTTTCAGTGGCGACATCATTAAGTCGCCGTTGAAAGTAAGACTTTCGGCGGTAACTAAAAACAATCAATGCTGAAAGTATAGCTTTTGGCGGTGCTAAGGAAAAATCGTTACTGAAAGTATGACTTTTGGCGGTGACAATGAAAGTCATTGCTGAAGGCTATTTTCAGCGACGCATTTTTTTGCCGTCACTGAAAGATGGACTTTCAGCGACGCATCTTTCAGTCGCCGCCAAAAAATTACTTTTAGCGACGGTTTTTTTCAGTCGTCGCTGAAAGACGAACTTTCAGCGACGACTTATTCAATCGCTATACTTTCAATAACGACTCTTTTAGTCACCGCTGAATACAATTTCAGTGGTGACTTTTTTTGGTCGCCGCCGAAAGTCGTTACTGAAGGTCTATTTTTTTGTAGTGGAAGCTAGAGAATCTCTAAGGTCATGTCGGCTAGTGTACGATATTCTGATTCAACACTAGAACGAAAGGCTAAGGTTTACTTCTTAGTTCTCCAAGAGACAAGGGAATTACCAAAAAAAATACAGAAGCCAGTGGTATACCATCGATCAGCATGGTCACTGGCCCAATCAACATTAGAATATGCCCGTAGAACAAGAGAAGAGCTAGTAAAGAAGTGAAGGCCATGATACAAAGTACCTTGGACATATCGAATAATTTTAAGAACAGCTGCATAATGGGTAGTCCGGAGTGCAAACATAAACTGAATGACTATTTGTACTGCATAGGCAATGGCTGGATGAGTCACTATAAGATAGATGAGTCCTCCAACTAGTTAACGATAATGAGTGGGATTTTCCAATAAGATGCCATCAGTAGAAGTAAAGTAAGCATTGAGCTCAATAGGAGTATTTTTAACCTCTTTGTTAGAAAGATATACTTGAGAGATCAAATCATATGCATATTTAGCCTAAGAAAGACAAATACCATCCTACTCATGATAGACTTCAAGGCCAAGAAAATAGCTGAGTCGGCCAAGATCCTTCATTTCAAACTGCTTTCCCAGGTAGGTCTTAAGTTCCTAAACACCTGTAACATCACTACCAGTGACAATCATGTCATTAACATACAATAGTAGGAGAACAAGGCCCTAAACTGTAGCTCGAACAAATAAAGCAGAATCATGAGGGCTACAAGCAAAGCCTAATTGACTCATAGTAGTGCTGAATTTAGCAAAACAAAGCACGAGGTGCCTGCTTAAGGCCATACAAAGCTCAACAGAGGTGGCAAACCTTTCCATTCGGATGCTGATTCCTAGGAGGAGGCTTTATGTAGACTTCTTCCTCTAAATCACCATTCAGAAATGCATTTTTAATGTCCATCTGATGAAGAGACCAATGCTTAACGGCAACAATAGCAAGAAGGTTGCGAACAGAGGTAATTCGAGCAACAGGAGCAAATGTTTCTTCATAATCAACACCATACTCCTGTATAAATCTTTGGGCCACCAAGCGAGCCTTGCATTGCTTTAAAAACCCATCAAAATTAGTCTTGTTCTTATAGATCTATCTGCAGCCATTTAGAGTCTTACCAAGAGGAAGATCATTAAGATCCCAAGTATGCATTTTCTCCAAGACCTATAATTCATCATTCATAGCTTGTTGTCAAAGGGGATCACATGAGGCTTTTTTAAAGGATTGGGGTTCTTGAAATTGAAGAATTGTATAAAAACAATGGTAATCACTAAGGTAAGAAGGAGGACATCTTACACGGGTAGGCCGAGGATCGTCAGACAATATGGGCTTAGTAGTCTATGTTGAAGGTTCAGAGACAGTAAGATCAGATGGAGAGGGCATGAAATCAGGTGTGTGATCACTCTCATTGGTTGAAGTTGTACCTGAGTCACTAGGAAAGAGATCAACAAAAGTATCTGTAAAAATAGAAGGTGAAGGAGGAGAGATAAAGGAAAGATCAATTAAAGAGGAAAACTGGACATGCTCCTAAAAAACAACATGATGAGAAATATGGATGTGATGAGAGAGAGGATCCTAACAACGATAACCCTTATGCTCAGGGTCATAACCAATGAAGCAACAAACATGGGCATGAGCATGCACTTTTGAAGTCTCATGAGGAGGAAGAAGAACAAAACAGACACATGCAAAAGCTTTTAAAAGACTATAGTCAAGAGATGTACCATGAAAACTCTCAAATGGAGAAATGTTACCCAGAATAGGAGTAAGGATTCTATTAATGCAATAAACAGCGATCAAAGCTGCTTCTCCCCAGAAGCATTTAGGACAAGAAGATGAAATGAGTAAGGCTCTAACAGAATTAAGAATGTGACAATGTTTTCGTTCAACCTCACCATTTTGCTGAGAGGTATAGGGACAAGAGAATTGAGAGAAGGTGCCTTGAGTATCAAGAAAACTGAGGAATTTAGAAGCATGATATTCCAGGGCATTATCACAACGAAAAACTTTGATAACTTTTGAGAATTGTGTATGAATCATAGTGGCAAATTTGATATAGATATCAAGTAGATCAGACCGATTTTTCATCATATAAAGCCAAGTAAAGCATGAAAAATCATCAATAAAAAATTACAAAATATCGTGAACCTCCCATAGAAGGAGTAGGTGCTGGTCCGCAAATATTAGAATGAATTAAATCAAAAGGCGAACTAGCAACAAAGTCATTTTTACTAAATGATAAAGCAGGTTGTTTAGCAATTTGACAAGACATACAATCTAAAGATTGAACATCAATATGACCGAAAAGACCACTAGAAAGTAATAGATGCAGTGCAGTCAAAGAGAGATGAGCAAGACGACGATGCCACAAATCGAGAGATGATGATATGGAAGCAGCACACAATCTAGAAGAAGTGACTTCAGGAAGATGCATGGATTGGAGCTCGAACATATGCCCAACCTTACGCCCAGTCCCTACAATTCGTCTTGCCTGAAAATCAAACACAGTACAATCACATTTCTTAAATAATACGTCATAACCCATATCAATAAGTTGTCCGACATAAATAAGGTTAAAGCTAATGGCAGAGACAAAGTAAGTGTCATGAATGGACAGAAGGGCAAAGAAACAATTCCAACATGACTAACAGACATTTGTGAGTTATCAACAGTATGTATAGGGTGAGTAGTAGTATTAGGTGACATAGAAGAAAAATAGTTTTCCTGACCAGTCATATGGTTGCAACAAGCAAAATCAAAGAACCAAGAAAGTATACCTGAGGGAGTAGCTAAGGCAGCAATTGATCTAGAGGTATTGGAAATAATTTTGTGAAGTAAGGCCTCAATGTTAGTAGTGGAGGATCCCGAAACAGTAGCAACAACCAGGTGTCTCATCAGTGGTAGAGAAAGCAAGCTTGGAGAAGGAACCAAATCTAGTTGATTTCCCTTGGTCAGATCCAGGAGGGCTAGTAAGGCACTGATCAATGAGATGCCTGGTCTTCTTGCAGTATCGACAGAACAAAGTTGGACAGTGTGCAGCAATATGCCCCTTCTTCTGGTAAGTTTAGCATTCAATAAATGGGCAATTATCGAAGGTGTGAGTAGATTGATGACAACAACGATAAGCCTTAGAATTTCTCCCAGAAGCAGCAAAGGCCATCTCAAGGATCCGCTGAAGTAGGCTCAAACGAGTTTTCTCATATCGGAGATGAGGAAGAGGATCTTTAAGAGTAGGCAGTGGGCTTTGGTGCAACAAAGAAGTCCGAGCAGGCTCAAAGTCATCAGTAATAGCCATCAAGAACTAAATGAGACGAAGCTAATCTCTGTACTTAAAGAATGCTTGAGCTTCTTCCTCACACTTGAAGGTGGGTTTAGAGTAGGCCAACTGATCCCAGATGGATTCAATCTTGACAAGAAATTCAAACAATGGTTGACCTTTCTCCTATTTAAGAACACTAAGGTTCTTCTGCAACTGAAATTGATTAGACAAATCAGAAGAGGTGTAGCGACTAGCAAGGTAGTTTCATACCTCGTTGGTAGTGTCAAAACGCCCAAATTGTTGATGAATACTAGAAGTAAAAGTATTCTAGAACCAAGTAATAATCTAATTATTTTTGCTATCCCATTTATCTAGTCGCTTAGTATATTTTAAATCAGATTCAGCAGCTTTGCAAGTGGGAAAAGTAATGTCACCTGTAACATAGCGCCAGAGCTTTCTACTTTTAAAGAAACCACGTATACTTTTCAACCATGAATAATAGTTGGAGCCATTGAGAGTAACAGAGATAGGTTAAGCAACATCTGCCTTCTCCATAATAGACAGAAAATTCTGCAAACACTGGAAAAATTTGGCAAATTCAAGGAAGCACCAAAACACCCAACGGACCCTAGGAACAGGAATGACACAAGGAGAGGAGCACGAGGAGGGAAACAGCAGCTGAAGAGGTGCGCACATGCGCCTTCATGCGCTGCCTGAAGTGACTAGCGTAGAAAAGAGTGATCGACATGTGGGGGCACGTGACAAGTCAGAAGACTGCCAGACTTGGTGGTCCGACCAAATGGAGGGCGGCAAACACGACAAGGTGGCGCGTGGCTGCCACGAAGGTCGGTGAATGAGGAGATCTGGA
Organism: Adenanthera pavonina; assembly: GCA_026686845.1. NCBI lineage: Eukaryota > Viridiplantae > Streptophyta > Magnoliopsida > Fabales > Fabaceae > Adenanthera > Adenanthera pavonina. The sequence continues at coordinate 615,570 of JAIVEN010000016.1, forward strand.
CATGTGAATAGTGATGACAATGAACAATAATGGCAATGAACAATGACAGTAATATGAACTTCCAGCAGTGTTTCTGGTGTTTGTTTTGAAAAAAAAAATTATGGCTCTGGTACCATGAAAGTTTGAAAGAAAGAAGAAAGAATTGATGAATTGTCGTGTGTAGCATTCTGAAAAGGTTTACAATATATACACAAGAATTACAAATCTTTTTAACAATAACAAATCTTCCTGATAAATAAAAAAGATAATATTTACATAATTATAGAAGATTCTAGAGTGTAACATTATCTAATAAACAATTTTAGACCATATAAGTAGACTCTCTTACTAATTAAAAATAAATATTGACTGACAAATATATATTATAATTTTGCAAGATATGGACGAATATATATATATCATTTGTGGAGTATTGTTGATACTTGATAACAGCAGTACATTTTAACACCTTAGAATATTATTTTTAACTGTGATAATAATATAAAAAAGTCTTGACATAGCCAATTTCAAAATTTACGAAGGTTTAATTTATCCTGAGAAAATATCATCATCAACCGTTCAAGCAAATATTTTTCCCCCCAAAAAAAAAGAAAAGAAAAAGATCTCGTGCCTAAAATAACATCTCGTATAATGATCTTAACTATTTATTACGTGAGTCCTAACGTACAAAATTGTGATATATAAAAAAGTAAATCCCTATGGCTATATATATTTATAAAGAAGTAAGCAATCAATTTAATTATAATTGAACAAATTTATAAAAACAAAGAGATATACCATCGATATGGTCATCAATTCTTAGAAAAATTAATTGGCCAACAAATTCTATAGGGCGGAGTCTAGCGCATATAGACACGGATTTGGAATAAAAGCATGAAAGCACCTACTAATGAAAGCAACTAGTGTATTTTCCGTATGGCTTTCTTCAATTCGAGGATATATATTTAATAAAACGACAAATATTAATTGGTTATGTCGAAGTATTGATACAATAACATTGGCTAGATCTGCACACCAAAGTTCGTTTTTTGCGTTTTTGTTCTATATAAGTGCTATCAACTTAGCTTACTCTATATATATATATATATATATATTAATATTAATATTACCCCACCCTTTGAGCATGAAATAATAGATGATTAGTTTTAGATACACCGTGGAAGCATTTTGAGGAGAAAAAAAATTCAGGTCAATTGATCCTCATGTCTCATGATGTCCTCTTGTTCACATTTTTATATACACAATAATTAATAATTGGTCATTTGAAATACAAGAAAGAAGACAGGGGAGGCAAGGGCAGTGAACAATTAATTAGGTAATGAGTAATGAAAATCGGTTTGAAAATATATATATATATGCCTCTTTTGAACTTGTATATATCTGATCATGATAACCAAGACTCATTTCAAGCTTTTAAGGTTATTATATATGGGGTTCTAGGTAATACTACTTCAAATAATAATAATATAAAATCCTATATATGTTTCCGATCGATGCGGAGATAAGGGAGCAGAATCAATAATTAAACTGCACATGCACACCGCAGAAAGAGGGAGATGCGGAAGCATAGAGAAAAGAAAAGAAAAGAAAAGAATCTAATTATCCAATTTCCATTTAAAAATCTCACCATGACTTTTGATCTCATCAGTCATGGGGATTCCCTAGCAAGCTATGACGTCCCAAAATGAGAGAGTGAACCTCGGCCTCCCCACCGCCATCTAGCTTCATTAGGAGATGGAGCCACTGATCCAAACCTACCAAGCCCCTACATACATACATATATTATCTGCAGCAAACTTGTCTTTCATTTTCTACAATCATTCATATATATATGTATGCAGAGATTCAATAATGATATGTTAATTGCTTTGGTGGAAATTGACATAATTTCTGTTTCTGTCTGGGATGGATGGGTCATGAAGAGGTCACATCGCAGGGTGTGGATTTGGACTTATCCAAGATAGACCACATAACTTGAACATCTTCATGGCCACACGCCATGACTTCACCATGCAGATCCAATACTACTCTGCTCTCTTGCCGCCCTGCAAAATCATATAATATATATATATATATATATACATATAAAATAAAAATGAATATACAGATCGACATATGACATGATAACATATGGCTCCTACTCCTAGCTAGCTAGCTAACAGGGATTGGATTGGATTGGAACTTAATTAAGGAAGATTATATATGTAGCACTACAAACCTACCTGCCTGAGACTTGTTATGATCCCTTGTGGGTTGGCTGTTAAAAAAAGTGCAGGCTTTTCTGAATGGGGACGTGATGCTCTTCTTCCAAGAGGCCATGTACGTACGTGCTTGAATTTGAATGTCGATATATGGCAGTACGTGAGGGTGATATATATACACACACACACACACAGGGATGACAATGGAAGGGAATAAAAATTATATAGCAAGGGATGTGGGGAGAGGGAGAGAGAGGCAAGATCCGTGAGATGAGGTTATAAAAGAAATTAAGGAACATGTCTGTCTACCTTCTTTTCATTTTTGGGTTTCATTATCAAATAAAAAGGCGACCTACTGCACCTATGCACATGGTGCATGCACGCACCTTCACACATCTTATCCTTACACGTGATTTCTTTTTGTTCTTCACGGATCGGATTGCATTCATATTCATACTACTAGCTAATTAGTTAATACTACACTCTTCTTCCAACCCTTCTCTTTCTCTACCATGTATACGTTACTAACTGTTAACCTATTGGAAGGCCCCGGCCAATTTTCCAACCTTTTTCATCGATCCCATTTCACTTTTTGGATTTAATATATGCTCGATGCTCCATCGACCCCTCTGTCCCTCATGTATTCACCTGTCCCTCTCTATCCATATCATTGGTTTTCCTCTCTTGACATCCATCTTTCTCATTCATTTTGGCAACTATATATGACAGCTATATATGTCTATGTCTATGTATTCACCTCACTAAACCACAAACCTTATCTGCTTGGCTTATGAATTAATATGGGCATCAAGTTCTGACGGATTGTAATTAATGAAATTACAAGACCGCCATTGGACAAAGCCTTAGTTCCCCATTTCATGGCATGCGATGCCTGGTCACGTGCATATATGCTTTAGTTAGTTAGTTAGTGGGGAATGGGAACATCCAACACAGAACTCAAGGCAAGCCATTCCCAAACCTACCCTCCAATCCAGTGTCAGGTGGGGTCCCTTAAAGTACAACAATTTTGAGTTCCATATACTTTGACATTGAAATTAATTAAGGAAACCCACCCCCCTCCCCCAATTTCTGGCTTTGGGAATGCGGTCTAAGGATAAAGCTGCATAATTTAATAACAACACTGACTGCGACGGTGCCGTCGATTCTAATTCTAATCATGGGTTGACAAACACATTCACTTGTATTGTATTCAATCCAACCCAGCCAAACCCCATTTGCTTAAAACCTGTTAATTTTTTTTTTCGGGGGTACTTAATTAATCCTTTATCGTTACCTTCCATTTAAAGCTTGTCAGTCTGATCTTTGATCTCACAACACAACGAATAAATCAATATTTAGTAATTAGAGACATGTTTAATTGTTATTCCCTTTCACATGCAAGGCAAGGCGACTGACCACGGAATACGTTCTCATAAAATTATTGCTTCAAATCTTCAATTATTAACTGTTCATCTTCTTTAGGAAATGAAGATGTTTTCAGTTTCATTGGCAATGAATTGAGGGAGATGATTGGTGCCTGGTTTTCACATGCGCTTACAGACTGCCTGTTTCCCGGTTTAATTCATGGGGTCGGTTGGTTTTATTAAACTCTCTCTCTCTCTCTCTCCTTTTTAATTATTACTACAACATTTTTATTCCCGTTCTTTGTTATTTTCAAGAGAATCCCTTTAATTAATTAATCAATATTGTAAATTATTGACTCTGGCATAGGCATTTGAGTTTCAACATTAAGAGTCAGAGCTCCCCCTGAAATACTTCCTTAGCTTTTAAATATAAATCTTATTTAATTAATTATATATAATCAAGAAGGGTGGTTTTACTCATTAAATCTATAAAAAAAATATATATTTTTTTAATAATACTCATATCTAATGCATTACATTTAAACTCTATTATCTATTCTATATTTAATTACAGATAAAGGTAAAATAGAAAAAAAAATATTTAATACTCTAGAAATTATCAAATGAGACTTATATTTTGAATTAAAGAGAGTATACTCTATGGTCCATAATATAAATCATGTTTTAAAAAGTTATTTTGATCCAAAATATAAGTCATATTTAGCTATTAAATGATGCATTAATTATCTTTTTTTCTATTTTGCCCTTGGCTTCAATTGAGAAGTGATGAGAAAAAAACAATTAAAATTTAAAACATTTAATAAAGATAGTTATTTGCTTATTTTTATTTTATTATTATTTTTTATAGAAAAATAAAAATTTTAATAGATAGACCATTAGAACTTGCCGTCACAAGTAAACTAATCAAAACACTTATGTAATTCCATAAGCTCATATGATGTAATTACCTTAAGAATTTGTGAAAACTCAAAAATTCTTCGTGACAAACTTTAAAAAGATAATTATCATCATTTTTTTTCATAAATTTTTTTATTTATAAGTAATAAAATGTGACGGATCTAAATAGTAAAATGGAAATGTTGAAAAAGATAAAAAAAAAAAAATCAAAACAACACATCACCAGCATGATACAAAATTTCGGCCAACCGGTAGACAGAGTACCCAATCAAATAGCAATAGCAGCTAGTATTTCACACTAGCATTACGTGTTCCTAGATACCTTCTAAAATTTCCCAACCTGCTGTCTGAAATCTAAACTCTCAAAGCAAAAATTACTAGTTGAAGACCCTTAGCCTTGCAGCTCGATTTTTCCC